>OX439134.1:12319941-12370441 GCA_949318235.1 Ecdyonurus torrentis | reverse complement strand
TATTTTGTATTATATTATGTTATAACTATCAAAAATACGTGTTAATTTCGCTAGCAAAATTTTAGCAAAATTTATTCACTATAATATAATTCATGTAAATAACTTAGAGTGACTTTTGTACACAGCATAACAGTTACATTGTACAGCAAAATTATTATTATGTTAATAAAAAATATCAACATTAAATTTGTTTTATGGCTAAGAAAGTATTCACTATGCAGCTTTATTTTTTTTTTTTTTTCCAATTCACACTCTTACGAAAATAAATACGTATAGGTTCATAATAATTTTTTACCATCCAAAACAAGATATAGCTTGGTTACATTGGAATTAAAGTTACATACGCAATATTACCTTATGTTAGAGTATTACTCATCATATAAACAAATCATTTAACATTTTAATAAAAGTCACAGTATATACTCATAATAAGTAATGTTGTTCAACAATTTTTTAATTTTATTAATTTTGTATAATAGTTATGATAGCTCAATACAGCAACATTTATGCACAACACAATAATTTATGCTATATTGTATATTGATTATAGTAAATATCAATAATAGTTAATTAATCAGGTAAAAAAAAGATCTTAAAGATTATTTTTTAAGTTGTTTGGAATAGTAATATAATGCAATTTTAATTTTGTGAAGCTTTAATTATTAAGCTAAAAATTTAACTTTTATGTAGGTATATTTATATCTTTGTATTTTAATATAATATATGTATGAAATTTATGCATATACGTACATTTTTTTTTTCTACACGGAAAACATAAATTTAAAAAATTATTTAGATACATATCAATAACTCTTTAGTACTAAACAATAACTCTCTTGCAAAAAGTTTAAAGAGTAACTCGTTAGTACAAACGTAATTTCTTTAGCGGTAAATAGTTAACTCTTTAGATTCTAAAAAGTTTAGTATGTATATCTAAAGAATTTATTATGAAAAAAGTCTAAATATGAACTCTTTAGATAATTTTTTTCCGTGTACAGTAATTTTTTTTTATCTAATTCGATGATATAATGTAAAAATTTATGCAATAAATAATTAAAACCAACCAATAAGGCCTAGGCCTTGTTTGGATTTCTGTGTATATGAGTGATAAATGATAAACAATAAAAAAATATAATATATTATATATAAAGTTATTACAAAATAGCAAAATTTGTGCTCTAGAGTATAATAATTATTCAATACAGCATAAATTAAGAACTTTATTTTAACGTGATGTTAAAAAAAAAAAAAAAAAAAAAAAAAAAAAAAGCACAACTTTGGCATAGTTTTAGTAATTCACTTTTAACAATAAATATTCTTGAAAATTAAAATGTTATATTTCCATAAATTGAAGTCATCGGTAGCAAAAATTACTATTATTTTTTTAACACAAGTATTTTGTATGATTTTTACTGTCTATTTTTATTATTATTTCTTGCTTCCTTTAGATTTTTTTTGTGTCTTATATTTCTTTTAATTAAATTTTGGTTTCATTATTCTCCACACAATACTTGCGCAGCACTTAACGGCACACAGTTTTACTACGAAAGTGTATATTATAGAACTTATATAGAATGCAGAAAACAACTTCACTGACGAAATCATTTCATTTGTGGAAAATGAGAGACAAATATAATGTGTAACATCTTATATAATTTTAAACCTTATTTGTACTATACCATTAAAAAAAAGTAGAAAAGAAAACGCTCTGATTTATAATAATATTTAAACCATTTTATATATGAATGCTGCACTTATAAAAAGAGAAAAAAAAAAAAAAAAAAAAAAAAATCTATATTATGCAAAGAAACATAATCATGTTAAAATCATATTATAATATCAAACCATATGATCTTATTTCTACATTTTATTTATATGGGTTAAAAAAAAAAGTCATATAATAAAAAATAGCGTATCATTCATATACATAATATATAAAGGTATAATTGATTAATTTATCTTATAGCAAAAAAAAATGCAAGATGTCACGAAGTCGCGTGACATGATCCATTGTATCTGCTGATTGGTCAACTCACGCGATACTAATCACCGTGCATTCGTGATCATCGTTTAGCAAATAAGATGATTACATTTTATGCAATAAAAGTATTATCTTTAACTAATAACTCTTATTTATGATATAGGACACAAAAAAATACAAAAACTAGTTTTTATATGTCATTTCATTAATTTTTTTTATTATTACAGAATAGTTTTTTTATGCTTGATTGAAAAGGCTAATAAAATAATTAAATTATTAAAACTTCATTTATTTTTAGAATTTTGTTGACATGCATATTTATTCTATCTCTTTTAATATAAATATATTAAGTATCACTTTTTTCCTCTCATCAATAAATGCGTACTTTAAGAAAGACTTAAAAGTCCTTTAAAAGTCCCTTAATTGGCTTAAAGTCCCATTCAGCCGAGACATTATATTGATGTGAAATAAATTTGATTATGCATGCAATCTGTATGATTAAAAATAGCTTAAATTTATTGCTAAATTATTATTGTTATTTATTTATCGTACAGAAACTATTATGTATTTTTGTCATATTATAACATAAATAATACTTAATAAAAATAACATAAATAATTATGCATAATGAAACATAAAATATGCTTTAAAACATAGTTTATGCATAGATTATGCTGAAAATGAGGCAGCATAATTTTTAGGTATTTATTTTTGTCCTTGTCGTGTAGGGTTATTAACAGTAACATTACATCTCTACATTTGTGAAATGTAAAAATTATGCCAATAAAATAAAATTGACGTTGAATCCATTTCGGTTTTTTCCTTCTCTCTCTCTCTCTCTCTCTCTCTCTCTCTCTCTCTCTCTCTCTCTCTCTCTCTCTCTCTCTCTCTCTCTCTCTCTCTCTCTCTCTCTCTCTCTCTCTCTCTCTCTATCTTTCTTTCTCTCTCTCTCTTAATCCTGCATATAACTTATAATTTCCAGTACATTTTCCATGTTCATTTTCCTATTTTTTATTGAAATAATCCTGAATATTATGTACTATTTATATAATAAAATAATGTATAATACAAATATTGCTACGTGTGAATATAACTTACGTCATAGCAAGCTTATTGCGCAGTACTTTATTGAAACATCGTATTTTTTATATAGGTTAAAATTTAATTTTTTTTTAATTGAACTAATTTTTGCTTCTTTTTCTATTTAATCGTTACTTGTGCGTAAAATTATGTGAAATTTTTCTTTATTTTTAATGCTATATTTTTGTTAAATGAAACCTCTCCCAAATATTTGAACCCCTTTTTTCAATTAATTTTTAATAGCGTACAGACATTGTAAATTAATGATTTATGATAGGACCACCGTTTGTTGTAGCTTCTTGTTAACAGCCTGGGCTATTTAAATATGATATTTCTTATTATTGTATGTTACACTAAAATCTTTATATGAATGCTACACGAAAAAAAATTACTACTTATGGCAGGTAAATAAATCCTGTATTTTGTAATAGGTACACTTTAATTTGGAACAGGTATAGTTACAAACTATATAAATATACCACTTAATCTAAGTAAGTCACACCTTTATTGCAGCATATTGCACCTGCATTAGGTATTATTGTAGTATAATAATACCTGTGTTCTAGGTTATATGTCTACCTATTACATTTTTAGAATTAATTTCTATGCGTGTATATATTTCCATAAGGGACTGTACAATTTTACAATTTTACTGGTCTTTAAAATAACATTAAACGCAAAACAAGACAAATATATCATAAATAAACCAACAACAAAAAATTAATAAATACAACAATTAATTATTAGTTTCGCCCAAAATTATATAACTTAATAAATAAATATAACATAAATATAAATAAATTAATATAACTCTTTAACATTTACTAAATTCGTATTTGCTTATACCAAAAAATTACAGTTTAAAAATTGAATTCTAAAACTTAAGTTAATTAAAAATGAACTGTGCAACACTATTGCATTAATAATATATTATACATTCAGTATTAATTTATTAACCTTTCTCTACTCATTCACATAGGTTAAAATTTATTACCGCAGAGGTATAAATATAGCTTCTTACAGTTAATTTCAAATTGTTATCAATCCTACAATTATCATGTGAAAAGTAATAAAATGTTACGGATGACGTGAAAAAAACTTTTATCGCATTTTTTTTTTCAAACTTCCTCACTCATTTCCTTGTGAATTTTTAATAAAAATAATGAATTCAATATAAAAGATATCAGAGATATTAAATTTTTAAAAATCAACTATTTTTCTTAAGAAATTTGAACATGCGATTAACATTGTTATCTATAACTTTCTTTCTAGAAAAAATATTTTGTTACATGTTTTGATATTTTTAATTGTATACATAACAATTATTTATTTAATATTATCATCAAAAATAATTTTTAATTATAATGTTTATATTGAATACACATTATAATTGCAGAAAATTTATAACGAATTTTGTAATCTATTATACAGTATACAGTACTATCGATATGCTGGGAAAAAAAATGAAATGAATAAAACAATTTTTTAAGTATATGTTTCGGTTCCTATGTACCGGAAAAAAACAAATTTTTACAAATTATACTAAAAAAACAAATTTATATTTGTCTACAACATATTTTTATGGTGGATGTATACTGCTATATAGGGTGTATCCGCATGACATCATATTTGATGCGCTTCGACGCCATACTGGAGCGATGAATAACATTGCTCAGCATAGGACAACCTTCATTTTTGGCTATTTTCTAAGGGAAATTTTTTGTCATTATTATTTTTTCCCCATACTTGAGATACCATAATTCAACCTATTAACAGCATCAATGCTTTCAAAAAAATTGTTTAGTATTTTAATTTTTTTTTTTAAATCAGTCATTTTCCTATACTGATCCTGAATATGAATAAAATATGATCCTGAATACAGATGTAAATAAAATAGAGTGATCTTGCAACTAAGCTTTATTGCTTTTCATATGAAAAGCAACTTTGCTGTTCAGCATATCAGAGACAACAAAGTGACCTCCTCAGTCCCTTCTCTATAAACGTGTTGGTAAAGTAACATATTATCATACAATTAAAGGCATAGGCAACATGAAAACATTAGCATTTATATCACAAAACACTTCATGGGACTTACATAAATAACTGTAGTTTGTCTCAAAACCCAATTGTAGCTCCGTAGCAGAGATAAAAATATTTTGGTTTATGCAACCCGCACGACATTTTTTTTTTTAAACTAATTTTTGCATGTTTCTGACGTCAGAAACATGAATAGTCACGCAAATTGCTTCGTGGGGCTATATTAACATTTTGGTAAAAATTGTCAGTGGTTTTGAAGATCCCATTTCATGTATATTCATTAAAAAGCACACGTTGTTGTATGTGGTCTATGTCTTTAAGATCTATTATATGTTCAAGATCTCATTAAATAATAAAAAATAATAAATATTTTTCTAAACAGAAATTTTACAACGTTTAAACTTTATAATTCATGCCAGCAAAAGTATTGAGATTTTATTGATCAAGAAAGAAAATAATAAAAGTATAAAATATATAGGATTTGAAGTAATTTAAAATTTGACGATTTTATGAAGATAATTCTTAGCGTTATAAGGTGTATGCATTCATGTTAAAAATGACGCCATGTTGGATCACTCAATAACATGAGTAGCATAGAAAAATGACTAATTTTTCCTGTTTAAAATTGAATGCATTGATCCTAGTAATAGGTTGAATTAGTATCTCAAGTATCTGAGAAAAATATAAAATAAAAAAAAAAGAACCAATTTCCGAAAGAAAATAGCCATAAACGAAGTTTGTCTTATGCTGAGCAATGTTATTCATTACTCCAGTATGGCGTCCAAGAGCATCAAATATGACGTTCTATAACGTTTCTATTTTTGGAAACAATGTGGTCCTTCCTGAAATAATTTGTTTTCTTACTATAATTAAAGCAGGTGCTCAATGAACTTAAAATACAGTCGGCCAAATACTTTTGCTACCAAAAAAAAAAAAAAAAAAAAAAAAAAAAAAAAAAAAAAAATTAAAAATTGAAAAACAAAGTTTAAAAAAGGTGATTTTTTGTTTGTTTATTTTTTTTTACGATTGAACGCTCCCCTTTAATCATCAAATGAGATCAGTGTTACTTAATGTGATATGTGCTGTTTTTGTATTATATACATTGTATAATACAAACATGAAGCACATATTGTAATATATCTTATGTACAGTACACCTAAAATTAAGAGTTCATGTTCATTATTTTCATAATTCATATTAAAGAAAAAAAACTGAGTAAATACCTTTAAAAAGTTCTCACTTAATGCACTAAAATAAGTTATTGTTTTAAAAATGAAGAAACAAAACTTTATTAACCTGAAAAATTGATAAAAAATATTTCTTAAAATAGTTTGTGAACCATAACAAAAAGGTTTCTTGAAACAAAAAAGAAAAAGGCGTTCATGAATTATGAATTAATTAACATTGAATTCACATTAATAAATATATCCTGACGTATAGGATAGATATCATCAGGAAAAAATCTTTTATTTTAAGAAATCACAAAAGTTATTGAACTCATTTGTTATAATAATTAATTAAAAATCCACCAAAAAAATTAACATTTAGTAGATATCTTAACTTTATAATAATATAAAGTATATAATATATATTTTTCTAAAAGCTATGAAGCAAATAATGCTAATTAAATCAAGATTAGCGAATCAGTCAAGTTTATATTTAAAATCTTTTGTATTATTTTTTTAATGTACACTGAAAAAATAGAAATATAAAAATTTAATAATAGAGATCAGTTCTATTTTATTTTGTTACTATTTCCATGTCAAGCATTAAATTATGCAGCTTCATTTACTCAATTCCTTATGTGTTCTGTGGTATACACATACAAAAAACAACAACTTTAAAATATTTACTAAATATATAAACTACTAAACTTATGTAATGTTATGAAACAAACATTTTATTCAATATCATAATAACACCAGTACCAACCAACAATATTGGTGTATAAAAAAATTTAATAAATAAATAAAAAATGCCAGTAATAATTTGTACGTAGTATTTTTATTTTTTTTTTATTTTTTTTTTTTCTGGGAGTGGGGATGTTTTTAAAAATAGCAAAAGGCATTACTATCAATATTAGATTTAAACAAAAATATACAAAGTTTTCATTTTCAATATACTTCCGTTTGGTAAGATTTTCTTTGATTAATATTGATTGCAAATTTATACTTTGCTAAAATTCATAGTTAAAAAAAAAAAAAAAAAAAAAAAAAAAAGATAAAGATAAAAATATTTGTAAAATACGTATATTATTCAATATGTTAGGTAAAAAGTGAAAATTTGTAATAATAATAATATTTGTATCACTTTTTAATGAGTATACTAAGCTATACAGTACACGTATATATAATATAATGTACTAAATTTGAAATGACCAATAGGTAACAAAATTTAAAATTACAGATTGCTTTGTATTATTATTATTGTAATTTACTGTACACCTAAAAGTATAAATTTTTAAGTATTTGTTTCACTAGGAACAAGACAATATTAAAGCCATAGACCACATAAAACAACATGTGCTTTTTAATGAATAAACACAAAATGGGATCTTCAAAACTGATGACAATTTTTACTAGAATGTTAATGTAACCCCACGAGAGAGCGTGAAAATACTGTAAAGTATGCAATTTCAGTGACTATTCATGTATAAGACGTCACAAACATGCAAAAATGTGTATGAAAATGTTGTGCGGGTTGCATAAATCGACATTTCTGATCACTGCTACTGGGTTTTGAGACAAACTAATGTTATTTATGTAAATCTCATCAAGTGTTTTGTGATATTATTGCTTGTATTTTTCTCTGGTCTATTCCTTTTTAAAACAATCTGTTGAGCCCATGAACAAAAAAAAAAAAAAAAAAAAAAAAATTGAATTGAATTGAATTGTCCATTGATTTGCTTAATACTTACCATAACATTGCTTTAAAAATATTACACAAATATATTTGTGCATTAAAAATAAAAAAATAAACAAATAAGGTAGACTTTTTCAGTGTATGAAAGAGAAAAAAAAATCAGTTGTATTTATCTTTTATTTTATAATATATTAAATAAAAATATATTTTTGCATTGTATGTTAATTTTATTTTCTTATATATTTTTAAGTTCACTTAGTAGTGTAATAATTGGAACTCAGTCGCACGTTAACTTTATAATAAATAAAATAAAATACTTTATTTTATTTTTTCTAAAGCTTTCTTTAATTATTTATTTTTATTATTTAAGTAGATACATTGATAACTTTATAATTTACTAAAATTCTCACGCGATCATGATAAGCAACAATAGGTTTTAAGTTTAAAAAAAATAACATTAATTATTATGCACAATTATTATACCTATTTTTTATGTTATATGTGTATTCTATTGTTTTATATACAAATTGTGTAAATCCTTTTTTAGTCTCTTTAGTAATTGTTATATAAAAAAATTATTGTGGATATGTATATATGATTTCGTAATTTACTTTTTTTATTGTTAATTTTTTTTAATATTATTATCTTGTGCTCAAAATTTATAATTTTGTTTTGTTAACCTCGGATTGTAAGTTTCTATTACGTAAACTTGAGTTGGTAAAATTTTTATAAGTCATTGGTAATTTGTTATTCAAATTTCTGTAAGGAACTCATAAGAAATATGCAGCTTCAATTCTGCCATTAATGATGTTCGTAAACCCTGTTCTTTGCTCCTAAAATGACGATCAGCTATGGTTAATCAAATGGAATGCGCATTTTTTGGTGCAAGAGAACAGGGTTTCCGAACAGCATTATTGTTACAGGTGTATACAAACGATAATGCATTTCAAGTAGACATTATTAGTAATATTTTACTCTGGCAATCATTATCTTATATTTCCTCATTTGGGCTATTGCTTATTTATTATTATTAGACGCAAAATAGGGTATAGCAACATATCCAGAACTTTGAACAGAAAGCTAAAATCCAGGACATTTTCAAAATCCAGGATGAATCAATGTAAATAGCGTATTTTATGGTTTCGTTTTGTTTTTAAATTTGCACACTTTGGTATATATATATATATATATATATATATATATATATATATATATATATATATATATATATATATATATATATATATATATATATATATATATATATATATATATATATATATATTTTTAGCGTTGACTGATCCATTGTAAGGATAAACTCGCAAATAGATCAGGCAATTATTTTAAGCCTTGACTTATTATTTCACTTATTCATCGATTTATAGATAATTTTAGGTATTCTACGTAGCATAATATGCATATATTATAAAAATTTAATGTATAATTTGTATGTTTAGAGACAATACACGACAATGTTTAGTGAGTATCAGTTTTAAAATACTACACTCAAAAAAATGGTGCATTACATCAGTTATGAATCCTTATTTATTTGAGATAAACACTTTTGAGTTATTATGAGCAGCTAAAATAATGCATTTTAGCAAATTATTAACAATAGCTAATTTAACTTAAAATAGCAGAAAATAGCTGAAAACAACTCCAAACAACTTAAAGCCATTGATCACATAAAACAACATGTGCTTTTAATGAAATGGGATCTTCAAAACTGTTGACAATTTTTACCAGAATGTTAATGTAGCCCCACAAGAGAGCTTGAAAATTCTGTAAAGTATGCAATTTGCATGACTATTCATGTTGCTGACTACAGAAACATGCAAAAATTAGTATGAAAATTTTGTGCGGGTTGTATAAATCGAAATTTTCTGATCACTGTTACGGAGCTACAGTTGGGTTTTGAGACAAACTAAAGTTGTTTATGCACATAAGTCCCATCAAGTGTTTTGTGATATAAACGCTTATGTTTTTATCTGGTCTATTCCTTTAAATTAGCTTTTTTTTAATAATTTGCTAAAATGCATTATACTTATAGCTACTCATAATAACTCAACAGTTTTTATCTCAAATAAGTAAGGATTCGTAACTGATGTATAATGCACCATTTTTTTCATGCAACTTCTTTGTATTCTGCAGTGTACTATTTTGATGAGTTAAAAACACAATTACTGACTGACCCCTTCCCTTACTTTTAATACTTATATTACCATCATTATAAATATAACAGTTAAAAAAAAAAAAAAAAGAAGACATATGAAGTATAATTTCACATGGCAATATAATTTCTATATCAATTTTAAAAAGAACAAAAACAGAAGAAAGCTTCTTCTTTTCGATAAGTATCAAAAATTTGAAAATTACTTTATAATTATATCATTAAAAAAGATTATTTTATTGTAACCTTAAAGATATTTCCAAAAATAAAAAATAAAATTATACTGCTATAGTTCAGTTACATGGTTCACACATCACATTTTTTTAAGTTTTTTTTTATTGTTGTTTAAGCATAATATACTACCAAAAAAAGAAATACGCTTTCTTTTCTATGTATCTAAGCCAGTGACAGAGAAAGATTTTTAAATTTGATTAATTTTTTAGTATTGTTGGTTAATAATAATAATAATTGTGTGACGTCATTTTTTGTGTTTAAGATTTTATCATTTAATGTTAGATCTACGTGTTTTTACAAGCGTGGAAAAATACTACATAATTATTAATTTTATATATATATAAAATATAAAATAACACGGAAAAAATCTTGTTAAATATATTATTTATTTTTAAAACTGTTGTTTTTTGAAAAATTAAAGGAATTATTAGTAAATGATACCGTATTGTTTTGAACATGTGCGATTGTTATTGTTTGGTTTTTTAAATTAGAATTTTGCAAACATTTGTTTGAGAGGGGGAGGAGAAGAGAGAAATAGAGAGAGAGAGAGAGCACCGGTCCTAAAAGTAGCTAATTAACTATTGAGTTTCTATACTGATTATAATTTGCATTGATTAAATAAAAAAAAATAGCCACTAAAATGACATATTTCATAATAATAATATTATAATGTAAAGCAACCTATGAGTTCAAAACTAGACTAATTTTTCTTACTATTATTTTCTACTGTTTTATTTTTCTTTTAAGTTTGAAAGAATAATAATAAAAACAAATAATACTAAAATTGAATATAACGTATATTTTAATTTTACAGACTCTCTGGACCATTTGGAACCAAAATTGAAGAAAAAAAGTCTTCTAAATTGGTTAAAATTTCATCATGTACCAGGTAAGAAAATTTTTATTTTAATTCAAAAATATATATGTATGACAAATATCCTGGTGCCCTCTACATACACTACGGTCCGCCCGGCCGGAGTAAAATGCTAGCGCATAAGCGTTAGAACGTAATATTATGTATGTCGGCGCGAGAGCCCAGTCGCTCTAGCACGTAATGTGACGTGCTCCGTCGTCAACAGGATCAGTTGTTTCTTTAAAAGTTGTCAAAGTTGTAAATTTTAACTAAAGTTAAAATTACCATTACCAATAAAAATACAAATTCAGCTGGTTATACCATAACTCTCCTGTTGATGTTTTACCAATAATATTATTATAATAATAAATAATATATCGTGTTTCTAAAAAAATATTCTTATTAAAATGAGTACCTATCAGGGGCGGATCCAGGGGTGAGCGATTGGGGCGATCGCTCCTCCAAAACGGTCAAAATACATTACAGGTATTACCACCCATCACCCGCCATCCCCAAAATTAACATTGCAGTATAGGAAATCACGCCCTCCAAAATTTTGGGCTAGATCCACCCCTGGTACCTATAGACTTATATCACTTATATGTATACAGTAGTCTGGTCCTTACTCGTTCTCTTGAGCTAAACACAATGATAACTAAACAAGTTTAATGTTTTGTGTAATTAAATTTTACTAATATTGAAAATTTTAAAAATCATCCTATAAATTATATACAGTATATAAATTTGAAATATCTGCAGACTAGAGATCAATACGGATGAAAGAAGAAACACAAATTTAGCTGTAAAAAAATAGCATGAATTTAGAATTAAATTTCTATAAAAAAAATACAGTACATTTTTTTTTAACGTAGGAAAAAGTATTTTTAAAATAGTTTAACTTTGATAAATGCAAATTCTTGTAAGTACAAAGTAATTTTAAATAGCTTGCCATATTCAAAATATTATCAGTGTGTATTTAAATGTTTTGACATTGTATAATTTGGTCACTACATTATCCATAAACAAGTTTGTAGAAAAAAAAAAATTAGGGTGAGAACTTAATTTTTTTGTTTGTGTGTTAAAAAACAATAATCACTTTGTATATATATATATATATTTTTTTTTTTAGTTTAAACATGAATATTTAATGATTTTATAAATTAAGGTCATTTACACGGTAATACAACAGCATGCTGGTGTTGAAATTTTAGTGATTCTCAAAGCCAACAAGAAAATCTATTTTTATAATGTCGTTTGAAATCTTAATTAGCCAGAAATCAATAGAAATTCTATTTGAATGACTCAAATGCTTTACGTATTTGATTTGATTTCTATTTCTAAATGTTTTAATTTATGATCCATGGTATTTAAATTAAAATAATAGATACTTATTTTGAAATAAATTATATTTAATAAAAATTCTTGAACATTGATTTACATCTTGAAACTGATTGTGTATTTTATTAATGACTGTTAATCACACCAACTAATATAAATAAGTTTTTATAAGTTAGCTGCTATACCGCGTAGTAGATCCTATTGTTTTACATGATTTTTTTTACATACTCACCCTCCCAATTACTTTTTACACAACAAAACTTTATTGCATTTTCTTTTAACCAAATTGGAATTATTTAAGAAATATTGGTAAGTTCAAATAAAGTACAGTAACATTCAATTTGACGTTATAGACACTTGGAATTGCATCGCCACCTTTTTATATTATAAAGTAATGTTACTTGATTTAATAAAATATCCATCTAAAATTAATACGAAGCATCGGTGGTTCAGTGGTAGAATGCTCGCCTGCCACGCGGGCGGCCCGGGTTCGATTCCCGGCCGATGCAATTTTTTTTTAAACTGAAATTTCAAAAGCTGAAGAAGAAAAAAAATTATTGAAAGTTCTCTATATAAACAAGAAACAAAAAGTTTTTCCTCCGGGCCGGATTCGAACCAGCGACCTATGGATATCTGACGAATTTATATACCTCTACAGTCCACCGCTCTACCAACTGAGCTACCAGAGGAACATGATTATCAAGGCAAAATAAACCATAGTTAAATTTAATAACAAAATAAACTACTTTCACTGTCTTATAAATGGAGAGGTACGCAGGAATAGCTTAAAGAGGAAGTTCAGGGTTTACAACATGGCTTCTTCAGTGTTAGATAATGAGAAGAACTGTTCATGTTAATATACACACTTATGATGAGGCTACCATGGGGCTACGGAAGGGCTTTGGGGCACCATATGTGTGACAATGAACAGTTCATCTCATTATCTAACATTGTAAAAGCCACGTTGTAAACCCTGAACTTTCTTTTTAAGGGAAAACAAATTTAAGTTAAGGATACTTGAAACACGTTTACGTATATTTTAAACTTAACTTATGTTCATCGCCGGTAACTTCCATTGACGCAAACTTTTTCTTTGCTTTATTTAGCATAGTAGAACTGGCAGTCTCTAACATGTACTGTATTTTTAATTTCACAATAGAAAATATTGTATATAACGTTAAAATTTTATAATAATTTGTCAAATATAAATAAAAGCTTTTGACGTAAGAAACTTGACTTTAATAACATATTTTTATATATTTGAATGATAAAATACTTTCAATCTTATTTATGACTGTGAGAATCGAATACAATAAGAAATAATATAATAACGTCTTTAAGATCAATAATTACTATTATTTACTACATCCGATCGTCTTTAGAATATCATTTCCGTTTTATACCATATGGTAAGCGACGATATTTTCTATTAAAAATTATAATAATAAAAATGACAATAAAAAAAGTCATTGACATAAAATTATAAAACAATTAAATTAAAATACGTATTCTTTTAAAAACTAGTTTTATTTTCTTATCTATTCAATTTTATTTCAAGTTATTTTATGATGTTTCGTTTTTCGTTATAATTCGGTGGTTTTGCTAAAATACGCAGTGATCCAAAGTATAAAAATAAAAAACCCAGCAAGCAACTATAACCTTCCTTATATTTTATTATTATTATTATTATCTCAATTCAATCGAAACAGGAAATACAAATCTGATTAATTATTATTAAATTTATGTATAATTAACTGATTTTAATCAATTCTTTAGAAAAAATAATAATTATTATTGTTACTTTTTTTATAAGAAAATATGTCTACTGAAAATTTTTTTTTATTTGATTTATATTTTTGATTGTATACACAATTTTATTTTAATATTTTTTTATCATTAAAATTTTTATTTATCTTTTTATTTTTCTTCGCGCTATTGTTTTTTTTAAATTATAAACAAAATTTTAAGATTTTTAATTTATTTAACATCTTAATTTTAAAGTTGACCGACTTTGAATATATTTAAAATAGAAAAGTTTTTTTTTTCTTACGATTTTAATGGATAAGCATTATAATATATTTGCATGGGTGATAAAATATTTTTTATTGTATTTTTTAAATAAACAAATTTTTGATTTTTATCACTTATTTAATTTTTATTTTTATGAGATTTTATATTAAACAAATTTGAAAGTAAAATGAAGTAATAAATATTATTTAGAAATTTTAAATTACTTTTTTTATACAGTTTATGAACACATAGTTAGCTTATTACAAAATAATGTTTTATTGGGATTCAGATCCACATATTTTGACGTTTAGGGGGGGGGGGATAATAATAAGGTAATCATACTTGGACTAGAGAAGTTTTTTTTTTTATTTCAATTGATTGTTATTAATCAATTATAAAATAATGAGGATAGTATTCAACAATAAATAAAATGCTCTATTTTCAAAAGTCTCAAAAAAGTTTTAAACAGAGTGCAGTCTCTGTGTAATGAAACTACTTATATGACAAAAAACTAGGTGTATTTTCTGATTAGTACCGTAAAAAAAAATGCTTTATGATATGGTAAATCAATATTGATTAGGAGTAAATTTATTTTGTATTATTTGTATTAAAATTATGAAGTAACGAGTAACGTTGTAATATTGGAATGTATCTCACATGTAATTGGCTATGCTGTATGTGGATTAATAAATCAATAAGTATTGGTGCAAATTTTACATTCAATAGAAGATTGAAGAAAACAAAAACATTAACATATTCAAGAGGGGGGGGGGGGAAATCCAAGATTATTGTCGTGCAACAGATTTTTTTATTTTTTTTTGTGATTTCCAAAAATATTAATTCCATGAGGACTTCCCAGTGTGGTCTAAAAGTGTAAAAAAAATCTTTTATTATTACACACAAATAATATTATGGGGCTTTGCATTCTTATTTTAACCATAAATTAAATTTTATACAGGAGTTACTGCACATTCAATTACGATAAACAGATAAAAAAAAGAGGCAGTAATGACGTAAATAAACTGTTAAAATATAAAAAAAGTAATGTTAAAAAAATATATATTATATATTTATAGCCAAAGTAAAGAGAGTTTCACTATTAACTTGAAGTGAGAGTTTATATTATTTTTATTTTATATATAAAGAGTGTAAGTCGAATTGATTCAATTCATTAGAGATGCCAAATTTTTTTATTTTATTTTACCCCTCTAACCCCTCTCTTTCGTTCTTAGAATCACATTGGCAAAAACATCGACATTATACTTAGAAAGCAAATAGCGCGAATCAAATTAGTTTTCATCAATCAATTATACACTGATTTTAAATAGAAAACTAATTTGTAAAGGTTACACTTTTGTATTTATATTTAACAAAATCCCCTCTACGTACTTTTATATATATTTATAATTTGATTTCGATTGCCAGATTTAATTTTATGTTTTCTATTTTAATTCTAGAATAAGAAAAATTACAAAATAACACTTTAAAATTAATATAACAAAATAATACTTACAAATGTATAAATTATTTAAAAAAGTAAGCCAAAAAATACTGAAAAAAAAAAGAAAATAAACAGATTTTACTTTCTAAAATATTTTTTATGTTTATTCTTGATAGAATTAAATTGATAGTTTTTAAACAATTTTACAAAAGATCTTTTTCATATATTAATATATTAATATTAACTCATGATTGAAATGCCATGTTATTGGTATTGGCAAGCGATTTTTACCGCCTCTTCCTGCTCCACAAAATTCCTTGAATTTTTGTTTTTGTGAAGACCTAATACACATGCATTTACATAAAAAAAAAATGTTAATACCCACTCAAAAGATTATAATTAAAAGCAAATTAAAATCACAAACAAAAAGATGAACTGTATTTAAATGAATGCGCAATAATTCTATCACTTGTTAAAGTAGCCGCTTTACTTTTTTCTTTTATCTTGATTGATATTTATGCTGTGAAATAATTATGTAAATTTTGTGAAATAAACTCAAAAGAAAAGATAGTTATCTATATATAAGAAAACACGCTAAGATTTTAAACTATATATATATATATGAAAATTATATATCTCTCATATAATAAAAATTTAAACTTGTCTGGTCAAATATTTAATGCTCTAATGCTTTAGCAGACATTACAATGAATTTTTTCAAAATACTAGCAAAAAAAAAAAAAAAAAAAAAAAAAAAAAAGAAGATTATTTTAATTGATATTAAAACTCATAATTACTTTTCTTTTGTAATTTTAATTAATTATGAAAGTTTAATCTTTTTATATTTCTTGTTTGTTGTACTGATTTTTTTAATTCTCGTTTGTATATTTTATCAATTTGAAATTGATATCCATCTTTTTTAAGCAAAATTATGTAAAAACTATGACTATCATGATACTTAAAAGTTATTTTAATGATAAAATAATTTAAACATAATTGTTCACTTACCTTCATCCTGATATAATTTCTAAAAATATGAAAGGGAAACAATTATCGATTATATTGTAAGTTGCTTCGCTAATTCTAAATATTTTTTGTAATGGATTTTTGATAACCGTATTATCGTAAAATCTTGAAACTTTGCAGAACGTATTTTTTTATTTCTTGGCAAATGCAATGAGCAATTATATGCGATTGTTGCCAAAGTATAATTACTTGATCTGTACTAATAATTTTAAATAATGCAAATAAAAAAGTTGCTGATATCAGAAACATGCAAAAATTAGTAAAAAATGTTGTGCGGGTTGCATAAATCGAAATTTTCTGATCACTGCTACGGAGCTACAGTGAGACAAACTAAAGTTATTTATATAAGTCCCATTGAGTGTTTTGTGATGTAAATGCTTATGTTTTTCTTTGGTCTATTCCTTTAATAACACGGACCGGTTTATTAGATGGTATCGTATGACTCATTGTACCAGTTTAAAAAATATAAACAATACTTTTGGGAGTATAATGATACTGTTAATAGGTTTTTGAATTAGTATGGCATGTATGTGAGGAAAATAATACTATGACAAAAAATTAGTCGATTTTGAATAGAAAATAGTCAAAAATGAAGTCAGTCATGCTGTGCAATATATATATATATATATATATATATATATATATATATATATATATATATATATATATATATATATATATATATATATATATATATATTTAATTTCTCCATGCACTATGGCGTTGACGCGTAATAAGTATGACAATAAGCGGACACACCCTATCAATATGATTTTGTGTGCTTTGGATTTAAACTGAAGATGTAATTAATCTACATGAAGTTATGATTAAAGATTTGTAAACCATCGAACTGTATAAAAATAAATGTATATGCGCTATAGAGTTACGGTAATCCTATTAAAAATCATAGCAACATTCCTTGGCCAGAATCAAAAATATTTTTGATATAAAAATATAAAACTCATATAAAACTAATGACATAAAAATGTTTATCTCTTTTAGAAAAAATAAATACGTAAAGATGTTATGATGGTAAAATTATACTTTTTTGTCGTTACAACCATGATATATCATGGTTACAACTCAATATATAAGAAAAAGAAAGAAAAGTTACAATAATTTTATATTATATTTTCCGTATCTAATCCAATATAAAATGATGAAAATTAGATTTGTGGTATATATAATATATTTTTTTGATGTTCCATTCGTTATGATTATGTTTTATCTATGATGACATTATACCACCAGAAATCTATCAGAGGGGGATTATATATATCGATTTATATCAAAATATCGATATGTCAAATATATCGTTGCAATGATGGGTAATGGTATGTGTACTTTATTTATGCATTATTTCAAGTATGTATATATCATCAAAGCTCAAGTAAATAGTGTCTATAATTTTAATTATGAACATACAATATACTATACATTATAAAATTGTCTCCTATGTGTTTTGCTTCGAGAAAAAATTTCGAACTGAAATATTTTATTAAGTAGTCAATTTAAAGGGAAAATGAACAGGAAATTAAAAAAAAAAAACTAAATTTTACATGCAATTTAGTGCACTTATTATACGCAGTTAGTGAATTTATTTTGAAACTCATTTTCATTCACTTTGTTTAAATTTAAAACTAAAACAATTTGTCAAAAGTAAGCAGTATTATTTTTTTCCCAAAACATAAAAAATGACTGAAAAAAAAAATGTTTTTTTCTTAAAGTCACAGCAATACTCGTAAAAAAGTAAAATGTCCCTAAAATTATTTTTGGTTTAATATCGATACATTAAGATATCGTTGTATATAGTTTGATCTGAAAAGCTTTCAGAAGCTTTAGCGTGATCTGTTTTGTGTTAAAAGAAGTTTTTTTGATCTCATGATTAGTAAGTCAATGAGATTGGAGTAAGTTTCCATTAAATCATCAAGAAAGAAAAAAAGGAAAAAAAGAAAGTAAATAAAACATATAAAATAAATGGCTTACCGATATCATTGCTACAAGAATATAAAGAACTTTTTATGGATTGTGTTATATGTTTCTAAGACAATATTATTTCATAAAAATATTTTATTATCTCTCTCTCTCTCTCTCTCTCTCTCTCTCTCTCTCTCTCTCTCTCTCTCTCTCTCTCTCTTTCTCTTTCTCTTTAGGTGCATTACTGTGTAACTGTTTGCTTTAAAAATCTAATAGTTTATGTAGTAGCAAATCAACTATTAAATTGATTCATATATGGATTGGAATGTAATTGTTGTAATTAAGGTGGAAAAAAGAACAAAATTGAATTTTAAAGTAAATTTTGTTCCGTTTGATTAAATGTTCAAGGTTAAATAAAAATAATTCCAGAATTCTTAATTCATATTAGAATTTAAATGCTGCTGATTTTGTTTTTCCCTCAATGCCAGAAGTATAATTTTAATAATTTTATAATTTATCTACAAATACTGTATAATAACTAACATATGAAAAAATATATATAAATATATAGCTGTAGTATAAATAATAAAACTACTGGTTTCAAGTATATATGAATTTCAAATAGTTCGTCAGAATCACAAGATTATATTTTTTTGCATTTCTTACATAACGTTATTTGGATCAGAAGGTTACATATATTATATATATTTACATGCAATCATGATTTAACTAAATTAATTTTTACAAATTGAAAATATTTTCCAAATGAACAGATCTTAATATTATAAAAATCAGCATTAGAAATATTTACAAAGTTTCATATGAAATTTAATAGTATAAAGTATAATAATAAAATGTATAAAGTATATAGGAATTCAATAATATACGTCTTTTTGCAAGAAATTCAAATAAAATTTTATAGTCGTAATAATAAAATTTTATATTACTATAGAAATATTTCAATCATTCTTTCGTCTTCTTATTCGTTTTTCATTAATTATACAAAGAAAAGGCAAACGTTTTAATTACAAATAAGATAAATTCAATTTTCTTACATAGTGAAGATTTTAATTAGAAATGAAGTTTAGGATAAAATTTATTGTCGTCTTATTATTATTATCACTTTTATTATCTGACTATAAAACTTTGAAAATATTTTATTTGTAATTTTGATCATGACATTATGTATAATATAAAAATCAATATTGCTTTTTGATTATATTAAAGTTGTCATACATTTTCTATTTTATTTTAGAATAAAATGCTCAATTTTTTTTTCTTTTTTTTTTTTTTTTACGAATGAACAAATAGCCCACGTACAACAAATTCAGTTTCAGCTATCAGTCATTACATTTTGCTTTATAAGAACTATATTCTTTATTAATTAGCAAGATTTTTTTTTAACATTATTGAATTATTATTAATTTTTTATAACTACTATTATAATTTATTCAGTTTGAGTTTATTAAACTTTTTTTTTCCTTTCCTCAGACAAAATCTTAAATTCTAAGACTTAATTTAGTTTTATCTATAGATACAAGTTCATACTTCTATGATTGAATGATACAAATCATGTTATTAGTAGTCTGTTTTTATCAGCGCTTGTATTATTATTATATTATTATTTTATAATTAAATATGTTTCTATATATTGGCTTGAATCTTTTTTTAAATTTAAGAAAAATCAAGCTCTTTCAGAAAATGTAAGCGAAATTTTTTATTTGCTGTTATTGGTTCCTTATTTGTATATCTTTATGGTGATTTTTTTTATATAATATTGAATAAGACTTAATGGAGCTTATTGGTGGATCTCGCTATCATATAGACAGCGCTAGGAAATGCAAAGAACCCTTTCTTATTTCTTTTTGCATTACAGGGTATTTTTTTCCCAAAGAAAACTAGTGCACGGAAAGAATAACTTGCGTAATTTATGCTATATTTATTTCATTATAGCATAAATGAGGCTAAATTGGAACAGGACAATTAATTATGCAGTGCCACATAATTTTTATGCTTTGTAACATAGCTATTGTGAAGTATATAGCATATACATATATTATGCTGTATTGAACAAATTGTGCTGAAAATGAGCTAGCATAATTATTACGTATTTAGGTTTTGTCCGAATGCAATGATACTGGAAAACGAGGGATAGTGATACAAAATTACGTATAGTGTTACGTATTTACGTAGTAACAATAAACTAAGAAGTTTCTTAGGTAATATCATTATTACCCTTTTTGTCCTCAACTGAAAAAGGTAACATGTATGCAATAAGAGTAGCAATGATATAAAATTTGATTTTATTATTATTTTTTTTTTTTAGTATATACGAGACTTTTGCCATTTATTTATAAACTTCAAGTTAAAAATCAAAAACCACAGCAGCAGTGATATAAAACACGTAAATTTGAGATCTAATGGAGCAGCTTTCTTAATATGAGTTTGTTTTGCTTGTTTTATTACAAAATCTTAGAGATGCTGCAGACGTGAAGATGAGAACCAAGAACGCTAGATTTTAGATGTAACTTTGTTATCTAGGATAAAATGTACATTTAGTGAATATTTTGTTGTAAATATTGTCTGTAAATTTGTAATTTTCTTCCGTAAGATTTCAATAAATTTGATACACGAGTTTTGTATGAATGAATTACCTTAATTTCAAATCTATATTTTACAGTATAATAATAATTAATCATAATTTATTTATAATATTCTAGCGAACATTAAAAGAAGACTCATATTAGAAATAAAACTAACTAACAACATTTTTTTTCGTCATTATTAAACATTTGACTTGTCGTTGTACTGTATCAAAAACTTACCCCTTATTTGATTTAAAAATACGTACTAATGTACGAAAAGAGTCAATCATAAAGCTAAATTTAAAGGCTCACATAGCCAAAAATAGACCTAAATTTTAAGTCAATTATTATATTTTCATTTATTATTTCTGTCGCATTGACTGTTTTTTTTTTTTTTTTTCATGAGGTTTAAAAATTCGTATATGGCTGTATTATGCTTGAGAAACAGTTTAAATTTAGTAAGAAATGCAAGCCTAATTTATTTATAAATTTCAATAGTTATAATTTTGTTTTCTTCAAATTCAGTATTTCTTTTAAATTATACAGCAATAGTTTTTTAGTAGGGATTTTTTTTCTTCAAATTTTTACTAAAATGATTTGCAATCTACGAGTGATGAGCAGCACCCTTTTCTCACTGACATTAATATCAATTTTGATCACAATTATATAGAACGAAATATATCAATAACTCTGCTTGGAACCAGTAACGATTTTACAGTCTAAAAATCATCAATACACCCAATAAAATACTAGATTATACATTAAGTTTTTTTCTTTTTCTTTTTTTTCTTCTAAATAATCGTTTAAAGAACTTCAAATTTCTATAATATATTTTAAGTTACCTACATTGTGTTGTTTATCTTGGAGCACTCGACTGATCTTGTCGACTTTATACTAAGATTTCATTATGGACTTAGAGGTTTTTGAGGTACTCCTTATACTTAGTTACTTAAAACTTAAGATGTTTCTTCTAAAGTTAATGCATCACATTTCATTTCCCATGTCGCTAAAATGACACATTACCACCTTCATATTTATATTATAGGATTAAACCATATAACACAAGACTTACTTATACATATATGTATATATACTTTTGCTTCTAATAATGTTCCAAATTTATCAGCTTTGTTTATAATAATATCGTTACATTAACTTAAACATTTATAATATACATGAACTTTAATCTTATTTTGAATTATATATAAAAGCTTATATACAAATTTTTTGTCATCTTAGATTTTGATTTTAAGTGATGAAATAATAGGATTTTTTTTTTTTTTATATATAGACCCAGTGAGTTTGTAGTAATATAGGGTCTATGCATTCATGTTAAAGTTGCCGCTATGTTATATAACTCAATAACGTGGGTGACATAGCAAAATAGCTAATTTTTTCAGTTTAAAAACACTATGCAATATTTTTGAGAGCATTGATGCTGTTCATATTTTGATTTAGTATCTCAAGTATGTGATAAAAATAATAAGAACCAAAAATTAATTGATTTTCCAAAGAAAATAGCCAAAAACGATGTTTTGTCCTATGCTGAGCAATGTTTATTCACTACTCCAGTATGGCCTCCAAGTGCATTGAATATGACGTCATGTGAATACACCCTTAAATCAATTTACATTACATAAAACTTAATAATACATACACTTAAATTTTATTGTAACGTTCTCACAAAATATAAAATCGGGTGTCATATGTTCATTTTTTATTGGCTTAAACAAAATTACACCCAGACGTGCAGCGGGCATTATTTGTAAAATGTAATTTTTACTTCTTTTTTACTTCATTTTATTTTTGTTGGGAAATCAGATTAGTATTATCTATATATATAATTATAGGTGATTCTATATATGACTTATTGAAACCCAATAAATTAAGATAATGTAATTTGACATGTACTACTATATCAGTTAAATAAAGATCAAATTATTAGTATGTATACCCCAATGTAATATTGCGTGTTATATATATAGTAATATATTATATTATGACGTATCGGATCTATTGTAATTATGCATAATTTGTATTGCAATTGTATCAAAGAGGTATTATCATGTAAATCAGACAATATCAAGTGATGCAAACGTTATTTCCGGTGCATCGCAAGTGATCTCATATGACGTCATAAACCGGAAGTACAATGACTTGCATCTCGTACAAGCTACATTATATTGTATGTCAATATTTCATCAAGTTTTTTTGCAAACATGTTTTATTTTTATATTGTTACATGATCATGATATAGTGAAAGTGAATTACTTTCTCAATAATATTCAGTGATTACAGCAGGAAGACAGACAAATATCATCCCTCAAAACTGAGAAAAAAAATCTGATAAAGTTCGCGTTTACCAGACATTTTGCATGCTTAACAATTTTTAAAACCCTAATATGTGAGGCTATAGGCGAGTTAAAGCCCTTGTCAACTTACTTTTTTATCATTTAGAATACTAGATTGATAATTGCCATATACCTTATTATCCATGAATTAGACACCAACACGTTGATTTTGTATATATTTTTATTTATTTTCATTTTACTGGTTATTTCACGCATCTGACGTCACAATGTACCGATAGGGTCGTGATAGGGGTAAAGAACTTGAGGGAAGGGCTTAAATTTATTACGTGACCAGAGCGGTGACTGTGTTTGGCGGTGGTACATTGTGACGTCAGATATGTGAAATAACCGTCAAAAAGAAAATAATGGAAAATAAATACAAAATCAACGTGTTGGTGTCTAATTCATGGATAATAAGATATGGTAATTATCAATCTAGTATTCTAAATGATAAAAAAGTAAGTTGACAAGGGCTTTAAGAAACAAGCATGGTGTTCTAATATTTTATCAGATTTTATCAATTTGTTTAATGGTACACCAAGTCCTAAAAAATAATAATAATAATAATAATAATTGAATAAAAAATAATAATTATCAAATAAAAAAATAGCAACACTAAAATTCAATTTATATATAAATAGAAAATAACAATTGATGGTATACATAATATATTATTATTATTATCATCATTGCGTAGTAATGTACATTGTTATATAACACATAGAATAGATGCAATCAAGCTATTGTTACCACGTCATTAAATACAACAATCAAATCTGATTATTGTATTATTCTCAAGCAGTGAGCGTTGCATTTAATCAATTGATTAATTTAAACTTAATTGTTATTAACCAATTTGTCATTATGACTCTATATATATATATATATATATATATATATATATATATATATATATGTTGGTCCATAAAGAGCTAAATTATCATTATACTATACTCTATATACATATAATACGATTTATTGCTTTATATATATAGGTATGTGAGTAATATAATGACAATATATGCACAACGTTCTATAGGGTTAATGGTAATTAAGAGCATTTGATTTAGAAACGTTTATAATAGGAAGAGAGGGTACTATTAAATAAAGAAAAAAAATATTGAATTAGTGCTGAATTTTCATTTTTATTTTCTATTGATTTTAATGTTTTATTATTAATACATTACTATTTATATTGCCAAAATATTATGCTGCAATAGAAATAGTTGAATGAATTTTTAAAACTTGTTTTATTTCAATGTGATAGATTTTAATTTTCAATTTTCAAATTTTTAATTTTGATTTTTTAAGAAAATCAACTGAAAAATAGTAACAATAATAAATAATTAAAAACTTGCATAAAAAGTAATAATAAATACATATAATATATAATATATTAAAAAGAAAAACTATATCATGCAAAAATTTCTATTTTAACTCATAAATTTTTTTAGAAGCATGTACTTTTTTTTTTTTTTTTTTTTTGCTTACATAATATTTGAATAAAATATAATGTATATTATATGCAAGACAAATAATTATGTCATATAATTTAATTATTACTCATAATTATCTTTAAAAATAATAAAATCGCCAAAAATAAATTGTGTAAGAAAATATATCGTCGTGATCTCTCTCTCTCTCTCTTTCTTTCTCTCTCTCTCTCTCTCTCTCTCTCTCTCTGTCTCTCTCTCTCTCGTTCCTATCAACTAATAAAATATTTTCATAAAACTTTTATTTCCACAAATTGTCACAGAGAATACCACCCAGTAAACAAACCACAAAACCATATCTTAAATATATTATAATATTTACAATTGAAAATAATTAGTAAAATAATGCTAATAATATTAACTAATTAATAAAATGTTTATTTTTCCCTTTATTATTAAACAAATAAAATGACCATTTTAAACAACATTTACTCTCCCTACCACCTTCCTCCTACCCTCCCTCTTCCTTAACCCCCATTCCACTTTACTTTCCCATACATACACACACATACTGTATACTAAATTGTTTAATAAAATTTTCTCCAATGTTAATTTTCAAACTATATTATATGGTCTAAAATGTTTACTTAAATATATAATTTTCAAAACCCTCAAAAGTTTAGGAAAAGCTATTTTTTTGAAAAACTATATAATGTTAGTTAAAATAATAATAATATACAAAAGTTATAATATAGAAGTTAATTAGTTATGGAGAAATTTTTTACTTTTTCTTTACTTTATATATATGAAAACAATTATTCTTATTGTCACAGTATATACAAAACCATACAAAAGTGGACTTATGGCCAGTTAAAATTACAATTTCTTTTGTATGATTTCCCAACGTAAGTATATATACATACTGTACATACAAATTATACATTCAAAAAGTCATAATTAATATTATATTCTATAACAAAAAAGACCTTATATAAGATATTTTGAAATTTAAAGTAAAGGAGAAAATGAGTTAACATTTCAAATGTCATAAATGAGATGATGTTTAGTAGTAAGTTAAGAGATTTTACTTGTATTTTTTAAGATATATAAGGTATAATATTATATATATATATATATATGGGGGTGTATATATTTAAACCCCCTTCTCCTTTCATTCGTATATTACAATTATTATTTTCTAACTCTCCACAGTTTGTGCCTTTAAGGCAATCTTTTCATTTCAAATCTAAATAATAGTAGTAACAATAATAATTATATACTGGACTGGACGTTAAAATATTAAGCTATGAATAATTAAAAAGGTTTTATATTATATGAAGTACGAAAAGTTGAATTCTTTGTTTATGTCAAGAGAATGATATAAAGATTTGTTTAAAAATCAAATAATTTGATTTTAAATGAACCATTCAATGCAAATGATACCAATATTTTTTTTATTATTTTATTGTGAAAAGTAATTTAATGTATTTTTGTTATAATTGTAAACAGTACAATATTTATTACTTGTAATAAAGGGGAAAAATTAGTTTTTATAATTAATAATTTTGTGTGTAACAAAAATCATATTAAATATTAGAGGAATAGACCAGAGAAAATATAAGCATTTATATCACAAAACACTGGATAGGATTTACATAAATAACATTAGTTTGTCTCAAAACCCAACAGTAGCCCGTAGCAGTGATCAGAATATTCGATTAATACAACCCGCACAACATTTTCATACTAATTTTTGCATGTCATGTTTCTGACGTCATAAATATGATTTTTCACGCAAATTGCATACTTTACAGTTTTTTCACGCTCTCTCGTGGGGCTACATATTAACATTCTGGTAAAAATTGTCAACAGTTTTGAAGATCCCATTTTGTGTTTATTCATTAAAAACCACATTTTGTTTTATGTGGTCTATGGCTTTAGTTTCAATGTACCATTAGACAATGTTTTTTTATCGACTTTACTTTTCTTATTGATTACATTTTCATCGTTAGTGCCCCCCCCCCCCCCTCCCGCTCCACTCATATATTATATATAATTAAGAAGACTATTTAATTTAGAAAGGGTTCGATTTTCTGAGCAAAAGTTACTTTCCATTCAGTAGAAAAAAAAATGCAAAAGTTTTCTGACAAAACCTACAATAAATAATTAATTTCAAACGGTCAGTCATTGTTACATAATGAACTTTCTATATATATTATTATATTTCCTTTTAAAGTTAAAGAAAAAAAAAAGTTCAAAAACCCATTTACATGAAACAATGAAAAGTCAAATATTTAGTTCCTAGAATATGAAATTACAATACCTTGACCAAAATTATTATTATAAAGTTTACGTTAGTCGAGTGTGTACATAATAAAATTTATTTATATGGTTTCTCTCTCTCTCTCTCTCTCTCTCTGTATGTTTTTAAAAAGAAAATTTATACCTTATAGTTTTGAAATATTATTTCACTCTCTCTCTCTCTTTCACTCAAACTTATAATATTATTACATTTTCTAAAACATTCAATGCGTTTGTATTTTACGCGTGTGAAATTTTGTATGTGGTTTTACACTACATTTCTATGAATTAAAATATTTAATTATTTTACATGTTAACTCTATATTTGAATTTCTTTAAATTTTATATAATAATATAATATTCTTTTCGACATTAGTTAAAATATCAATGTTTTGAGTTGTATTTTTTTTGTCTTACGTTTCAAAGACTATGCAGTTTCAATTATAATTTTGGAAAATGTTTATGCAAATTTTTCAATTTAAGGACAATAAAGTTTGGAGGTAATATTCATTTATATATATCTGATTTATTTACGCGTGGCTTAATTATTTATTTATTGATATGGTCATGTCAATATTGATTCCTGCAGACTTAACCTAAAACGTTCTCATTTTCTTAAAAGCATAGACCAGAAGAAAACATAAGCATATAACGCTTGATGGGACATACAAAAAACATAAATAACATTAGTTGGCCGGTATAACCCTGCATAGCTTCAGTTTCATATAGACCCCTTTCACATCCTTGCGCTTTGTCGCCATGTTTGTGGTGCCTAATGCATTGTCCAGCATAGGGGAAACATCATTTCTCCTAATTTTTGACATAAATACAGTTTATTTCAACTCAACGAATTTTTCTCATATTCTTCGAGCTTATTAGAAGCTAGAAATAAGTCTTTGATTGAGGTTTGAAGCTTCTTTTGCTATTAAAAAAAATAAAAATGACGTTTTTCCTATGCTGGCCTATGTATTCCTGACCAGCAAAATGGCGGCCCTTAAATATGAGTACAACCGGTCTATAGGTGCCTTAGCAGTGATCTAAAAATGCTAATTTATGCAACCCGCACAACATTTTTATACTGTAATGTGTGTCTGTTTCTGACGTCAGAAATAGGAATAGTCATGCAAATAGCATAGTTTACAGTATATTCAAGCTCTCTTTTGGGGTCTCATTTAAATTCTGGTAAAACAATTTCCTCAATTTTGGAGATCCCATTTTGCGTTTATGTAGTCTCTTATAATAACATGCTGTTTATCTTGGATTTAAAAATATAATTTAAACAACTAAAAAATAAATAAATAAAAATAACAACAACAACAAAGAAAAGTCTTGAATCGATACATAACTTTCAATATATTTTTATTAATTAATAATTAATGAATTTAACGTGTATTTACATAAACGTTATAATCCGTATTCTTTATCTTATTTAAAACAAAATTTGAGTCTGTACTGATTCGTTGATTAATTTTCTAATTTTAAATTAAATTTTAACATTTGTAACACTTTAGAAGTTTCTTCCGTGGCCTTTTATTTTTTTTTCTTCTTTTCTTTCTTTTTTTACGCATGTGATAATATTATTGTCATAAGAACGAAAATATATGTAAAATAAATTTTATTTGATGTGTAATACAATAATTTAAATTTGTTAAAGCATTTAATTTAATAATAAAATCTAAATATATATTTATTCATGTGAATAATAATAATTATTATTTTAAAGAATAGAAATTTTTTGGAACAAAAGCTTTGAAAATATGAAGTAAAATTTATTTTAGGTTAACAAAATTAAAACGTTTTATAATCATAATAATAAACACTTCCATGCCTTTCTTGTTCAATTGTTTTAAAATATATACAATTGAAAGAAAGTAAAACGTTAATAACTTTATTTGAGGTAAATATTTTGAATAGAGAGAAAAGGAAAGTGAGTAATTGAGGGGAGGAGAGAGAGAGAGAGAGAGAGAGAGAGAGAGAGAGAGAGAGAGAGAGAGAGAGAGAGAGAGAGAGAGAGAGAGAGAGAGAGAGAGAGAGAGAGAGAGAGAGGAGAGAGAGAGAGAGAGAGAGGAGGGAGAGAGAGAGAGAGAGAGAGAGAGAGAGAGAGAGAGAGAGAGAGAGAGAGAGAGAGAGAGAGAGAGATGGGAATGAAAATATGTACAAAAAATTAAACGTAACAATTAATTTGAACATATTCTTCTTCCTCGTTTATAAAATTTTAATTTTTTTTAAAATCAAAATAAATATACCATTCATGAGAGGAGGATCTTGTACTAATAACACATAATATCCATAGTAATCACAGTTAGCCAGTTAAAAAAAAAGGTGATCGCCATTTGATTTTTCCTCTCTCTCTCTCTCTCTCTCTCTCTCTCTCTCTCTCTCTCTCTCTCTCTCTCTCTCTCTCTCTTACCCTTTTACAGTTGTATTTTGAACCAACAGAAACCCAGAAATGTTAAAATCTTAGGGTGCTACCATGAAAATTTGTGTTTTAAAATGTTGTACTTACAAATTGCAAATAAAATTGATGATGATTTACCTTTTATCAGAGGTAGGTGACACAATAAGTATTAAAATGATTAACAATTAAATGAAAATTGACGCTCCAAATGCGATGATATTGAAAGTTCAACCTCTCCCCATATGTAGAAATGGATCTAATTAAATACCTATAGATGTGAGTATATTTTTCCAAACTGCTTAAAAAGGATATCTTTATATATGTTTTTAATTCGAATGAGATAGAATATTGAGTATCGTTTTACTTGTTTTCGACTTTTTTTTTTTTTTTTTTTTTTTTTTTACAAAAATGTATATAAAAAAAGGCAACAAATAATTAAACAAAATATAAAATAATGTATGAAAAACTAAGTAGGTGGCTTAAAAATATAATTTTCACAATTTTCAAATAATATACATGTATAGCTCTATAGATAACCTACACAATATTTTTAAAATATGTAAATATGAATTTAAAAAAAAACAAACTAATACTCATTTCATCATCATAATAACTTTATATATACCAAAAAGCATATTGAATAATTCAAAATATATTAAAATATATTTTTCATATATATATATATAATAATGATCATTATTCTATATATTAACATAATCCTACTTTATTAAATACCTGTGGGGCTTAATAATTTTCTTCTTCTTCTTCTTATACTTATTCTTGGTTCTTTATATACTTTATTAGCACACTTGGATTATTTCCCATACTAATTAATATATACCAAAAACTTAAGCTGGGTAGGAGTGAGTGAAAAGTATTTCGCCGATGATCCGGTACTTTGGATGTATCACAATTGACTTTGTATACTATAATGGCAGCAATACCAACATGGTAACAATTATAAGTGTATATATCATGAAAATGACACTCTTAAAAAAACATAACTGAAGCATATTTTAGATTAGTTTTAAAATATAATAATACCAAAGTACCGGAATATTGTCGATACATATATATAAAACTTAGCTGTGTTTTCTTAATGATTATTTTCTACGCCAATAAATACAAAAGATGGTGATGAAGAAAATGAATTTAAATATTAATTAGAATAATTGAAGCCTAAAGGTTTTAAAAACATTTAATATTAAAGATTTTAATAATAATAAAAGGTATTTAAACCAATGTATTATTATAATACAGAAAAAAAAACTTTTATTATAATAACGTGGGAGAAATTATATAATTGTAAAGGTGAAATGAATTATTCAATTTTTTATTCTTAGTAAATTAATTTTCTTTAGAATTGTAGCTTAGATTTGGATAATTACTTTAAGAGCAATGAATTTGTTGAAGTATGTTAACTATAGTTAGAAATTATAAAATATTTATAAAGTTTTACAATGAGAAATTGTAATACGCCTTTTTTAATATTCCATACAGATTAAAAAAACAACTGGCCATAGTATGGTTATGTATTTTCGATAAAACATTGAAAGTTTTTTTTTAATGTATATATATAAATGTAATATTGCATTTTGCACAAAAATATGCACTAATTTTTTTGTAAGAAATTGACTTCATTCCATAACGTTATTGACAAATTTCCATAGTTTTTTATATGGTACATTTTCAAAAAAAAAAAAAGAAAGAAGAAGAAAGAAAAAAAAAAAAAAATGAAATGAAATGAAATGTCAAAGTTTAGGTTTATGTATGACTCATTCTTCCACTTTTCTGTGAGTTTTAAAAATTTTATATGGAGTTTATTAAATAAATCAAATCTTCGAAAGCTAATCAATTTTACCTGGCATTTGTTCTTATACAGATCGAGAAACCATAGTAACATTAAGGCCATTGTAGGTTGTACAATTTCTGTCGTAATTTAACCTCTAGAACAAAAGTGTAACTCAATTTACTTAATTGAACAATTCAGCTAATTTGTCCACACATACTCTTACGATAAAAAATACAAAATGTTATTAATTTTTTTTAATTCCTACTGTAATTACGTGTTTATCAAAAATAAAGGCTAATTATTTAGCCTTTGTACAATAATTTTATCTGATTTATCTTACGATCTCAAGCTGTATCAACATATTCACGTATTTCTTGTAAATAGAGCAATAACATAATTATTCCGATTTAAACAAAGGCTATTGAAATTGCTGTACAAACTCACAACAAATAAATGATTATGTGATTACATATCCTTACTGTTTTAAAAATTCCAATTTGAATTTCTCATTTTTGTATAGCAAATTTATCACTTATATTCCAAAGAAAAATCTCTTGATTTTAAGAAATGATAATTTTCTTATATGAACACTTTCGGTTTTACGTAGTTTGATGTATAGTAAATATTCATACAATATTAATTACTTTGCATATAACAAAAATTAAAAAACAACACAATTAAAAAAAAAAGTTGAACTACTAAATATACAGGAACTAATTAGCTATCAAATAATTCCCTAAAAAAATCACACCTACATTAAAAATAAACTTAAACAAGCATTATTTTTGACATCATAACATTATCTTTTTAATTTATTAAACTTACTCACCTTTAAACTTTTTTTAAAAAAATAAAATTTGCAATTTCCGGTCATCAGAACAAAAAAATTTACATATTCTAACAGTTTTCTACTTGAGTCAAATCGTAATTTAACAAGAGTTCAAACTATATAATGTAAAGAAGAAAAAAAAAAACAGAATTGTTATTATATGCAAATTGATTAAAAAGAAGAAGAGAAAAATATATATAACTTGAGTAATTATTAACTCAGAGAAGTGACTTTAAACTTGTAAGAGCGTGACCAAGGAAGTCAGTGATCTAAAAAATAGATAATAAATAAACAGATTATTTGAAATGATGTGAATGCATATTTAATCATTACATAAAAAAAAGGAAATAATATAATAAATTAAATTCATTCTTTAGTATTTTTTTTAAATAATAATTATATGTGAAAAAAAAAAAACATTGTCTATATAACAACATGTATATTTTAGTATTATAAGTTTTTTCTTGTTATACATATTTAAATTATAATTGTAGTTTATTTTGATTTTAGATATAATATGCCGTTGTGCTTTAGTATGCTCATGTCAAATTTTAATTTTATATTACTATGCTATTTTACATGGATAATTATAGTAAAGTTTATGTATTGTTTGAATTTTATAGTATAACAAAGGTTGTTATTCTTTGATTTTTTTTTAATGGTATGGTGTTCAAATCATATAATAACTGAAGTATATATTAAGTTGTTTAATTTGGTTGAAATATTTTTTAGCTGTGAATAGGATATTTAAATACATTTTTTAAATTGCAATCACAAAATCACTATTTTTTTTTTATTGTTGCTATATCGTGAAATTTGAGCAATTTATTGACTCCATGAAATTATAATGTTTTCCAATGGGAAATTCGCTGCTTATTTACAAATTTTTACTAACGAAGCTCGTGTAGATCACATTATATCAAATACCAATTGGTTCAATTATTATTATTATAATATTTTTTTTATTGTTTATCAGTCATATTCATAGAAATCCAACCAAGGCCTAAATACTTATTATAATTATTATACTTATTATAATACACGGAAAAAAATAAAGGCGTATGTATAATAATCAACTAATAATCAACGCCAGCTCATTTTCAGTAAAATTTCTTCAATACAGCATAATCTATTTTATGCTTCAAAATAACTACATTTGTTACCACAAATATTTAGAATTAAATAGGCTGTATAAATAGCTTAAATAATCTCATAATATGTATTTTAGGTGCAATTAAATTTAAAGTAATAATGTATGTATCATAACATAAATTTTATATAGATTTTTATATTTTATAAAGAAATTAAATATTATATTATATTTCAAATTATATTCATTTATCAGAATCAAATCAAATGTATTCAAAAAAAAATTTATTTATGTCTGTTTTAATATTTCAATATGTTAAAATTGCAAAAACAAAAAAAATTAATATTAATAATCATAAATATATGTTATAAATTATGATTGTATGAAATATGATAAATTTTGTTAATAAAAAATATCCTAAATATATGAAATGACTGATGGTAAACACTTTATTATGCAAGTGTTATTTATATATTTATTTGTGTATGTATTTTTTTTTAATCAACATGTACCAACTGGTATTTTGATCAATAAAGAAACTGAGAAAACTATTTAAAAATTTGTATAAATATTATGTTGTATAGCATAATAATTATAATTTTCTTCCAATTTAGTATCATTTATACTATAATAACATAATTACATTTTCGTGTAGAAATTTATGTAATCAAATCAATTTATGCTTAAAATGAGAACCCTGAATTTAAAATGTGATAATCTAAACACAATAACATATAGCTTTTGTGAAAAATATATAATTAACAGAGCCATGGTTGGTTTTATATATATATATATATATATATATATATATATATATATATATATATATATATATACGCATTATTCAAAAATTAATATATTTTCAAACATGAACTAAAATAATTTATTTTATATATTCCAAAATTTGTCAACAAAAAATATTTACATATTTTATCAATTTAACTATAAAATATATTATTATTATTATTACAAATATATTTAAACTGAAATACAAATTATTCCAATGGTATTGTATTGATAGTCAGGATATGTCTATGCATATTCTATCCTATACAATTGTCATTGAAAATTTATCATTTTGAATCTCATAACTGAATCATATATATATTAATCTTAAAAATAACCCTTATAATACAAATACATTAGGTTCAAAATAATAATAGATATTTAATAGCTGAAATTTCAATAAAATACTCTTTAAAGGTATTTTAATTTTATACAAATATGAACCTTATTTTAATATAATATAAAGTTTATATTTATATACTATCTATAATCGTATTAAGATATTTGATTATAGATAACTATAGCATCACGTATTGCCAATTTAATGTAAATGATGCGTCATAATGCTTGTATTGTATAATATTGCATTGTTAAATAATTGTTAAGTGACCGTATGTAATAAAACAATCAAAACAATAATAATAATATAGGTTCTCTATATATATAGTATTGTGTGCTTTTCAAATTATTGTTACAATAATATTAAATTCAATTGATAACTAAATTTATTTTAAATTAATGGATTTTATATAGTATATACTAGCATGTATAGAATATATTATTCAAAAGTACATTATTATTTGTTTGTTTTATTGTTGAAAAAAAAATATTTATAGTGAAAAGGGGCAGAAAAAAAAAAGAGATAATCAATTGAATTATTGGTTAATAAAATGAGTTAGAGAGAATGTAGCATGTAAAATATTTTACAGACAATACATGAAAATAGGGGTAAAATTTATTGGAATTGTTTATTATTTATATATATTATGTTTTTGTTATTTAAAATTAATTATCTTTTTATATAATTGATTTTATTTACTGTTTTTTTTTTTAAATATGTTACATTGTAGTAAATAAAAGTTGATTATTTGTTTTCACATAACTAATAAATTACTATTCCATTAATGTGTTTTATGCATTATGTTGATTTATATCGTGTTTTTTAGATGTATTTTTGATATTATTTTTACTGGAAATGAATTTAAAGAATTAAAAATATTTAAGTGATATGGAAAAATATGATCCGTATGCAGAAATAGTAATTTTTGATATAGTATTAGGGATTATTTTAAAGATAGCAAAACAAAATACATGCTAAAATTGATAAATTAGAAAGGGTTTGAAGAAAAATGACTTAAAGGTTGATTTTCTTATAAATATAATGCTAAGTGTTAGAATGTTAAAATTTGTCGAGACGAATATGTATTTATTTTAATCCATGGAAAAAAAAAAAAAAAAAAAAAAAAAAAAAAAAGAAGTCCTATATTTTCATAAAAAAGTAGTAGTAATGCAATCTCAATATCGCAGCACCTTTTATGTTTAGCATAATAATTTATACTATATTGTACAGCGATTATACTAATATATACATAATAATATACTGCATGGAATGATATTGAAGATGAGAATGTATCTCTGGAAGGAGATCCATAGCATGGACGATAATTTAGTAGTTATTTAATGCCGAATAAAGTGTGTTTTTCGATGTCTGATATTGCAATAAAAATAGAAATATGATTTATATTGCCAAAACAAAAATTTCTATTTTAATATCTATTAAGTAATAATAACAATTCAAAAAATTAATAATTTCTCTCACATTAATAATATAGTTAAATCTTTCCGCAAATACGGATATTAAACAACCGTAAAACTTCAAAATATTATCTTTGCATGTCAGTAAAAATGAAACACGAACAACTAAATTTTTTTTTTATCTAAAATTAAAATTTCTAAACAAATTAAAACTATTTTCATGTTAAACTTTAATATCTTTGAGAACTATTTTTTCATAATTCTCACTTATTTAATATAATAAATTTTATTAAAAAAAAAAACTTTCTATTTTTTAAATAAATACATTAAAAAATTATAATTATTAAAATAGGTAAAAGATTATGATAATTTAAGTCTAATAAAAAGTTTAAGTATATATTTTTTTCTCTGTTTGAAAGATAAGTAAATTTTTCTCACATTGTGTAAAATATCTTTTGTTGTTTATATTTTTGTGACCAGTGAAGTGTTTGTTTATTTATTTGTTAGAGGAGTTCAATCTAGTTAAGAAATGACCAGACTTGTTTTTACAAGTTTAATCAAGACAGTTATATCTTTTCCACCATTATTTAAACTTACACCTATTGTTTAGTTACGACTGCTTGATTTTGCCTTTTTTTTTTTTTTTTTTTTTTTTTTTTTAAACTATTAAATTTATTTATTATACATAAAAGTTCGTTGCCTTTTTTAGTTTTAATTTAAAGGTGAGGTTTATCTTTTCTTAAGATATTCAAAATATACATTTATGCATAAATTATAAGAGTAGAAAAAATTTAGAATAATTTATTAACAAAGGGGTGAGGAAAAATAGTATTTTTTATTTTGATTTTGGAAAATATAATATATAATCTATTTTCTAAAATTATCGTTCTGCAAAGGTTTACGTTTTGTAATTCTCTCTCTCTCTCTCTCTCTCTCTCAGTTAAAAATATTATGCCAAAAAAAAATATTTCAGTTGATTGCAGTTGTCTCGTACAAATAGAAAACAATTATTTCAATAGTTTAAATCCGACTCTCTTCCATAATACTAAAAAAAAAAAAATTGTATTCTCAAAGAACTTGTTGACTTTTTTTTTTTTTTTTTTTTTTTAATATTGCATGTAATATAATATATTAAAATGCTTTCATCTAAGAAATAAAACGTTTTATATTGAAATCAAACTGATGGTATAATTTAAAACATTTATGTTGTCTGTAAGACTAATATCTACCCAAATAATCGTTGCACATAATTATTATTATTAGTTAAAATTTATATTAATTTTGTTAATACTAGTACCCCAAATGTCACAGCAACCTTTATATAAATTATTTATAATAAATCGTATGTAATCAAGCATGTGTAAGAATGATTCAAATTGTAAAAGGGTATGCATTCATGTTAAAGTCAACGTCATGTTGGAACACTCAATAACATGAGCTGGTATAGGAAAATGACTCATTTTGCCAGTTTACTAATACTAGCAAGCAATATTTTTAAGAGCATTGATGCTAATTGAATTAGTATCTCCAGTATGTGAGAAAAATTATAATAACAGCTTTTTTCAATTTTCAGATTTTTATTTTTTTTTATTTTGTTTAAATGGTGTGTTTAAAAAAAATGTAAATAAAAAAATAGCCAAAAATTAAAATGGTCCTATATGTTGAGCAATGTTATTCATTACTCCAGTATGGCGTCCAAGCGCATTAAATATGACGTCATGAGCATGCACCCTATGTGCTTATGTAAAAAAGAATATATATGATTTTTGTAGTCAGGGTTTTGTAAAATGGAGCTGTTATGCCCTCACAACGCCTTAATAAAGTAATTATTATTATTATAGCTACGAATTAAAAACAGAACAAAAAAAAAACAGCTTAGACCGTTCCTTTAAAAGAAAATTTCACACTAAAATAAGAAGAAAAAAAGTAAAGCATTTCCTAGTTCTCACAATAATAAAATACTGCACATATACATTTTTTTTTTCTAAAAAAAACATATATATAAATATATAATCTTTATTTATTTAATTGTATCCATTAGTTAAAACAATTCATTCCCACACCAAAGTTAAATGGATACATTATTTTTTTATTTTGATTTTTTTCAGATAATAGAACTTTTATTTTATTACTGTTTTGTTTATTGTTATAAAATTTGTGTCATTCAAAGTAATTATAAAATGATTTTTTTTATTTTTTTTTACATAAAAAACATTAATTATGTTTATTTATTATCGTTTGCATGTAATTTGAATTAATTATATATATATTGTTTTTTTATATATATTATACATGACCTAAAGGAAATATTGTTGTATTGCTGATATATAATGTTTATATGGTAATATAATTATATATATGTATAAAAGTTGTTTTAAAATATGTGTTATAGAATAAGTATTATGTGTGAAATACTTTTCTATATACTTGATTGAAGTGCATAATAATTTAAATACCTAATTATTCTTCATTTTGAATAATTTACAAGAGTAAGTAGTAAGGTGTAAAGGAAGGACAGTATTATTTTCAAATACGATGCTAGATTTAGATCCGAATGCAGAGAATTATTTAAAATTTTAACAATACTTACTGTCCCTTGTGTATATACTTGAATGTGCTATGAAAGTTAAATTTAATTTACCTACTTTTACTAGTCATGAAACAAAACATAGTCACAACACAAGAAATATTAAATTGAAAATTAATGGTGTCTATAAAAGAACTGAAATGTACAATAGAGGTCCTTTCTGTGGTTGTTTGCAGATTTATAATAATCTGCCAACTTATATAAGAGAAATTGAATACCCTATTTTGTTTAAAAAATCATTGAAAACACTACTGTTAAACAAGCAATATTATTCTATTGATGAGTTTATGAAAGATAATGAATCAGAATAAACAATGCATTTATAGTTTTATTTTAAAAAGTTTTTTTCTACATATTTGTATAAATATGTTTTGTGATATATTGATGTCTGTGTTATAATTGTGTACTTTTGACTATATCATTTCGAATTGTATCAACTGATACAAATAACCTAAGCCGATATGCTTTGTTGTGTATTGTGATTGTAGGATGAAAGAAATGAATAAATATATTTTAATTAAGGGTTGTATTTAGATGGCTTGTCTCTTAAAATCTGAAAATAAAACATCCATACTTTATGATGCCATTTAAAAGTTAATAGTAACCTACAGAAAAACATTTCAAAACCTGTGATCATCAGATAAAAGAGAAAATAATAATTAAAATTAATATGGGTTCTTATACGATTAAAACTTTTAAAAATCATAATTTAGAATCTAGCAAAGTGATCCCCCATTTTTTTTATATTATTGAAGATACCTTATCCTAATGTATCACTGTGCAAAAATTTATATTTTTGTTTCCATACAGTTTTTTAGTCAAAGCTGATTTCACGCCTTAAGGGAAAATTATCAACATTTATGTTATAATGACATTAATACTGCATTAAACGTAACTTATACTCTCCGTGTGTATCGTATAAAATCATAAATATTTTTCAAGGAAAATACGAATTAAAATTAATAAAAATATATAATATTAAATACATTGACTCACATGTGAAAAGAAAAAACAACTATATTTTTACATATTTCTATTATTTTCATACTCCTTCCAATTATTTACCATAAGATTGTTTTTAAAACTCAATCTCAGAATAGAGAATTTCGAAATCCTAATTAAAAACATAAAAAAAACTAACATTTAGATATTTTATATATATTTTTTTATTTAATGATTAAAGTAAGTTTAAAATTAAATTAATTCTCTCTAGTAGTGCATGCCTATGCAGTAATAAATATCTTACGGTTCTGTAATTAAATTGATGTAATAAAGACGCATTACTTACAATGTTAATTACATTTTCATTCTCATTGTTGTTCAATTGTTATAAATTAAAATACACAATTAATTACATGAGTAATTGTTCAAGCAAACAAATAATAATAGATTTTTTCTCTTTTTTTTTTTCTATATTGTTCTTTATAAATGAGGCGTTTATACAGGAAATTATATTATATGAAATATGTGTAGTAACATTTTTTTTACTTGATTTTTTTTTCTAGGACATCAATACGTATATTAGATGTTATCTTTTTTTATTGTGTAATTAAGTATTTAATATCTGTTAATAATTTTATTTGTAAAAAAAAAAAAAAAAAAAAAAAAAAAAAAAAAAATTAATTAATGAAGCAAATTTTACAAAGAAAGGGGTAATTTACTAATTTAATAATGAAGTACTCACAAGTACAATTTTATTTACAGTATTTTATAGTGTTTATAGTAAAATTGTCATACATAGAGCACATTGAGTAAATTTTTCCTTAGTAGGTAAACGGTGAAATTATATAATGATTTAAGCTCGCTTGGCCATATATTTGCAATAACTACAACAACAACAATGCATCAAATACATTTTTTATGTATAACATACATATTTGTTTTAATCAATTGCATAAATGCAGAAATGCATGTCTGATGCCCAGGAAATGTAATTTGATGCATTGCAGCGTGCTTTTTTGCATATTTTTTGGCGCGTGCAAAATAGTAAAATTTGCTTCTTTTTTTTAAATGTAAAACGCATAATGTCAATTATTATTTAATCAAGGATTCTTAAAAAAAAAAATAATATTCGTTTATGGCAGCAATTTAATTGGATTAAGAAATAATAATATTACTGATTAAGAATTGTATACCCACTGGACATTTTATGTTTAAAAAAGTAAAGGTCTAATTTTTACTTGTGTTTTCACAATTAATATAATTTAATAATGATATTAAATATATTTGATTAAAATATAGTGATGCGAATTATAACGTTCATAAATACACATATCTATTTATATGTTATAACTTTTGACATATTATAAATTGAAAAACATGCAACTGCATAAAATACTCAAAATTAAAATACTCAAAGAAATAAAATAAATAAGCACGTCAATTTTATCTAACCATTAAAACATACCAAACTTTTAAATTGTATATAAAACATTATATACACACGTGTTATGTTGTATAATATATATATATATATATACTATAAAATGTAATTAAAATATTTGGCTACATACCTCTTTTTTCCTTAAAGAAAAGTCTCTTTATATAAAGTATATAAAATAAATATTAACAGAAAATTTTAGGGACATTATTACTACATTGAAGTTTTATATGTGTTGTCGTCTTATAGTCATTTTATATAACAAAATTAAATTTGTGCCTTTTGAGCTCAGTACGAGTGTGATTATTTTGAAGAAGTTGATAATTATTCTGTTTATGACCGGTCTTTAATGATGATGTTTTTGTATAATAATATGTTTGTATGTATACACTCGTAGAATTTTGTAATTTTGTCTGATGATTGTAGCATTGTAATATAGATTAAAATAAGATGGGTGTTTATATTTTAAGGGTTTGTATACAAAGTAGTAAAACTGATGTAATGCATGGTAAAGTATTAAAAAAAAAAAAAAAAAAAAAAAGACCCAAGATCGACTTTAAAAAGATTACAAAATAACCGCATATTTCATCACTCCTTTACGCACTAAATGTATTCTTCTTCTTCTTTTTTTTTTAACAAAATAGAGTGAAATTATTTATGTGTATGCATCATAGTGGCTATATAATATAGCATAATTTATATTTTAATTAATAAACAATTAAAAAAAAAAAAAAAGATAACAAATATCATTGAATTTCCAAATTTATCCACTCTATATTATATAGCTTTCATTATTAAATGCTCACTCGTTCAATATTGTAGAAGTTAAATCTATACAGATCCGAGCTTAACAGACAATCCGAAGTTGGCTGGTAGATCAGTATAAGTGAAATATGGTATAAGTAGAATATTGGTTATTTTTAAATTGTTAATGCCGCACAATGCAAAGAACTTATATACAGAATACGTTGAAATAATGAATATATGAACATGATCAAATAATTTATATATTTTTATATTTTTAGGTCAAAAACAGAAAAAAAAATTCTTTTTGTGATATATCTCAATCATAACTCAATAAATCATTACCATAGATTTTTAGAAACTAAAAAGAATAACTCTTAATTCTCTTAGTTTATTGTATCTATCTCTCGCCCCCTCTCTCTCTCTCTCTCTCTCTCTCTCTCTCTCTATCCATGTTTTACTTTTTTTTAATAAAAAAGGAGAAAAAATCATAAATACAAAAAAAATACCGTTCAACATATAAAAAAATACTAGTATGTAATACCATAAAATAAAATTAAATGCTGTAAAGTTTTAAATATATACATACACACACAAAAAAAAGTTACGTTTTAGAATGAAGTCTCTTAAATTGTTTGATCGTAACATTCTATTACTGACTACCCACATCAAATACCAGAATATCATTTAGTTCGCTTTACCAATTGTGAATCCGCGAATAACTTTAGATTCCAAACTGTCAGAATGAAAACATTTCGATTGTTAAAAATATCGATATAAATTTTGCATTTTGTAACTTATTGATATGAGTTCAATAGTTTTTGCTTTGTTTTTAAATAGACTTTTTTATCAGTAAAAATGCTAAACTAATTCAATAGCTCTCTCTCTCTCTCTCTCTCTCTCTCAGTTTTTTTAAATAACAAAACAATTTCTTTGCTGATTTTCTTTTTCCTGTTCAAATATAATTTGTTAAAGAATATTATAAAAAATTAGGAATTTGATCCTGTATTTGATGAAAGAAATAAAAATCATAATAATAACAATAATTAAAACTTTATTAAAGCTTTGTTGGTAGTACTTGGACAGAAATGCAAAACCTAAACTACACAATTAACACGAGCAAAATAAATACAAGCAAAAATATTTTGCCAGCAATTTAACATAATATATTATAGTAAATTAGCAAAGAATAATAACAATTAACATATTGACACGCGTAATTTAATGCACACAAAAATAATTTATTTTCTTTATAAACAAACATATTATGCTTATTATACTTTAAGAAAAAATAACTTAAAGTAGTACTAAATAATGCTATGAATTTCTGAATAATTATAATGCACACGATCATAATTATGTTTTATTGTTTTATAAGAAAAACTTTTATTATTATTATAAAATAATAATCGATAATATTACATATCGTTTATATAAAACATAAATAATCGATTAAATAAAGAAAAACATGATAATAATATTAATACCACTGTCTACCACTGTAAAGCTATTGTAAACTAACCAACCAAAAACCAAACCCACAATAAATTATGTCACAGTGTTAGAAATGCAATTCTCTCTCTCTTTCTCTCTCTCGCTCTCTCTCTCCCTCCCTCATGTGCACCAGAATTCAATTGGAATTTTGTAATTAAACTCTACTCCGATTTCAATTGATATTTGTATAAAAAAAATACATTGAATTATGGGTACTTAATCTTAATTACATAAAATTGGAAAATAAAAAATATATTTTATTTATTTTGTTTGATTGTAATTATATACTTGACTGATCACAAATTTTATTACATTTTATGGAAATAATATAAATTTTAATAAGGGGTTAAAATTTGTAACATTTAATGACAATTGTAATAATTTATATTGTGTTTTTGTTTTATATATATATATAATATAAAATAATAAATAACTAAAATACTAATAAAGTGCAGTGAGGGGGAAAATGAACTATAAATGCAGTTTGCTGACGTTTATTTTGCCTTCTGTTTTTAAGGGAATTTTTATTTTATTATATGTGATTTATGTTTTTTCAATTGTTATTTGTTTATGACATTGTATAAAATAGAATCATATTATTTGTTTAATCTGACTAGAGTCACAATCTAAAAAATATATATTTAAGTATTGGAGAAAATGTTTAATACACATCATTTTTTAATAAATATATATTTTATTTATTATGAACTCATATTTACAATGAGTTATTTATTTTAAATGTGATACAAATTTGTAATTTCAATTTAGAACACACTAATTGTCATGCAATCAAATATAATGATAATAAATATTGCACCGATCTTTATGTGCACATAGCAGTAAAAATTATGACATAATATTTTTTACTTCAGCCTCATTTTATAGTTACAGGTGCAACTCTTCATAGGGCAATTCCAACATTTTTTTTTTTTTTTAACATTTTATTTAAGAAAATTTTTGCATCATCATTCTTCTTGTTCCAAGTTATCTAATTTGTTAGTATTTTTTTTTTAAATTGTCTTTCTTTATTTGTTCTTTATGTATATTATATTATAAATTATAATTGTAACTTATTTCGTTTAAAATAAGTAGAATAAAAAAAATAATAAAAAGTATCTAAAGTACACGTACAAAATTAACAATGTAATAATTATGCTAACTTATATTCAGCATAATTCATGCTAATGCATAAGAACTACGTTATATAGCACAAATATTAAGTTCTACAGCAAAACTATTTATATTGTTTTATAATTTTGCATCATTTATGCTATAATGGCATAAACGCAGCATAAATTTCGATATTTATACTTTCCGTGTAGGGATATGTGATATATATATATTATATATATATATATATATGTATATATATATATATATATATATATATATATATATATATATATATATATATATATATATATATATATATATATATATATATATCATGTGCATGTATTTTTATAGTCAATAAGTACGTATATTTTACTTGCACTTTAATAAAAATCGAAGTTAACATCAAATACGTATATTATTACGTATTAAATAGTTCCTAAAATAATAAAAGGTTAATTTATTTTTACTTTTTTCAATTTATATACTTTACGATAAAAATACATTGTTATTGTCTTATACGATTTGAACATTAAAAAAGCACCTGGGTGAAATTTCTTTTGTAGTTTTTTTTTTTTTTTTTTAAGTAATTCTAAGTATAAGCTTTATACTACAAGGTGTTCGTATGCAATGAATTGAAACAAATGCTTGTGCTGAATGAGGCCTAACCGAAGCGCAGGTAAATTAATTACTTATTTCTTAGAATTAACACGATCAGAGTTGTTAAAATAATACTTAGAAATCAAGAATGAGTCAGTGTCACTCAAGCATTTTACATTAGCACTCAAAGTTAAATACTAATCAATTAATTTTAAGCCATTTTTAAGTTGTAGTTACATTACGTTATCGAAATAGAAGAATATGTGTAGGGGGGGGGGGGTATTGTTTTTATGAAGTTCCAAAAGTACTATGGGCAATTTGCCACTTCAATGTCTGGAAAGGAGTTATATTTATTCCAAAAAATATAATCTATAAAACAAAAATGTCAACTTTTTATATATACTCTAGATTTATAGAAAAAAAAAGCCTCAATTTAACTTTGAATGGTTTGATTTTGACATCAATCGAAACTTTTGTATGTTTGTAAATATTTGAAAGGAAAATCAAAATCCACGACAGAAATTTTTGATAGATGCTTTGTAACACAAAATATATCCAAGAAACTTTTAAAAATAGGCAATGTAGACTTTTGGTGGTATGTAAATTAAAAAATTATTAATTGGCTTATTGTTATACATAAAAAAATCAATTTTCTTATTCAGATTTTTTTTTTTAATTTTTATAAAAAAAAACTTTTATTTTATTTCTATTAATTTATTGAGTTTTATTTATGTATTTTTGTAAAATTAAAATGAGCATAAATTGAATAAACAATTGTATTATAGTTGCCTTGTATTATATAGTTGCCTTGTATTATGTGCCTTAAAAGTTGAATTTTTTCTCAAGAAAAATAAAAACTATAGTACGACCATTTTTTTTATCAATACAGAATTTGAATATGGGTCTCAAAAAAATATTGTTATAGATTTTTTTTCTCTTAAAATATTGATTTAGTAAAAATAAATATGCTGTTATATTATCATTTTATAGCTTTGATTGAAAAAGGACTCACCAGTTTTATAGCCCCGTGTGACTATAGAACTTAAATATAAGATGAAATTAAAATAAAAGAGGGTTGTACGTAAAAGCAAGTTAATTAAATTTATTGTCTTACTTTTGTACAAGAATTTTATGTAGGAGGAGAATGATAGATCAATTTGATGTATTACGTCTAAATTCCGAGTCAATATAAAAAATCTAGTGTCCAAAATCTTTAACACATACAAAAAAGTACACAAAAAGAGAGAAAGAAGAAAAAAGAAATATGTATGATGGATGGATACGTACTAAAAAATTGTAATTAATAATTTTTATTGTTAAAAATAAAGTTATATTAAATAATTGTTTTTATTGTAAAACTTTTTTTTTAAGGCGATTTTTAGGCTTGACTAAATGTCTGGCCCACTCTAACATCTAACCCCCAATTATTGCAATACATTTCTACACAGGCCCGTGTGTGCTTTTTCATTAATTTGGAAAGTCCTTACCTGTCGATAAGACTGTCTTGACTGGGACTGGGATTGGTGTAGCACAAAAACACAATATGGCAAGCAAGCAAAAAAAAAAAAAAAAAAAAAAAAAAACGCAATAACAATTATCCTAGCTGATTTTCAATAACATTTAATTCACTCTTAATTGTAGAGTAATTATGTTTCTTAGCGTAATATTTAGCATATTTATGTTATTGCAAACTAGAAATATTTATGCTATTAAAGCAGCATGTGATTTATTTATTCTTTGGCAAGAAAAAAGAAAGAAAAATATTTGCAACAATTTAAATTATAATTTCAAAAGTTATATGTTAAATGGATAACTATTTTAATAAATAATATAAACATGTCTATAATTTTGTAAATTGTATAAGATTTGTACATATAAATTAATACTATAGTGTAAAAAAAAAAAAAAAAAAAAAAAAAATCTCATAACATTTTGAGATGTAAGGCTGAAAATAAGCTACATTGAAGATTTGACCAAACGTATCAGACAGCAAAACTGTCATTTTTTGCCCAGAAATATTTAAGGGTATAAGACAACACCAATGGAAAAAAAATTCAAGGCACCATGCATTACATTATGAATTTTTCTATGAAGTCCCATGTTATTACTGATCCCCCCCCCCCTCCATAATGAGACGGTTATGAGTCTTTAAAATGTTATCATATGTAGTTAATATGATTGCATTTTATATAATAAAAAATATATAAAGGATCAAGTTTAGAATTTATAGAAATATAAATGTTATTCTAACTTGAATTTGAAACTTCTTCTGATTGTATAGTACATAAATTTAAATGTTTTATTTGTATGCATGTTACAGATCGTATATAGAGACATTAAAGTGATTGGAATGTGTGAGGGACATGAGACAATAAATTTAGTTGCGGGGTTTATAGATTGGCAGGCGCCAGCTCTGAACATTCTTTCACCAGAATCACAAGTGACTCATCTCATCACCAATCTATATAGAATAGACACATGATTTTATTTACCGTGGCAATGACGTCATTAACTTATTTCACACCTTAAGTAAGTACGTACCTTCTTTTTTTTTAATTGAAATTCTTATTTATTTTACGTTAATGTTACTATTTTCTAACACAATGTAATTAATTAGAGTAATTAGACTTTTTTAAAAAAAAATATTTGAGGTAATTTCAAAGGTTAGATATAATGAAAATTGAAATTAAGGGTTAAGATGCGTTTAATTTTTTGTATATATATTTATTTTATCAACAGACACATCTAATACATCTAAAATACTAAAAATATAGAATTTGTCGATATTTTATTAAAATTACGAACTTAATGCTGCACACACGAACAAAAATAAATACATAATAATTACGCTAGCTCATTCATTTTTAACTCAATTTCTTCAAAATGCAACATAATTTATGCTATATTACAAAATAACTACGTTACATAGCATAAATATTATATAGCATAATTATTTATGTTCAAATTTAGCATCATTTATGCTATAATTACATGAATGCAGCTTTAATGCGACGTTATTAATTTTTTCCATGTTAACTACGTAGATTTAAAAATAAAATCAGTTATAATTTTATAAGTTTGAGATTTTTTGTATAATACCAACACAAAATTGGTACAGAATGAAAAAAAATTGTGATTAATAATACACTTTTAAGGTTTACATTTAAAACGTACTGATGAAATAAATGTTTTAATCACAATAATTTTATGATTTGTTTTTCTTTTCTAACAAATTGTTTTACGTCAAATTGTTATTTTATTTTGAATTTCATAGCTTGTGTCGAAGAGAATACACAGAATGGAGAAAATTCTATAATCACGCCTAAACCTTTAATGCGTCTCAATAACCAAGTAGTAATAATAACATAAACTAGAACAAGTTCGAAACTCGTATTGTGATCAAATAAAAGTGAAAAGATAAAATATATTGCTACAATATACATTTTTTTATCTGATTTCTTTTCAGAAGTTTTGATTAAAACTGCATAATATATCCTAAAATAATAAAAATATAGGTAAAACATTTTAAGCAATAAAATATCACTGAATGTGAATTAAAAAGTATTTAGTACTAGGAAACATTAAAAAGACAATATGATATAAAATTTTTTCTGTATATTCTTATAGAAATATCATGCATTTATGAAAGTCTCCATACAAATATACTATAAATGTTGCTACTATAAAGTAATGGAATAAAATTTTACTCCATTTGAGTCGGCACATACCAGTTTTGAGAAACTGTAATATAAAATTGATTAAACTTTATTTACATTTCATCATGAACAAAAATTTATATAAGTATTATGCTAGCTGATTTTCAGCATATTGCTCTCTACAGCATAATTTATGCTATACTTCACGTTATATATATACACTATACAGTATACTCATTTATGTTATTCTAATTTATAATTATTTATATGCTATAAGGACGTAAAAATAATTTACGTAATTTTTTCTTTCCATGTATACAATTTGACAAAATAAAATAAAAATTTAATAAGTTTTTTCTCAACATTTTTTACTATTATGGTTAAGATTACGTAAAACTGCACTCCCACTGAAAATTTTCAAGAATCATTGCAGTTTTTTTTTTTTTTTTTTTTTTTTGCCTTTCTTTTCTCTCCAATATTTTGATTACTGAATAGAATATTAGAATATGATTAGTAATAGAATATTACTGAAAGTTTGCCTTTTTAAGAAATAATAAATTTTATTGACCCATGCAGTTCATATAGTAACATTATTTGTCACAACACGCATTGATCTATAGTGACTATTATTTATATATTTTTACGTCTCTTGTGACTGGCTCACATACTACGTCGTCGGTAACAACCATTACTCTATAAAAATATGCTATATAGTGACGTAGATGTAAATACAAGTTATATCAAGTATATAAAGCAAACTAACAAATAAATAATCTTTCACAAGAGTGACATGGCATTACATGAATGCTAATTACCAACCAGTTGACATAAAATACCAAACATAATTGCACCTGTTTTATACGCATTTTTACCTAATTATTTTCAAGACAAAATAAAATTAATTACCAATTGTATATTAACCTTACTATAGAATAACTTATATAGGTAATTTTTTCTTTATATAATTATATTATATTATTTTAACTTATTTAGATTTCATAACTTTGGTACAAGTATAATCAAAGGGAGGTCCGTATTTTATTCTCACTATGCAGTACTGTATATGCTATGAAGTTTTAAAAATTTAACTGTTACTTATATTCTGATGATTGCTATTTTACACTTGTAATTGATTTACAGAGATGTATTAGATTTCTAAATTATTTTATTTTCATTCTTATTTCATTGAAATAGTTATCTTGATTTTTTTTTTAAATATAACCTGTAGAAACTGATCAGTGTCAATGAAGTTTTAAAATAGTTGTTTTTTTATAATTTTAAATTCAATTATAAAAAGAATGTAAATAAGGTTTTTCCAATGATGTGGTATATAATATCTATCAGTTTAGTGGCATGAACTAATTTTAAGAAACTAATAATAAAATTAGTACTAAATTCAAATATCTATTTATATAAATTTTATTTTGCAACATTTTGCTCTAATATATCTGAAATATTTTGGTACAAGTTATCTCTTTCACAAATATTTGATCCTGGATATTTTCAAGTTTCAATATATAAAAGAAAGTTTTTTTTAATGTTTCAAACTCTGTGATCATGATCAATTTTTTTTTTTTTTTTTTTTTTTGAGAAATGAATTTATAATAACTGAAAAAAATTAATAATGCAAATAGTAATTTTTTCAATATTACATTAT
>OX439134.1:12029941-12314941 GCA_949318235.1 Ecdyonurus torrentis | reverse complement strand
AATTATAATAAAAAGCTCTATTAGTTGACCGATACAATAACATTCATAGAAGAAGCATATTTTTGTTCGTAAACCATAATTCATTATTTAAAATATTCAGCTTCAAAAACATAGTTGTGTAATCATTGTCTTGAGCTGAACTATATAAGTATTTTAGTTCACAGACAAATAAAAAAACACAGAAGTATATACAAGTCAAAGTAAAAATTAATGTCGCAGAACTTCAAAGTAAACATGTACTTGAAGGTAATTATTTATATTTATAGAAACTTATATGAAGAATTGTGTTATGATGATTTTACACATCGTAATGTGACATGCATTGCAGTATGAATCGTAAAATTATAGTTTTATGATGTGTATAAAAATAGTATTTCTCTTTGTCGTTTAAGAATGCAATAAAGTAACTGACAGACCGAGAGAGAGAGAGAGAGAGAGAGAGAGAGAGAGAGAGAGAGAGAGAGAGAGAGATGAATGAAAGATTTTATTTGAAGTATCTTAGTGAAACTAGAGACGTAAACCATATAAGAATAATTGTAATTGTTAGATCATACAGTTGCCAAATATTACATTATTACATTCAAAATTAACTCCCACGACAATAACTGGTTAGTAGCAAGGCAAATGCATCTTAACCACGAGTTTATCTTGTACCATTTCATTCATAAGCCTTCCATATCTATGTAGTGTTAAAAGTTAATTTATAAATATATTATTTGCAAAAATTACCAAAGTGTTCAGATTCACAATTGGATGTAAGAAAAAATCCCATTGAAAGTTACAATATCCTTACAAAATTTTATAAGAAAATACATTTATAGTGATTTATTAGATTTATATTTAGTTAGTGGCATATTCATTGCAATAAAAAATGGAATGTGAGATACGTTTTAGAATAAAAGTTTGATAGTACGTACAAAGATTCAGTTTCATATGAGCAAGATTGTGATAATATAATTTAACATTAAAAAGCTCGTGCTAAATTTGAATTTGATTTTTTTGTTTCCAAATCGTGAATACTTCACCTTGGGGAAAAAAAAAAAAAAAAAAAAAAAAAAAGCAAGTTTAAAAAAATGTTTGTCAGTATTTTAATAAATATTCAAACAAAAATAGAACAGTTTTAAAATATTTAAACATAACATTTATATATTTTTGCTTCTTAAAAGCTAATATTAAACAACTGCAGTCTTATTTTAAGGATGAATAACAATAGACTGCTAATTTCTAAAATTATTTAAAAATTGCTGTTCGTAAAAAAAAATAAAAAATAAAAAATAAAATGAAGTTTTAATAGTAATAAAATTTTATTCATAAATCTTCATATACCGTAAAATAATATTTATTTTTAACTCTAAATATCTATAAAAACACTCAAAATATATATCTAAAAATATATTTTAACTGTGCAGTAAATAATTTTATTTAAAAGTGCAGTTGACAAGCTATACTATATTACTGCCAACATAAAATGAATAACGTTATTTTAAAATATTGAAATAAAAAGACTCTTAAAGAGTAAATCTAAATATATATATAAAAAAAAGTTAAAAATCTATGTACAAATCACATTACCTACTTAATGTGTTTTTATTTTATATATTTTCAAGCCAACTTAATCAGCTGTTCGTGTCATTTTAAATTACAATTCACTTTGTTTGTCTTTTTTTTTTATTTAATATTGCACAATCATGTGTTCAGAGAATTTTTTGTTTAAGTTTAATTTTGATTTTATTTACTGATGTGGCAATAGTATGAAATTTATAAATGAGTCTTTTATATTGTGTTTTTGTTTTTTTAAACACAAATGTACTTTCATATGAATACAATTGCAATTGCTTTTGTCTTTCTAATTGCATGTTCTGAAAACTTCGTTCTTTAATTTTTTATTTGTCTATTAATCCTAAGATCAGTTAAAAAATGTGTCATTAATTAGATCATAGTATTAAAAATATAACATGAATCATGGATAAGCGTATAGCAGTAGTATAGTAATAGTCACTCTTACACCTCACCTTTTAAAAAAATGTATTTTTGTTTTTGAATTATTTTATACGATGTAAGAACTTTATATTTAAAATCAAACTCGATGTTGATGAAAAATGTTTTTTTCTAACAATAGTATCAGTTTTTCTGCATCTACCTACTTATTTAAATGCTATTAGAATGAACTAATTTGTTAATTTTGAAAAAATTTATTGGTTTGAGTTGAAATTTTATATAATTATATAAATATTATACACTGATTAAAAATAAAAAAAAGTTCCAAAAAAGTTATAAGTTTTTATTACAACTAGTAAAACAAAAAAAGTGTAGCTGATTTTTATATTAAGCTCTACTTACGTAACATATATAATGATAATATTACTTAAAAGTATAAAATATGCAACAGTTTTTATATTTTAGACGATTGTCTTGTCCTAAAACAAAAACTGACCGTTGAAAATTTTGCGCCTGCAAAAATATGTGGTTATGCAACCTGGTTGGTATATATGTTGCGCAGGTTGCAGTTTTTAGGATACTCTGTTAAAAATAGTGGGGATGAACTTTTTAAAATTTAAAATGTTGCTTTATACTATTGAACATAAGAAATAATATTGTAATATCATGAACAATTTTTCAATGTAAAAAAAAAGCCTTGATTAATAATATCACATAGACGTTGTAATATTCTCTCTCTCTCTCTCTCTCTCTCTCTCTCTCTCTCTCACACTTTTATTTACAATATATCCATTTTTTTAAAATGTGACTAAAGCATATACAATCTCACAAAACCTTTTATCACAATAAAATATTAATTTGTTCTTAAATTTGACCAATGATAATTTGTTAACCTAAAATATTGAAGGGAATACCAGAATCTATTTTTTTATATATATTATAAAAATAACCCAAAGTATGCCAAACAGAAAAAAATTGAAATAAACAAAGTACTTAAACTTTTGGCCTTTATACCTCATTAAATCCAATCTGAAATATTACGCAATTAAAATTAAAATCAGTAATAAAAAAAATTATTCTTAGGTTTTCGTAATGAGCAATAAAAAAAACTAAAGGTAGTATAACTTATACATAAAATAGTATCGCATTACACTGTTAAAAAAGTTTTTTTTTTATTGTAAATACTTTTTGGCTAATTTTTTTTATAGATGAAAGTTTTATTGTTTATTTAAGTCCTACTCACATGGAGCAACTTATTTACCATGCAATAAATTTAATAACTTAAAAATATAATGGTTTTAAATGATGATTATATACAGCCAAAAATATTGCACGTGGAAAGTATTACTCCGTGTAAACATAGCTTTACAATTTTATTAATCGCTAACTTAAGAAAACTTTAAACTTGAAGGCTAGTTTACACTTTGATATAAAATTATGTTGACATAAAAATTTATAACTGCACTAATCTTTCGTGTGATATTTTTCACTGCAAAATTTTTATCATGAAGTCACTTTTATTCTGTTTTTCCTTTCAAATTGTTTGTGAAATAAATCTGAAATGAGCATTTTTTTTTATAAATTTCATATCATTAATATAGCAATAAATGTTAAATGTTTAGTGAGAGCTTTTATTGAAATAGAAAACAAGAAACTGCCTGTGAAAAAAAAAAAAAAAAAAAAAAAAAAAAAACTTCACTTTTTTATTTTTATTTATTTTAAATAAAAACACGTACTCCTTATTCTTGGCCTATTAATCTTTTAAAATGTAATATATTCTTGATGAATGGGTATAATATAACTTAAATCATGTCTTGCGTTTGTATACAAATTTTTACCTTAATTAATATAAATTTTAGAAAAACTGCTGTTAATTTTCACCTGTGATAATTATTTCTCAGTGTATTAAGATTTATAAAATACATATCGCAAAGTTTAAGAAGAAGTAAGAGGGGAGGAGAAAAAAAATGAAGCGAAACTTAAAATAAACATTATAGACGTTATGCTACATCATTTTATTTATATCATCATATATTTTGAATTAATATCAAAGCGTCATCAAAATTCTGAAAATAGTATAAATTAATTATTTACACGTGTCTAACTTTTTCTAATCTCGTGATTGTGAAAAATAAAATTAAGAAATTCATATTTATAATTTGTGCCAAATCATATGAATTTTCTTTGAATTTTGCAAGCTTTTTTTTTTCTTCTTAGAATATAAGTTTTTAATAATAAGAGCGTAAAATATTATTTTTTGCGTACACTAAATATAAATAGTTTGATGTGTATTTATGTTTTATTTTCTCGTTGTAAATGAAGCTTTAATAATTATGAAAATCACATGATATTATTAAAAACACTTTTATAGAAATATTAAAACTTTTGGAGATTATAATATTGCATTTTAAATATCATACCAATGCGTAGACATTTTAAAGCTATTTTTAGACTATAATTGTAAATGCTGGACTGTGTTTTAAGTCATGGGTACAACTTATATTTTGTGATACAAGCTGATGATTTATTTTTCAAATGTTTAGTTTTTAATTTTATTTTTAAGAAGAAAAAAAAAATATAGCATGTTAATAGTAAATTTTGAAATCGCATTCGTATTTATAGTTCTATATAATAAATATTAATGGAATACTCTATGTTTTGATTGTACGTACATTAAAAAAAATTTTCATTTTATTACCATTCAAATTATTGCACTAAATTGTCAATTATATATTTATGATACATTTACGCACGGTGATTAAATTGTAAAAAAAAAAAAAAAAAAAAAAAAAAAAAAAAAAAAAAAAAAAAAAAAAAGTTCTAGGTGTACACTTACAGCATTTAAAATATATCAACTATACCAAGGACAAACTGCTTTTTAAATAATATATATTATGTAATGTATTATATTATAAATTGTGAATAAATAGACCCAAAAGGTTATTGTTTTTTTGATGGCGTGAGTTTACTATTGTAAGATTTGAAGGGGAAAACAGAGAGGAAAAAAAAAAAAAAAAACCAATAACGTAACGCAAAAATATGTAAAAATCACGTTTTAGTTTCTTTGCTGATCAAAATAGCAGTTGGTATGTTGATTTAAAAAAAATACATAAATACTTGACATAAATAATACATACATTAATTAAAACACGAAGTATAGATATTACGCATTTGGCATATAATGCAATTATTTGTAATATATATGGTTGGTATATAAGCAAGCAAAAATACATTTTCAATTAAATTGTTAAAAAAATTAAAGTAATGACATTGGCAAATAAAATGGACTAGCATAAAGTAAAAGTGACTTGTTTTACTTTAACTTCTAGCATATAAGTATTCTATTTTTAGATTCTGATCGCTATATAGCTAACTATAATACTTCATTATTGTTACGAATAAGATTTATCTCATATGATTTATATAAACAAAATGAGAGCATATTATATATAGTTTAAAATAGCAATGAACATAAAGCATAGTAAAATATAATTTATCAAAATGTTAAGAATTCTTTGGCAGCGTTCAAATAAACGTATATTTATTATTCGTAAATAGACCATAAAGATTATCGATATATTTTATACTCAAAATAATATTAAATTTTATGTGACTATTTTAAATTCTATAAATGATTGTTAAAATAATAATAGAATTGTTGTAATATTAGTTTGTAATTAAATTTATTTATGATTATGCGTCAAAATAGCTTCAAAATTTTAGTTTAATCGTACTGGAATCAGTTATTGGAATGTTGTGCATATAGTTCCTATATATTACTGACAGAAATTAGGAATTTGGTTCTGAATTTTAGTAATAGACAGTAATGGAGGGATTAAAAAAAAAAAAAAAAAGGCAGTGATTCAAACTTTATAAAAATGTGCCTAATATCCCTCATCTGATTTTTTTTTTGCCTTCTTTTCTCAATAACCCTAAAATCAGTTTAACGATAGGAATTTAGGTTTACTCCTTTTTATACACTGCCATTGTCTAGAGAGCACCACCGGTAAGCTCAATTTGCTAATATATATATACATATATATATATATATATATATATATATATATATATATATATATATATATATATATATATGTTTTCTTCATATTAATAAATAAAATAATATCATTCTTTACTGCATTTATAAATGTACTGATTTTTGTTTTTAACTATTATTATATTGAATTTGTTTTTAGCAATGAATCTTATTATGTAAGTTTAAGATTATAGTGATGAATGAAACGTTATATTATAAAATAAAAACAACAATATATCAATATAATATCTTGGTGGATCATTATTTTATATATATAATAAAAACAGTTATATCCAAAAATATAACACAGAAAGAAGGGGATTAAAAAAATATATTTTTACGCTATAGACACATTATTTTAAAATATTACCTCATAATGTTATGGTGAACATATTTATATTTTGTCTAGCACCGATGGAGGTAATAGTGTTTTATTCTCTCTCTCTCTCTCTCTCTCTCTCTCTCTCTTATATCCCCCCTATTATAATGTGACATATTAAAATTATGGCAAAATACCAAAAGATATTTCGTCAATCTTTTTTACCCATTATAAAAATAATAAAAAAAATAAAAAAGATTACGATTTATATAAAATATTTTATGACAAATGATGAATTGATATTTGCACCTGTTCAAATAAGCACTATGATTGGCCGAGGTATATAATATGAATGATATCTCATATATACTATATTACTTGTTTTTTTCTTGAAAGAAAAAAAAAAAAACTTTACTTTACCTTACTTTCATGCCAAAAACTATAAATTCCTCACTTCATACGACATTAGACAGGAATAGATTGAATTAAAGAAGCGGAATATGACATTTTGTACCTTAATTTTTATACTTTTTGAAAGCTGTGTGGAGCAGTGGTGTGCGTACTGATTTGTACAAGAGATCACGAGTTCAATACTCAGTGGATATATACGGCATTTTTAGAGGCCGTGGTATGCACTGTGAGTGCGCTCTCGTGTTCTCTGTTCGTTGATACCCTCTTGCAAGTTTCAGATCTGTCACAGGTTGAACTGTAGGAGTGGTGTTTAGGCTCGACAGAATTTTTCATGTCTTCGTCCAGTCCTGGCTGTGGTGGTAGTTGCCCATGCCAAGTCAGAGGTATCTCGGGACGGTTCACCAATCCATCTCATATCATTGATTTCTATTCAATCAAACATTGTTGGGTTTACTTTATACTATTGTATAGTAAAACTTATTTTCGTAGGAGAAGTTTTAGTATGCGAGATCAAGGTTTTTCTTTTACTTCTTCTTTTTCTTGGCAATGAAAAATAAAAAAAGAAGAAATAGAAGGGAAAAAAATGGAAAGAAACTTAGAAAAAAAATGTACTAGAACTCACCTTTATTTTATCGTATGATAATTTGAGAAACATAAAAATATGAGTTAAAAGTAAAAAATTGAAATAAGTTAAGTGGAATGTGTAATATTGTGGTTTAGATTTCATTAAATTATATTATACTGCCGGATGTTGAGCAAAAATATACTCTCCAATATTAATAATTTGTATTAAATATAGAATAACTTTATATGTTTTATATATACCTTAATGGTTGCCAAATGGTAAAATAAATTTCAGGTTGATTTATTAACATTACGTTCAAGTTGAAAACGATATAATATACTTAAAAAAAAGTTTATATTTTGATATGTTTCATTCATATTGGTTTATATGCATAGAATAAGAAAAAACATTAAAATTTGTTCCTAATGGTCTGTTCACATGAAGTAATAATTTTGATGTGTAATATATATTTGATTAAATACTAATTTAAAGCCATTTGCAGTCAGTGCAATGATTACTATTTGCAATAAATTTTATTGCATTCATAATGAATTGCGTTAAGTATTTCTCGTAGAACGTGACCGACTAGGACCGAAAATCGCTAAAAGAACTATACTTTGAGAATAATTTTTTGTTTATTATTTATTTCCAACAAACAAACACTATAATTTTCAAATAAAATCGAGTAAATTAAAAAAAAAAAAAAAAAAATGAAAAAAGTTTTAATAATATTAAAAAAAAAAAAAAAACTAACTAATTTAACTAAAGACTAAAATTTACCACTTAAATTTGAATTTACATGTTATCTTTAAAGTAGAATAACTTAAATATTTGACTGTGTTTTCACATGTTTGACGTAACTAAACTTTTAAGTACCATTTCTTCTTTATTTTGTGTTTATATTATAATTCGCGACCGTCTAGTTTGCAAGATATCAGTCAGTCACCTTCTATACCTTCATGCAATAATATCTATTGTACAGTGGAAATAAATTCTCCGTGTGAATAGACCTAAATATTTAATTGCAATGTTATACAATCAAATTTATTGAACACTAAAATATTGCAGCTTGTAAAAAAGCCTTTATTACTTATAAATATTTGTATTAGAGTAATAAATTAATTTTATTATATTCCTGCACTGTACAATTAAAAAAATTAACACAGAATACTAAGTAAGTAATTATGCTAGTTCAATGCAGCATTTATGCATATAACATCATAATTTATGCTATATTGTATAGCAATTATACTGTACTACTTAGCATAAGCGTTCAGCAAGATTACTTGTAAAATTCTATTACAAATTAGCAACAATTGTACTATTGTAATTGAACAATTACAATTTATTTCTTCCGTAAGAGGGGTATTCAAATGCATAATATATTCTTTCAAAGTCATGATTGGTATATATGCAGAGAGCAAAGACTAATTGAAGTATTTTTTTTCTTGAAACGCAGCCAACATGTTTTTAAAAAATACGAAAGAGTAACTGCAAATAATAATAAAGATTCAGTTCTTTGATATTTGAACTGTAATATCTTTGAAATTAAAATTTCTCAAGTTCTGCAATCAATATCTCGTTGATCTTTTGAAGTTAACTGATTTTACACTCTCTCCCTCCCAACGCTCTTATTTTTGATAGATTTTAAAAATCTTCGAATTTATTTTAGAATACGTTAGTCTCAAACATGAAATCAGGAAACCTTTTCTTATTATTATTATTATTATTTACTTTGTTTGGTAAGTTTAAAAAGTCTTCTAACAGATTCTATAAATTAAATTTGCCTTAAGCAACCAGAACAATTCCCATATACAAAAAAAAAAAAAAATTATAATCTCACCTTTTTTCTTTTTTAAAACAATAATAATTATAATAAAACATTGCATTCTTAAGAACAAATTATTAAATAAATTAAAAACAATAAAAGTTTTTTGTTTCTTACATTCAAAATTTTTCTAATTAATTTAATGTATAAGTAAAAAAAAAGTATAACTTTTTTTGAAATCTTTTATTATAAATACATTTTAGGTATCTTGAAGCTATTTTAATTTTATTAAGATGAAATATATATATTTTTTTTAGTAGGTAGGGAGGAATGGGGGATTGCTTGAATAAATCGTATAAAATTTGTTTTATAAAATACAAAAGGTAAAAGATTTCTTTTTGGTTCGTCTTTTAAGATTATTGCTCATGGGCATAAGTTAAAAAGTCACACAAAATGAGAACTCTTACTGTCGATCTCTTTCTCCTCTCCTCTCTCACTCTCTTTTAACGTAATTGAAAACTTACACCCAATGTCAAGAAGCTTTAACTTTCTTCTTCTTCTTATAAAATGAAAAAGGATTAATTTTAAAATTCACAGGTAGCCAACTTAATATGAAATCAAAGAAAAAGGATATTTTTAGCAAAAATACTTTTAACTTTAAATATAAGCTCATCTTAATACCTTCTCTATATATTATATATATATAATATATATATATATATATATATATATGTATATATATATATATATATATATATATATATATATAATATTTTTTCCCCATTAACTAATAGTCATTAAATAACAGAAAGAGAGAAATAAAGAAGGAGGGTTAAGAAGTCTTAATATTAAAGGAATTGAAAAGAAAGTGTTTTTATTAAAATAAAATTTAATTAATTATAATTTTGGTAAAGATTTAATTTACGTTAATTATTTTTTTGGAAATGTTTGTAGATTTTCAAGTTAAAAGAGATATATTTTTTTATTTACCTTTATTGACGCTCACTTTGTTCTTAAATATTTAAATGAAAAGTCTTTAATTTATTATAATATGTAGTCAAATTAATTTTTGCTACAAAAACAAATTCAAACTTTTATTTGTATTCATACTTCTGATATTGTATGATATTGGAAATATTTAGTTAGAAAGATAAAAATGGAAACAGCTATACCTAACAGTGATGAAGGAAAAAAGTTGTCTTATTTCATATTTCAAACGAGGACATTGTCATGAAGCGATTGATACGGGAATTTTGAATTTCTGAGTTCATTTAGTATTTTCAATTAATTTTTAAAAATCAAAAAATGACGTCACAGTCGGTAACTTATGAATGTGTGCAAAGGAAAATGTTACCACCCGTGATGTCATTTCAATACTTTCAAAAATTACTTTAAAATACTTTATGAACTCAAAAAATAGAAATGCGCATTTTATCGAATCAATGTCCTCTTTTAGAACATGCAAAAAAACTTCCCTAAGAATGTTTGGTCCTCCTTTTTGTTTATGCTGTTGAAATTCTAAATAAAAAAATATTCAGTCAAGTTTCTACACAGCTATAAAAAAAAATAAACAATTCTGATTTAAAAGAAATGAAAATTGTTAATTAAATGTCGAGGTCAGGCTGAAATATATGAATAACTAATATAAAAAAAAGGACGACTGCAAGGGTGGTACCTCATCAGTCGTTTTATTGAGACGGCGACGTCACCAGTGCAATCAAAAGATGTTTATGAATGGTAGCTAATACTAATCACCCTATTTCTTTCATCCATAATCAGACAGCTCTGTTCCAGTCAAATGTACACAGAAAAATAGAGGGAGCAACATAGTCATCAACAAGTATAAATAACATTTTTTAAATTTAAGGGAAAGGGGGTGGAGTAATTGTGTAAAGTTGGTCAAATTTAACGTTGGACGATAAGAAAAATATATTCAAGAAGTTTAACCATTTAAAGTATAGTATTGTATTTTTTTATTTAATTTCTTAATTGTTTTTTTCTACGTTTTACCATTATTTCAAATTCAAACTTCTTTTGTTGGAAGTAGCTGACTCGATTAACTATAAAAATGAATGGTAATGCACGATCTAAATCTAGAAATATTTAATACATATCTTTCCTTAATATGAATTTTAATTAGCCATTTTTATTTTTTGTCGTATACTTATGAAAACAAACATAATTTATTGTTTTTATTGAAGTTAAAATCAGATACATTATTAAAATAGTAGCACAATTATGATTCGAAATACACTCTAATCTTATGGAGCACATTCATTCTCTCTCTCTTCTTCTTAAAAACTTTTTAGTTCATAACTTAATTATACAATATTGGCCTTTAAAATGCGCAGTAAGTCGTATAATAATTATAAAAATATAATGGATATTGATTGAAGTTAATAATGCTATATATTTTTTTAATACAGTTCTTTTATGTAGCAGTAAATTTGCAACACTCTCAAAGTTCTCCAAACATTTCATTTAAATATTTTATTCAAATTAATTTGAAATTTTTTTGAATAAAAACTCTGTACTCTCTATTTACTACGTATAAATTATGAATACAAGTCAATCTAGAAAAAAACATTCACCCTCTTGCCCCCCATTTTACCCCCATCCCACGCATGCTATAATACCAGTGATATTTTGTCAATAGACATGCTCATTTTTTTTCCCTAAGATTTTTTATATGTATAAAAAAGAGAGCAATTTAATCAAGAGAGAAAGAGAGAGAGAGAAAAGATAAACATGATATTTTTTCAAGCAAATTATATTCTTTTTTTATACTTCATTATATTATATAATATATATTTTTTTATATACAAAATTTATTTCCTGGAAATTTTCTGATAAACAAACATCACTTTTTTGTAGAAAATGGAGACGTCTGGACTGATTTGATTATATATAATAATCTTATTAACTTATTTAATCAACGTTGAATAATAAACAAACAAAATATTATATGATTTTTCTCTTTTATTATAAGGCAAGGCTGTATACGTAAGCTTGTTCATTTTATTTATTTTTTAAATATTTTTTTCACAGTAGGGGTTGAAATCTTGAGTAAGGTTCAAAGCGCTATAACAAAATGCAGTTCAATGTATCTACCTTATTTAAATAATGCAGTGACCTTGAAAAAAATAGCTCATCAAATGTTTATTGTGGTGTTTTTAATCTTGCGATCTGATTAACTAAAAATAAAAGCGTAAATGACGTCACAAGCGTTAGAATCACAATGAAGTAATCGTCAAACCTAGCCGTTGCATACATACATTGTTACCATTTGGCTCTAACGCTTGTGACGTCACTCACGTTGTTGTTGTTACAATGTCAACGCTTGTTATAAGTGATGTCATAATCGTTAATTATATAATAATTAGAACACTGTAAAACTGTGTACAAAGTGTTCAACGCTTTTTTTTTATTTTATTTTTTTTTTTAGAACAGAGAAACGATAACCTTATATGATTTAGTTTGACCTGCTATAATACTAATTTTTCGTGAAGTCCTGGCTTACATTACTCAAATTTGTACTCGTATTGGTATTTTAAGAGGTTCTAGGCAAGTTTTTTTTTATATAAATAAGTTAATACTGTTTTTAAAAAATTTCCTAACTATGCGGACTCTAGTAAGACATAAAATTTTGAGGTGAGATAAAAAAACAAAAAAAAAAAACATTAACTTTAACTATCTTAAATCTGACTTTGGTTCTATTCACATTTTATATTATATTTGAGTTTGATATCAAAATTAAATTTACATCACGAATAAATACAGAAATCTGAAATTGCCAAACACGTATATATATACCCTATATAAGTTAACATATATTATTTTTAGAAAAGTGAGCGTAATATGTATAATTGTAATATCATGTACAAGAATTGCAATATAATCTTATAGGTCTTTTACATTGAGAAATTAAAATATTTTTTTATATATCAGTATATATATTTTTTTTTTAGACAAGAGGGAAAAAAACTTAAGTTTTGCTGGGTTCTACCCAGTTCTACCAAACCAATAATTTCATTCCAAATTTAGCTTCTTATCTCTTATCTCTTATATTGAAATTATATTAAAATTACCTATTTTATTATTAAAGTTTTTTTTATCTACGCATGTTACATTCATTCTTACTTAATATATTTATATTATTTCAAAAAGAGCTTGCGTCATATTTATATTTCAAAAAAATTCTTTCATCACATAATCTTTTATTGAAAATTAAATAATAAAAAATATACATATTACAGAACATTTCTTTTTTATATCATCAAAGAAAAATATCATAACATAAAAATATATATATTAATAACATTATATAAGTCATTATAATATTTCAAAGTCAAGAATACTCTATAATCCTAAATCAAATAAAGTATATGGTACAAAACTGCCATTGATTATATTTAATATATAAAATTAAACTTCAAACAGATGTTAAGATGTGATATTTTAAATAAATGATGAGCAACAGATAATATATATATATATATATATATATATATATATATATATATATATATATATTTGTATGTGTACTAACTCATTTTGGCTCTTATATAAAAACGAACGTAAGAGTATATAAGATCAATGTAGTCTAAATTCTATAGATAGCTACTTAGCTTTTTAACACACGTGCAAGCTGCTTTATTAGAAATTTTGTTGAAAGATGTGTCGCTTCAAAAGAATATTATTATTATTTTTTAAACTCTATAAGCTGTTAATTTATTGTTTTATTTTTATCGTATACTGATTCGTATTTAAGAATTTTTTTTATCATTGCAGCTAATTTTATTATCTAGTTTTTAAGTAAACAGTCTTTTGACCAGCTTTAAGCAACAATTTTTAAGTTTTTATGATAATAATAGTGATATTTATTGAGTTAAATAAAATATGGTACATATTTTTATGTAAAAGTGAGAAATGCTTAAAAAGATTCTAAAAAAGGTATTTAGACTAATAAAGCTTCAACATCCCATATATATTATTATTATTATCATTATTTTTTTTTATTATTCATAGCTAACGTGGAAAGATTTAAACAAACAACTGAAGTAATGTTCAGTTAAAATTGGTGCATATATGTAAATAAAAAGATATCATTATCTATATAATTCAAAATATGATGCTTTAATGAGAGTTGAGAGGTGTTAGTAATGGCGATCAGCTAATCAAAAAAACTAATTAGACCTGATTTTTTGCACATTGTAATACTTTGAACTAATAGAAAACTATATGATATGAAATCATAGAGTGTTACGCAAAAAATTGAATCGTTAAGGGTTAAGGGTTTTAATTATTGACCCGGAAAGCTTTTTTTTTTTTTTTTTTTTTTTTTTTTTTTACTTTGGATCTATTTTTAATGTTATTATTATTATTAGAAATTGCTATCACCTATCCAATTTTTTTTAATAATTTGTTTTAAAATGACTCTAGAAGATAAAAATATAAAAATGTACCCCTGTAAGAATATTCTAACTTTACAAGTTTTTAGAATTTTGTCAACCCCCATAAATATTATTATTTAAAATTTACAACATAATTCAGTTACATTTTTTTTTATGTAAAATTAAGACTTTGATATACATATAAAAAAGTTTGTAATCAGAAAAAAGTACTTTAAAAAAAAAAGCTTGTATTTAAGTCAAAGACAATGGAGAAAATAGCTTTAGGTATATGGACCAAAGTTTGTACAAAGAACAGGAAATAAGAATTCATTGTAGCGAACCAAACACTGATGTCCGGTTTTGAACACGTAACTTTGACTTGCTGATGTGATGGTCAATCTCTTCTCTCTCTCTCTCTCTCTCTCTCTCTCTCTCTCTCTCTCTCTCTCTCTCTCTCTCTCTCTCTCTCTCTCTCTCTCTCTCTCTCTCTCTCTCTCTCTCTCTCTCTGTCTCTGTCTGTCTCTCTCTCTCTCTTCAACAGGCAATTTCCTTTTCTCCAGTTTGAAACCAGACAAAAATTAAAAATCGACTTTTTTATTATATATGATGCTAAAAACTTTTAGATGGAATTTTCTTCAAATGAGTTAACTAAAGTGCTACAAAACTTATTTTATGAAGAAGAAAAAAAAAAGTTAGAAGGTTTGAAGTACTTTTTTTTTTTTTTTTTTTTTTTTTTTGCCTCTAATCTGGTTGAAATATAATGTTTGTATTGAAGTTTTAAAATTGATTCATGACTTAATAATTGCGCAAAATACAGATAGATCACAAATTTATAAAGATTTATATTTTCCACAAGCATTTTTGTGTATTTTTTAAAATAATTTTTCGTATATATTCATTAGTTTGTAATAAAACAGTATTTTGAAAAGTAAAAAGTATTATACTCTTGCTTTGAAGAATAAAGCACACCATACCCGGAACTACATATAAAAAGGATCACCGTATTGTTTTGTATAGCTTTACTTCAAATTCTTTTATCAGCGTAAAGGAATATAATAGAAAATACAAAATATTTCTCCAAAGTTATGTAAATAATAATATAATAATAATAATAAAACGTTGTTATTTGGCAATTGCATTTCAAAAGTTTCTATATATGTTACTATTATAATGACTATTATATAAAATGACTGATGGTAAACACTTTTATAATGCACGTGTTATTTAAATATTTATATGTGTATATGTATTTTTTTTAATCAACTTGTACCAACTGGTATTTTGATCAATAAAGAAACTGAAACTTGGGGTTAATTTCGTGTTTAAATATTGTTTCTCCATAAGAAAACGTAGAGTACTCTTGAGTATTTTTGGACGTTTTCAATAATGATAAAAATCTTATTCCAGTTCTCATATAACGCAAAAAAAAAAAAAAAAAAAAAAAAAAAAAAAAAAAAAAAAAAGATGTTGTATACAAATTTATTAGTTTAAAACCATTGAACTTTTATTTCCTTGTATATATATTTTTTTATAGATACTACTACTTTGTATTCAGTATCAGTACTATACATAAACTCTTATTAATTGAGTATTTAAATATAGAGCGTGGGATCGTTTATATACTTTTAGTTTCATTGATTAAATTGCAATTTGCATGAGTATATATGTAAATAAAGTACATTTAATCAAAGTGTGGTAATCATTCATGAAACGTAACGATCTGTTTAAATTGATGATGAATAAAACTCAATAGATTTTTTATTTTACTTAAATATATACAACTTTGTTTAAGCTTCCTTGATTGCAAGTTAATTCATTCATTTAAAATCATCGTAAATAGATCTATTCATGACTTTTTCATGTTTAAAAAAAAGTTATATTTTTAGTGGTCTCTCTCTCTCTCTCTCTCTGTGTAAAACAGCAATAGAATTACAGAAAATTTTGTCATTTTAATTCAGAAATATATCGATGTACAGTAATTTGAACTGGCATAGTAGTTTTAATCTGGTGAATTGTTTTCATCCTTCCATGAATTGTTTCTTAATTCACATTTCAATATGCAACATTGAGTTTTATTAAATGGTTTATTTTTTTTATTTATATCAAATAGTATTATATAAGAAGTGACAAAACTGAAAAAATGCAACAATATTCACCGCTTCACCTTGAATGAGAATGAGTTGGGCCAAAGTTATAAAATAACACTTTTTGTTTTATGAATTACTTTACAATATTGTATATATTATTATGTAGTTTGTGCTGCTTAACTAGTGTCGTATAAAAAAAAAAAAAAAAAAAAAAAAAAAGCTTTTATTACTTAAATGTAAATATTTATTGGCATTTTTGATAATATAACTTTTAAATTAAAATTTTTATGTTTATATCCTAGTATATTATTGAGTTATAGTGATTGTAAATAGAACATCTCTGCTATTTAACTTAACTACCAAAGAAAATGCAAAATAAAGATAGACGTTTATATATTAGCGTGCTGAATGCAGTAATGAGAAGAAGAAAAAAAAAATGACAATGTGCGATTCAGATGTTCTTAGTTTATTGACCGGATTTTTTTTTTGTCACTTCACTTCAGTTCTCACGCCTTAGAGTTTCAATATACCGTGACCCCCCCCCCCCCTCTTCTACTACCCCCTCGTCTTCAATAATTAGCAACACGTGATTTTTATGCAATTTTCACAGGCAGTTACTTTTTTTACGTAATTAAACTTATGATAAATTGATGTAAATTTTGACAGCTAATATTTCATTAAATGAAGATGCTAAAAATTAAAACTTAAATAGAAACTTGTGCTTTTTTTTTTGTTAATTATAAACATAAATTTATTATACCTATATATTTGTAAATTTATGCATTGCATCTGTAAATAGATTTATGAATGCAAAATAATTAACTGTACTTATATATACAGACGATTGCATTAATATATTCTACCATATAAATTTTGATTTTTTCCTAATATACGGACAACAATGCAAATTTAGCGCGTTTTTATTTTTGTTTCTGTGCAGATCATGAGATGACAAATATACTTTGATATTTCACGTAAGCATATGAATTTCCATAAACGTATACTCTTGACTCTATACTCTTATATATAATATGCCATGTTATAAAAACAAACGTTAAAAATTAATAATTTTCTTCCGTGATGTACTCTTTATGTATATAGATATATATTTCCATTTTCAGATGTTTTTATAAGTAAGAGATGTGAATAAAATAAGAATATTTTATAGATGAAAGTGTTAATATCAAAACTTAAAAAAATACGAGTGAGAGAAAGAGAGAGAAATATTGAAGAAAAGTGAAATATATAGAGACTATATATTATATATAAGTAAAGAATGAAAGAAGAGAGAAGAAATAAGGAATATTGAAGAAGGAGAGAGAAAAATGAAAATGGGAGAGAGAGAGAGAGAGAGAGAGAGAGAGAGAGAGAGAGAGAGAGAGAGAGAGAGAGAGAGAGAGAGAGAGAGACGGGGCGATGATGAAAGGATTATCATCTACTTTATAACACACTCGAGTTTGTTTGTGTTAGAAAAGCCTAATCAATAAGAAATGAAGTAAAAGATCAGATGGAATAGATGATGCAAGACACTTCACTTCGCGAGCTAACTTTCTCTCTCTCTCTCTCTCTCTCTCTCTCTCTCTCTCTCTCTCTCTCTCTCTCTCTCTCTCTCTCTCTCTCTCTGTTTTCATCTTTTCATGATTAGCAAAACTAAAAGAGCGACTTTATACTTAATATATTATAACTAATGTAATATCAGCTATATGTATATATAATATACAGAATATATCCAAATGGAATTTAAATATTTATAATTGATTATGATGATCAAAATTAATTAATATTTAATTATTCAAATGTAAAATTTTCATCTTATATTGATGTCTTATTTTATATACAGTAGCAGTAAACAAATTTGTATTTTTAGTAATATATATATATATATATATATATATATATATATATATTAGAGAGAGAAAGAGAGAAAGTAATGACATAATTTGATAACTTTTGTATTTTTAAAATAAAATAATGTCTTTGTGTTTTTTATTTCATTTACTTTAATATTTTCTACGGACTGATTCTGCTTTGAAGCCATAATAGACATTTCAGCAATTGATTAAGTTAGTATATGCAAAAAAAAAAAAAAAAAAAAAAAGTTGAAAACAGTAGAAAAAGTTTTAAAGTTTTCAAAATAAATTAAAAGAATTATTTTTATTTTTTATTTTTTTAACTGCACTTGTATCAAATGCACTTAAAGCTTAAACCTAGGATCTCTCTTTCTCTGTCACTCACATATTCAGTCAATAATTTTTTAAGAAAGTATATAAGAAAAGTATCCCAGAAATAAATGTTTTTAGCGTATCTAAAATCATTGAACGGAGAATACGTATAAAACGCGACGAGAAAGAACAATAAAATATATAATATAAAAATCTATATTAAAGTTAAAATTTGACATTGCCTATATAATTTAAGTTCCACCACATATAATATGTAATAATAATAATGGTAATAATATATAAAATGTGTTCGAAAATTGAGCAGAATAAATTTTATATAATATATAAGATGATGAGGACATTTAAAAAGCAAAGTCAAAGTTTTATACATTAAAAAGTTTTGTTCATTTTCTCTATATATGTATAACTTGTCATCGAAACACTGGAAAAACTAGATTAGATTGGAATTTGAGAGGTAATAAATAGAGAATTTTGAAGTTTAAAAACCAAAATTCAAAGTGTATAAGCTATAAATTTAAAACTTATTCTAAATTTATTGGTATGTCAAATTTTGTATTTTACTTTTTTTTTTCAAATAAGTGACTGATAATATGAATTAAATTTGTTGATTTCAAATAAAATTCTTCCATAATTAAATCGAATTTTATTATTTTTTGACTCTTGAAATAAAATAAATATAATCAAAATCTATGTAATATATAAAAGCTTTTAACAATATTTTGTAATAATTTTTAGAGTCCCTTACTTCATATAACTTAAGTAACACCTTATCAGAAAAACTCTCATTCTTGCCCAATTTTTAATCATGCTATTTGACCCCATTTTTTTATATAAAGAAATGCAATTGAAATCACTAAAGTTTGCGACAGGAATTATTTTCTACCAAGTTGTCAATTATTATAATAATTAGAAACTTCAATACTGTTGCTTTATTACTAAATATTTGTAAAGAATTCCACTTTTTTAAAAACTTATAAAGCATAGCTGTATATAAAAATAAATTTTAATATTCTAAAATTAAAAAGTATCATTATTATTAGCATATTTTTTCAGTGTAACAATTTTGTGTGATAATAATATAAGTTTGGTTTTCTTTGGTGACGGCAATAGCAATTATTTTAATGTTTCTTTGTCGAAGAGCAATGGACCAAAATGTAACAGTAGAAAAGAGAGTATAAGCAGAAAGAGAGAAATTGAGAGAATAAAACGAATGAAAACCCACCAGGTTTTTCACAAGAAATATAAGGAAGAAGGATTGAAGGGTGATTTAATAGCGTTTTCTCTCTCTCTCTCTCTCTCTCTCTCTCTCTCTCTCTCTCTCTCTCTCTCTCTCTCTCTCTCTCTCTCTCTCTCTCCTCGACAAAACGTTATTACTTGCTCTATTCGTTCCAAAGACTGAACGAACGAAACGTTATATATTATAGATGTAAGTTGGCAATCAGCATTGCAGATGAGATTCGCGAAAATTTTAATGTATAATCATCGTAATATAAAGCGTACTGTATATATATGTATGTACTATATGTATTTTATAATATAATGTATGAAAATAATGTATAAAATTTTATATATTTTATATAACTGTTAAAATATTGCTTTTTTAAAATTTTAACTTTTTGAATTTACTTTATAAAGAGATATTTGCTATTTACAAGTATAGAATAATTATATGAGTTTTGTGTTGAAAGTGAAAAATTATATGTTTTTAAATGTCATGTTATATGACATTTAATGCGTTAAATTTTCAATGAACAAAAGACAGTATCAATATCTATTATAATAAAAGAATACTAATTTGATTAGTTTTTATGTATTTTGTGAATACATTCACCAAAACCAGTAATGTTGTTGTGCCTTCTGATAATTCAACTTATAGTTGATTTTTTCCAATCATGCGATGTTGGCATGAAATTAGTAATGATTTAATGAGACTTAAATACGATTTTTTATGAGCTGGGCAACTTTTGATTACTTTGATTGGTTCATAAAATTTGTGATCTCTCCTTATAATTTAATGATTTAAAAAAATTATAAAAAAAAAAACTCAAATTTGTGACACGGTAACATGCTTACTTATACAACAAAGTCAAGTTATTGAATTACTACAATCAATCCGATTGTTCATACAAAGAAAAATAAATGAAAAAAAAAAAAAAAAAAAAAAAAAAAAAAAAGCACTTCTGCTTTCTACACTTTTTACCTTAGTCCTATCAAGACACTGTCTAATTGATGTGTGCAATGAAAACCGCAAACATGGGTCGGCTACGGGGTAAATAGTAAATACACATCCTGGTATTCATCATGACAGTCTAGAGAAACCTTGGAAACTTCTATGTAGACTTGCTGATCAATGCAATCACATCAATCATGCACCTCTCGTATGCTGTGCATTATATTATCCTTATTTATATTTAAGATGTTCACTCGTTAAACATTGTAGAAGGTAGGCCTTACCTGAGTTTAACGTGCAGTGCTTTCATAGTTGACGTAAGCAATCAGTAGTGACTTGAACTTGCGAAGAGGAGCACAGCATTATTTCTGCAATATTTACTCAAATAAAATCATTTTTGCCATATTTACGTTCCACAGTGAAATAGTTATGTTTCAAAACCGCAACATTATTTTACGCTATATAACATAAAGTGAACATGTAGTTTCTTTTATCTGTGCATAATAGTATATTATACTATTATGCAACTTGTTTTAGACCCGTGTAATGTAATTTAGTAATTTTTTTTTTCATAAAAAAGTATGTCAGTTTTTATCCAATTATCTCTCTAATTTTAAGCCGTAAAAAATAATATCTTATAAATCTATATTATACATAAAGCTCCCTTTGATGCTATTGAAATCAAGTATTCTTACATAAAAATTAAAATAAATTGATATCAATATTAATGAAAATGAAGAAACAGCTTTAAAATTTTACTATTTTTTCACCCTTCGCTAAAAAAGATAAGAAAATGAAAAGAGAATGAGAGGGGAGGAAATTGGTAACATTGGATATTTCCATCCAATTTTATTGCCAATTGAAGATTCTCGCTACATTTAATACTTAAATGCCAAAAGACAAGAGAAAAGTACAATCTCACGCAAAAATTAAATGATTCATTTATTTATTTATTTTATTTATAGAAATTTGTAAATTATTTTATGATCATGATTTTTGTTCTTGACAAAAAAATCAATTTCTGATAGTGGAATACGTCATCTTATTAGTAGAGAGGGAAGGAGAGAGAGCGAGAGAGAGGGTGTTGTAATCAATCTACAGGTGCAATAACATTCAAAACGGGAAATATTTGGATTTTTTTTTTTTTGGTCCAGTACCTTCGTACCTTGTCTACAGTACCTAAGTATATTAAAAATAAAAATAAAAAAAATAAATATAAAAAAGCCTTCATAAAAAAACTAAAAAAAAACAAAACAAAAAAAACTATTGGCACCCTCTCAGATGTCATATCACAAATCAATTCAGCAATTTGACAAGTCGCCAGTGTTATATTAAAGATAGCATTTGAATAAAATTATCCTTATCGATTGAAAGAAATTAAACTAGAGGTCATCAAAATAAAATTACCTGCTAGACAGAAATTAGAAAAAAAAAAAAAAAAAAAAAGAGTTTATTTTCATTATTATTAATCATAGATAAAAATTCCAACTACTCAGATATAGTTCTCAATAAAACATTAATGAATAAAAAAATTAAGGAATAAAATGTTGTGATCCAATTATTTCCAATCATTTGAGTATGATTGTACATGGTTAAAGTAATGACATAAAAAGCCTAAAGACGGGGACTAGCTCTTTGATGAGTTTGCATCGCGTCGCTTTTTCGTTCTTATTTTCCTTTTTCTTTAAAGACTAAATTTAAGATAATTTTCATCAGTCTAAACTTTATTCTTCAACTTAATTACTTATTCGATTTTATTTTCTAACTTAAAATTATTTGAACTTTCTCTTATTTTCTTCTATCAATTTCTACATTTAAAATAAGTATTCTCTTCTCTCTCTCTATATATATACATATATCTCGTTTCTCTTTCTCATTTCTGTTGTTACCTTTTTCTTTATACATTTGTCTTTAGTAATTTAAAATAAATTGATATTATCAACGTTTTAAAACATAATTGAATATTAAATTTCTCTATATTATAATTTAATTTTATAATCATATTATTTTATTATCAATTTTGATGTCTTTCAATTATTGTTTGAGTAGAAAATTGCATGAAAAAAACTGAAATACCCACTTTTTTTTTCTAATTTGTAAAAATTTAATTTAAAAATTAAGTTTAGGATCAATTTTGAATTTGTATTTGAATGGTGAAATTTATCAAATATATGTACAAAAATAAATAATACTATAGCCTTATTATAGCAAGAATTATTTATAACAAAATAATTTATGCTATATATAAAGATTTTGTTTTATAGCATAATTATTTATGCAGTTCCAAGAAACTTTTATATTATAGGACATGAATGTATAATATAAAAGTATGTAATTTCTATGCTTACGATAAAAACAAAATAACATAAAATTAATCAATTCTATTTATATTGATTATATATGTATCATTAATTATATGAGTAAGGCTACCTCAGTTTGATGTAATTTGATCATTAAAATATTGATACATTCAACCTCTCACCCTCATAGATTTTTTTTTCAATCGGATAATATGCAAGGCAGTTTATTATCATAATTATTATAATTAATACCAATACTACAGAATTAAAATATATATAACCAAAACACATAAACATGATATAATTATATGCATAATTAACCATACAATAAATACCAAAAAAGTGAAACCATTATAAATCTAGTTAAAATTTATTACATCAAATAAAATAAATATAAATAAAAAACATTATAAATTTTTGTTGCAAAAACATAAATTCAAAACAAAAAAGAAAAAAAAGATAAGAAAATAATAATAAATTAGTCTAGTATTGCAAAAATTTCAATGCAAATTATACATTAACTGATAATATAAAGACTATATTAACGTTTAATTACTAAAAGTAAATTTTATCAAAAGGATTTTAATTCAAGACTATTTTATTATTTTTTTTTCTTATATATAATGATAAATTATATATTAACACGCAAACTCTTTGTATTTATTTCTTTAATAGAGGTTATACATTTTCATATCATGGTATTTGATTTACTTTTTGCTTGTATTGTTAGAAATAATAATGATGATAAAAAAAAAATATGTATATATATATGTATATAAAGCAAAACGTTTTCAAAGTGATTTTAAAATATAAAAAGCTTTAACTTTTATCTTATTAAGGAATTTATAATCTGATATTAGTATATTATGTATTATGATATTTTAAAGGAGAGCTCTATCAATTATGATTAAAAAAAAAGCATAACTTTATAAAATATTGGAGATTTATAAAAAAATTGAAAATAAAATTCAGTATTATTATTGTTGAGTTTTAAGTGTTTTTTTATGGTCATTTGTTGTGTTAACCTTCTTTAAAAAAAAAAATATTTGAATGTCAGTATTTTTAACGAGATGCAGTTTAATTTCAGTATTTTTAACGAGAGTATAGTAGGGTCATCCCTTCAAGTTTCTTAACATGATTCAGGAATCACAAAATAATAATTTATCAAAACATTAAAAGTTGTTATCTTTTACTATAGCAAAATAATTCTAATTTCTGGACACTGGTTTTCTTAAAATTGTAAAAAAAAAATAATAATAATAAATAAAAAGCTTGAATATTTACTTATAGGACTATTTTTTTCTTTTTAAGTTAGTGTATTATTGATAGCACATACATAACATAGCTAGACAATAAAAATGAGCAACAATGTTTTAACTTTACAAATCTACTACACTTCTCCCAATACTAGATCGAGCGGATACACAGTAAATAACAAAGTCAACTGTGATTGGCTAGTAGGTTTATAACACGCTCTCTGATTGGTTTAGCACCGCGGATACAGCTTTTGGCGGGAACGACCTTGTTTTGGCCACAGTGTATATTGTCTTGCTTTTGTTATTTTTATTTCTTTAAGCTTTGTCAAAAATAAATTACTATAGTAATAATAATGGCTAGTCCGATCCTTGAAAATTATATACGTTCAGTAGCTACAATATAGGTTTGCATGGTTATCTATTTAGCTTCATCGCCTTTACATTATACTTCATGCAAATTCTACATAAATCACAACTGCCTTCACTTTATTTCATAACTTTGATTTATTGGTGCACTCCCAAATTTCAATAACTCGGTAATGCATACAAATGAAAAATTTATTCTCCTTTGATTATATCTATAAAAATTAATTTTTAATAATATAATTTTTATATTAAATATAATTTGAAATGGAGAAGAAAGAATAAAATCGGTAAAAGATCACAAAACAATATCATTATTATTTTCTTTCTATCTCTTAGATCTTTTGGAAAACTTTTTTTGCGTTTCTTTGCATTATTAAAGTTTTATCACAAAGTGATAAAAATCCTCGGGTTTCTATTTTAGTTCTATGGATTTTTTCGTATGTCTATAAGATGTCAAATGTCAACGAGTCAACGTTAATAAATAAATAATAAAAATACTTAAAGCCATAGACCATATAAAACAACATGTGCTTTTTAATGAATAAACATGAAATGGGATCTTCAAAACTGTTGACAATTTTTACCAGAATGTTAATGCAGCCAGTTTTCAGTTTCATATAGGTTTTATTATAAAAAGCAAGTATACAAAAACACATAAATGAGATCAGATACATGCATATCTTTGACGAGAGAGCGTGAAAATACTGTAAAGTATGCAATTTGCGTGACGTCAGAAACATACAAAAATTAGTAAAAAAAATGTTGTGCGGGTTGCATAAGTTGAAATTTTCTGATCACTGCTACGGAGCTACAGTTGGGTTTTGAGACAAACTAAAGTTATTTATGTAAATCCCATCAAGTGTTTTGTGATATAAATGCTTATGTTTTCTTCTGGTCTATTCCTTTAACTTTACTAAAAATAGAAAATTAAATCGATGAATAAAGAATGCGATTTTTATTTTCTTTCTTTTTTCGCACACACCATAAAGATGACTTATGTTATATAACTTTTGCTTAAATTATGAACTATAAACAAATATTTAAAAAAAAATCTATTGTAGTAACTGGAAGAAAATAAATTAAAAATCTGTATAATTATTTTTAATAAAAAAAAAACCTCAAAATCAATAAAAATACTTCCTCATATAAGTAACACAAAATAAGTATTATAATAAAAACAACGAAGTAGAAGAAATAAAAAACAATAATTATATTAATAGCAATTTTATTGTAACATAATAATATAAGCAATAACTTATCAATAAATTAAATTATTACACTATTTTATGACGCGTATACTTTTATTCTTATAGTAGTTTATATATTAATGTTATCATAAAATAATATAATTATTTAATCATTATTTTTGTTATATTATTATATTGTACCAATTTGTTTTGCCATGGGGAAGAATATATTTTTATTTACTTTTTGTTTTACTTTCTATACTATATATTCAATAATATAAATTTTACTGTATTTTTATATGGTTTCCATTATTATTTAATACAATCAGGTAGATACGTAAAAAAAGTTTATTCTTTTATGAAATTACACCTATAAATTAAGAAATGAATATAATATAATAATTTATACATAAAAATTCATTTATTTTCGATTACATTACTTTTACAATGAAATCTTTATTTTATTTTTTTTTAACATCAATTTTATCAAAAATGTTTGTTATAGAATAAAAATTTTAAATTTTAAGAAGGTACAACTTTTTTTATTTATATTATAATGTGAAAATTCTAAAACACAAATCAATGCAAAACTATACCTATGCATGAAACATACAAATAATGTGGGCAATTATTATTATTTTAAATTCTATTCGTTACATTTTCATACATTTTTCATCCAGCCAAGATCCTAACTTGGATCTTGTTGGCTGGTTCGAATATCAATAAATTGATTATGAAAAACTTCTAGTAAAAGTTAAAGTTTGTGCTTATAGTTTTTAGCACATTTTTCATAAACATTCTTCAAAGTGTCAAAATACTGATTAGCTCATACGATTTTAATCTTTATATTATCATTTCTGATTTCTGTGCACTTTTTTTTATGATTTTCTTCTTTAATTAACATGCTACTGTAGTGAAATAAAGTGGTTCTATGACCTAATATACCTTGTGACATACCTTTACCTTGTGATGATCTGCGAGTGATTTCTTGTCCTGTTCATTTTATTGTTGCAAAAAAAAAAAAAAAAAAAAAAAAAAAAACGTAAAGGTGTTTTTTAAACTTATTTATTTTTTTATTTTTATAAATATTACTTATTTTACAAAATTCAGCCTATTTATATACATAAGCTCAAAGGCAAATTGGCTATAAGATGAAAACAGCAAATGTCGACTAGTCTCTTGGATTTTTGGTACCTTGAACGCTTTGTCCGTTTTGTACTGGCAATGGACCGACTGGAATCGGGCAAAAAATCTTTATCTGATTACAATTTACTGGGAACACAATAGTCATAAATGCAAACCGATGCACAATGGAGCTGTAGCAATGAAATTCTTATATCATCTTATTGGAGGGGGGGGGGGGATACATCTCCTGAAGGTAGAGTATACCTGTAACAAAAATAATAGAACATAAATTTCATACTATATTATAAAAATATATAAACAATTTTTTTTTTTTTTTTTTTTAATTTTGATAATAAAAATTACTTTAAATAGCTTCAAAGGAACATTGAAAATTTAAAAAAAAAGTCCAGTTTAAACAGATAAAAAAAAACTGGAATTATTAATAATTAAAATAAAACCAAGGAAAAAAATGTTATTGGTATTTGATTTTCTTTAATAGTACGACAAAAAAAGAAAATAACATTTGTAACGTTACAACTCTCTAATATAGAAAGGTTTTTATTTTCTTTTTCAATTCAATTAAATTTTTATCTTTTGTTTTTTGGGGTTGAGCTATAATGTAAAGAGTGGTCATCATTGTGTTATATTGGAGAATAAATGTGAACTCTGAAACATGGACGACAAATGACAGCAGTTAACAGAAAAAAAAAAGAGAAGCAAAAAATAACAACAAAACTCCAATATTGGGGAAAAAAAGTGTACGTCAAAGATAAAAGAGGGGATATGTTGAAAAAGCGTTCATTAAAAATCGAAAGACACATATATAGATTATTTCAAAATATATAGAACGATTTAATATGTAATTACTTTTATTAATTAGTTATAGATTTTCATGCAAGAGATGATTTTTTCCTTGATGAACATTTTTAATTCATATTTTTTATTATTCTTACAAAAAAAAAAAAAAAAAAATGTCTGAGTTTAGTATACACAAAATGTTTGCACATATTCGCGACAATGTTATAAATTTTGAGATTTTTAAAAAATCATTTTTCTACCTAAAATAAATACAGTCCAAAGCATTTTATTTAAATAACATTAATTATTGCTCAATGCAAAATATTGCTTCGTTTGATCATATAGGGTGTATGCATTCATGTTAAAGTCAACGCCATGTTGGATCACTAAATAACATGGGTGGCATAGGAAAATAAATCATTTTTCCTTTTTAAAAATAAGTAATATTTTTGAGAGCATTGCTGCATTGGTTGAATTAGTATCTCAAGTATGTGAGAAAAATAATAACAAAAAATTAATTGATTTCTCAAAGAAAATAGCCATAAAAGGAGTTTGTCCTATGCTGAGCAATGTTATTCATTACTCCAGTATGGCGTCCAAGTGCATTAAATGTGACGTCATGAGCATACATCCTATATACAGAGCAATGATCACATTATGCAATACATTTAGTATGAAATATACACTGGAATGAATTTAATCCCCATTTAAAGCTAATATTAAAATTCTATGCAGTCAAATTTATTGCATATAGTGCGATATATTGCTCTATGCGAATAGACCTTAACGTCATGATCGCACGATGCAATAATTGTAATGTGAAATATACTCGATTGCATAATAAAACTAAATTGCTTTAAATGGGGAAATCGAAATGCAATCAAATGTCCTGCATATAAAAAAAATTGCCGCGTGTGAACAGACGTTTCTAACGACATTACTACTATATAATTACACTCTTTAAATTTTTCCATCTTTGTTTCCTTGTAGATTTGACAAATATTTTAAATTATGGAATAATTATTCATATTGGAAAATACTAATACCAAGAGAGTGAGAGAAAAGAAAATAATAAAATAAAAATATGAAACGATTAAAAATTCTCTTACAAAATTTATAATACATTGATAATTATTTTCAATTATTATTTTAAGTGCCCTTTTAGATTTTTTTATATATAACGTGTAAAATAAAAGTAATATGTCTAATAGTGCAATATAATAATAACATTAAATACTTTAATATGCAATGCAGCATTGTATTTTAGTAAATTTTTATATTTAGACCAGAATTGAATATTTGATCCCCCCAGTTATCATTTCATAGAAAAATACAATATTTTGAGAATAAATATTAAGTGTAAAAAAAAAACTGTAGCAATCATAAAGGGAAAAAATAATGAAATCAGCTTTGAGTCTCATGTACTTAAAAATCTTTGTCTCTTACTTTTTACAGCGTGATAACCTCTTCTTTTCCAATAGCTTTACATATTTATATTTGTCTTATTCTGAAACCTTTAAAAAAGACAATCAAATTGAAGAAGAAAACAAATTTATAATTAAACAATTTGATTTAAGCTATAGACCACTGGAAACATTATGTGCTATTTAATGAATAAATACAAAATAGGATCTCCAAAACTGATAATCATTTTTAACAGACTTTAAACGTAGCTCCACAAGAGAGCTTGAAAATACGTACTGTAAAGTATGCTATTAGCGTGACTATTCATGTTTATGACTTCAGAAACAGACAAAAATTAGTATATGAAAATGTTGTGCAGGTTGCATAAATTGAAATTTTCTGATCACTGCTACGGCGAGCTTGCATAATTGTTACATTTTTATTTTTATCCATGCATAAATGCACACTATTAAAACAATTTTAATAATAATGATTTTATTAATAATGTAATTATTGATGACTAATAATTCCAACATGACAAATCTTATTATTAAAAGTCTGTGCACTCTTTAATCTATGTTATATTAGGTTTTTGTATCAGCCTATAACCAACCTTTTATTTTTTTGTACACACATACAACTTTTTTTTTTTCTTCTATCTTTCTCTCTCTCTCTCTCCTATATCTAAGTTTTATATTTTGTTTGTGGTAAGCAGTAAAATGACCAATTACCAAACTCTATCACCCAATATAAAATGTTACTTTGGTGTGGCTACTATATACAATAACACACACGATATATATATAGAAGGGAAAGAAGAAGAAGAAGAAAAAAGTCTATATAATAGTATATATTTATATATATAAATAAGAAGATGGTACTATATATATAAGGCTACAAATCAATCAAGAAGTAATGAAAACTCACCCTATTTTATGACACATTCAAACCTACTTTATTTTCACATCTTTTTGTGACTGCTTCTCTCTCGCTCTCTCTCTCTCTCTCTCTCTCTCTCTCTCTCTCTCTCTCTCTCTCTCTCTCTCTCTCTCTCTCTCTCTCTCTCTCTCTCTCTCTCTCTCTCTCTTTATTTATTTTTTTACCATAAAACTATACTCTGTTTAGATATAAAAAAAGATTACGTAAGTGGTGGTTGAAAACATATAGCAACGATTACACTATTCATCATAGCTTTGTCAATTCTTATTTTATAATGCAGATACGAGTGATTTTGATGATTATATTTTGCATTATTGGAAGTAAAATTGATGTTCAAATATATAAAATTATATTTTCGTAATGCAAATGTTGTATATATTGGGGGGGGGGGGGGGGGGCAAATTTTCACAAATTAGTAGTCACACAAAGTAAGAAATGTAATTTAATTACAAAATTACTGTGCCTATTTTATGCTGCATTTATATCACTATAGCATAAATGATGCTAATTTAGAACAGGATAAACAATTATACTGTACCACCACATACTATTTAAATACTAAATAAAACATAGTTATATTATAGATTATGCTATATTGAGCAAATTTTTCTTAAAATGATGTAGCATAATTATTTTTGTCCGTGTATAAAATCTAATAGTTTTAAAATTAAGATTCCATGCAATTAATTATTACATATTGAAAATAATACCCCTTGGGAACAGCACACAACTCTGAAAATTTGTTCTATATTTTTAAAAGTAAACTTGCATATAATAAGCCATCATTGCATTGTGATTTCAATTACAGTAATATGGAACATTTTTGAGGATCTAATGATGAGAGAGAGAGAGAGAGAGAGAGAGAGAGAGAGAGAGAGAGAGAGAGAGAGAGAGAGAGAAAGTCACAGAAAAATCCAATCAGTTCACAAATGCAAAGATTTCATTTCTATTTCCGTTTTCCTTTGAACATTTCATCAGAAAACCGAGTATAGTTTCTGTAAATATATATATATATAGAAAGAGTGTAGCAAAAACGTAATCCTTGGTATTGGTGGTGTTCTTATAGGTGATTGCTTCAAATAGCCGCTCATAACTTACTTAAGGGGATAGACACAAAGTATAAGGCGACAAAATTGAACTTTTTTTTTTCTTTAACCACTAAAACCTCTTTCAAAGAGAGAGAGAGAGAGAGAGAGAGAGAGAGAGAGAGAAAAAGAGAGAAGCGAACTTTTTATATTAGCCAATAAAAAAAAGTTTCTCATTAAAAACAAACTTTACTTTATTATTGATCTTAAAAATATATATATTTTTTATAGTTAATTAGTTAATTTATTAGTTTTATAGAGTAATATAGTAAACTTTATTATTGAGAATAGAAGGGTATGTGTATACTATATAATTTTTATTATAAGTAATTTAATACCGTTTTTTTGCAATTAATATTGTAAATATATTTTAAGGAAATAAAACTACTTTATTTGTTTTTCTAGAAACATTAATTGTGTATATAAAAAATGGAAAATAAAGTTAAAATTTAGTGTAAATTAATGTACGCAATTTTATGTAGTATTATGCTTTTTAAATAAAAGTTGTAAAACTCGATAAACATTAAAGGTCTTACCCTGAATTTTAAAATATGCTCTCTATAAAATGAAAAACTACTAGTAATGAATTGGATATTGTTATAGGATCGAGATACAGTTGATGGCAGGTCCTAATTTTTGGGAGATCTGTTAAAGCTATAGACTAGAAATTTGAAAATTTGGATACCAGGGTATAGGGTTGGACTCAAAAGTGGCATCAAATGTATATAGTCTCAATTCATAGTTTCTCAAAGTACCAACAATAATTGGGAATCGACCTTTTCCATTTAAAGCGGGAAATCAGCTATTGCGGGTTTTGACTGAAAAGTTGTAAAGAATGAAAAATTTGAAAATTTGCACAGTGATACGTTGGTATCTTCAAAAGTGTAAAAAAAATAAATAAAAAATTGTGGGGTCACCATGCCAGATTATAAATTATGATTTTTTTGAAGATTTAGTCCCATAAGTGCCCGTGTTGATTTCAAGATTTTGTTTCTCTTATCTAATGGTCAAGCGTTCTGAAAATTTTATCACAGGTTGCTGTTACAATTAACTTACAAATGGCATCATAAAGTTAAGAAATTTTCTTTTTAGATATTGAAATACTCGTACAAACCATCTAAATACAACCCTTAAATAATTCTTACAAATCCATTATAATGCCAACAATTGGGTCTCAACCATAGGTAAATATCAACATATTGTAAATTCTACAATACTTAAAAACATCGTAAACTGTGTATATATAAGGTTTTCAACATTTGTTGTTAATATTCTGCTTTGCAAAATCTCATAAAGAAGGGTGTCATACATTTTTACGTGTAACAGGAGAAAATCTATGGAGGTACAAAGAGAGACTTTTTTTTTGTCAGTTAGAGGGGTTACAAAATGTACATATATTTAATTAATTCATTATTAGGCATGTCATGAAGACAAACTAAAAAATATATATATTCGTATATATATATATAAGAGGGCTCCACACAAATGTAACACAAACATGACAGGTGTTGCTTGTATCATTATGAATAACAAAGAAATATATAAAAAAAGAACGTATAATTATGCATTGCCACCTTCATATACAAGGATATAAAATAATGTCATCATCATTATTATAATCATTAACTATTTAGAATTTTAAAATAACATCTTATGTAATTTAAACAAAAATTATCTTTACTAAAAAAACAAAATAATGCATTAAATCATTTTTTTAAGTGTCATGTACTTGTTTTCTGAGTTACAGATACCTTAAATTAATGCAGAAAATAAGAATGTGATAGACAAAAAAAAAAAAAAATAAATAAATAAAATCAGTGCATTTTTTTGTTTTGTTTTGTATATGAAGGAATTTAGTGAATTAGATTACGGCAAGCACAGTACTTAAAAAGACAAAAAAAAATCATAATCATTTTTACTGGTTATGGTTAATAATTAGATACATGCAGGAAAACAACAGGAGACAGTTATTTTTCTATCCTTTACCATTGTAGGACCATCCTGAAAGTAATTTTTAAAAGATTATTACAATTAAAACGATGGAATCTAAATAATGTATAGTATACCATATAGTCACGTTTTTGTTTTTTGAAGCTTATACATTTTTTGGCTATATATTTTCAATTGTATAACCTCGAAGAAGCACTTTGATTTCGGAAAATTTTCTTTCAGTATTTACGTATAATTAAATAACTTACTCACATATATTATTATTGTATACATATAGTAGTTTTAAAGCCATTGCAAAATAGTTCATGTTATGAAACCAATCAGTTAATGATGCATGTATTGAAACATCTTTTGCATTTAATAAATTTTACCTAATTTAATAACGGAGAAAAATGTAAAAAACACAAATTAAAAATGTATAAAATAGGCAAAAAAAAAAAAAAAAAAAAAAAAAAAAGACACTAAAAATAAGGACAATCACTAAGCAGTACATATATACAAGAGGGAGAAAGGGAGAAGGTTTTGACTTTATATTTTTCGTGCTTCTTTTATCTAATGAGCATCATACAAAAAAAAAAAAAAAAAAAAAAAAAAAAAAAAAGGAAAAAAATATATACAAACATATGACTCTGGATAATGATCATTTTATTTCACGCATTTGTACCTTTACCACACGAGTCTAATTACCACGACTTTTTTTTTATTTATACAAAAATATACAATAACATTTTCTTTTCTCTTTTATATTTCTCTCTCTTTCTCTCTCCTACGTATAACGTATGTAATATACAAAATGTTATTTTTATTTTAGTACAAAGGGGGAAAAAAACAAAGAATTTTATGCTATATTGGTGCTAATAAAATGTATTTTTATTCTGTTTTTCTTTTCTATTTTTTTTTATATATATAAAGAAATGTTTAGTTACTACAAGTTTTGTGTTTTAACCAAATTAATTGTAAATGCGATAGACAGCTACTTGAGTAAAAATTTTGAATTAAAAAAAATATATACATATTTTTAAAACTAGCTTTAATGAATTCATTTCAATAAAAGTGATAATAAGTGAGTGAGATTAAATATTTGTGATGCCAATAGTAATGAAAGTATAAATTGAATAAATGGAGTTTATAAGTTTGCTCAGTTATAATATATTATATAATATATATATATATATATATATATATATATATATATATATATATATATATATATATATATATATATATATATATATATATATATATAAATGTTTGTTATATTCAAAGTAGTTTTTTCTTTTAAGGATTGCTTTTTATAAAAGTATAACTGTTTTCTGTTTTGCCATCAGCCATCATACACAGAAAAAAATATATACCAGTAACGTTTGATTTAATAGAAATGAGTAAGAAGAGGTGGATTTTTAAGAAATAATGTACTTCAAAACATTTTGTATGCTCAATATAACTAAAAATATTTTAAGTATACAGTATGCTATTTCAAAATATGATATTTTGCACATGGAATAATTCTTTTGAATTAAACCCAAAATTTTACTGACATTCGCTTTCTCTCTCTCTCTCTCTCTCTCTCTCTCTCTCTCTCTCTCTCTCTCTCTCTCTCTCTCTCTCTCTCTCTCTCTCTCTCTCTCTCTCTCTCTCTCTCTCTCACTCACTGCAGCTTCAACTTTGAAACTTCTTTAAGAAAAATTAGTACTATTTTTTTTAAAGATAATAATAATATATAATGCTATATAGGAAATTACGTATTTTTTTAAGAGATTAAATAACTAATGACAAAGTAATATTTTAAAATTTCTAACGCAGTGAATTTAAAAGAAAATAAATTTAAATATCTCAATTTAAATAAGGTGCTATAAAAAACAACATTTTAATCACGGTTTTAATAGCAATACTTAAAATCACTCACCTTCTATAATTTAACGAGACATAACCCAATTCTCAGGTTGTAAAACCAAAAACTTATGTTTTTTTTTTCTGTAAAAAAAATAATAAATTGAACAAATTATATATCAAATATTTGAAGCGGAAAATCATAATTAGAATAATAATATTATTTTTTTATTTATTTATAAATATATTTCTGATTCTATATAAAAATTTTATTCATGCAAATAAATCAAATTATAATTAGAGAAAGAACTGAACTGTTCATATAAACAAAAACATACAAGAGACGAAAGAGAGAGAGAGAGAATATAACTGAGACAAGTTATTTATTTTTATACATGTACATTCTATTAAAAACAACAAGCATGGATAGATCTATGGTGTTAATTTTATCACCAAACCATATACAAATTATATTCAAAATCATCTCGCGTATATAATAATAATGAAAATGTTAGGTGTTATAATATATTTTGTACACCTTACATATATATGATATTTCATTACATATATATAAATATAAAAAATTTAAAAATTATAATGTAGGAGATGATTAAAATAATTTACTATTCCAGTAAAAATTAAGTACATCATTAGTACGATGGTTGAAATTTTGTATATGTTTAGTATTAATAAAGGTTAAATTAGTTTTATTTTGGGAACTTCTTTTTAAGGATTTTTTTTCGGGAGATATTTTTTTAATGAATATACTTCATGAACTTATTAAAAAAAAAAACTAGGTGCGACTGTATTTTGAAAGTTATTTGCTTGGCAATATTTTTAATTCTTGGAAAAAGAAAATCAATTTTATTTATTATTGTTTTAAACTCAGGAAATATAGCTTCAAAACTGTTCTTCTGAAGTTATCACGAACCCGATGTGTGGTGCATCTGCTATAAGTAAACCCTATGCAGATGCACCACGCATCGTTTTTGTGATAATTTCAGAAGAACCATTTCGACGCGATAGAAACGATAGATTGTTTCATCTACACTCTGGCCAAAACAAGGTCGTTCCCGCCAAAAGCTGTATCCGCGATGCTAAACTAATCAGAGAGCGTGTTATAAACCTACTAGCCAATCACAGTTGACTTAACATTGTTAATTACCCCACTGTATCCGCTCGAGCTAGTATTGGGAGAAGTGTATAATGTTGCTAGGTTAAGTATATGTTTGAACAAATGTTTAATTGTAAATTATAGTGAAACTTTTCGACAATTTAAACACTAAAAATCCAAACTATATAACTAGTAGATCACAAATAATTAATTTCTTCTTCAAAAGGAAGCAATATCAAGTGCGGTAGAGATTAAATTGAAACATATTTCAAATAAACATTTCCTTCCTTCATTATTAATTCTAATAATATTTTCCCATTAATAAAAACTATAATTAAATATTATCATATATATATAGAAGAAGTTATTAAGAAAAATATATATTATATTGATATTTTCACATATGGCCAATACCATGTTATCATTGTATATAAAAGTAAAAGATTTTTTTTTATATACTTTAAGTGTTTTTACTTCCAGTCTTATACGATTTCCTTACTATATTTTTTTTCTTTCTAGTGAGCATATAGCAGAAGTTTTTCACGATTTATGACTTTCAATAAGTAATGATAAACTATAATCTATGGTCTAACTCCATTAGAGAAAACAGACAGTACTCTCTCTCTCTCTCTCTCTCACACACATCTCTCTCTTCTCTTTGCCCGACTTATTTCTTATAGACTTTTGCTTCTCTATACCAAATCATGTAATAATGACAAGAACCAAAACACTCGCAATATTTACTATAATAGATGATATACATGACGAGAAAATAAAAGAGGTAGTTTTCACAGCAAAATTGTTTATAAAAATAAAAGTATGAATTAAAAATACAAAATTTGTAAAAGTGAATTATTGTCACTGAAAAAAAAATTGTATCATAATAGTATAAAGTAATCATAAAATGCAATAATGTTAAAATTGTTTTCTTTAGGGTCTATATGCATTCACGTTAAAGTCACGTTGGATCACTTAATAATATGGGTGGCATAGGAAAATGAAACATTTTGGAAGTTTAAAAATACTAAGCAATATTTTTTAGAGTATTGATGCTGTTTAAATACATTGAATTTGTATCTCAAGTATGTGAGAAAAATAATAATAATAACAAAAAATTAACTGACTTCCCAAAGAAAATAGCCCAAAACAAAGATTGTCCTATGCTGAGCAATGTTATTCATTACTCCAGTATGGCGTCCAAGCGCAATTTAAATGACGTCATGCACATACATCCTATACACTGACTATATAAATATATTTTTTAAATTACTGTAACTTATAATTATTATAAATAATTAAGTTTAAAATTAATATACAATAGAAGCTGTAAATTTGCATATACTTATTGTTAAATTCTGTAAGTTGTTCTCTATTTTTTAATCTAATATACATTATTTCACGCAATAAATCAGGTCAGTTTGAATGTAGTAATTTTTTTCAGTGTATGATTCTTGCATCATCTTGATAGTAAAATTTGATAATATACATTAAAAGAATTTAGTTTATGAAAATGCAGATTTCAACTAAAAACAAATGTTTATTTCATATAATTCACTAAAAATAAGCATTTTTTTTCTTCACTTGATAATTGATGTTTCAAAATATTGTTCGTAAATTTTTAAAATATTGAAACTGATTTGAAATTTTAACTCTATAATTATTTATACACAGTTCTTTTTAAACAGTTTCACTAAACAGTTCCACTATTTCACTATTTTAAAATGAAAGAAATAAAATGCTATTTTTAAATAAAATGTTATTAAATGTGAAATATATTTGCACAAAAAAAAATGTATGTATACTGTATACAATATTTCGAATAACCTCTGCAAAAGTTTTCATACCATGGAATCATAACCGACCCTTTACTTTTTCCTTTATATATTTTTTCTTCTTATATATATATATATACTGAACATCACTAGACATAAAAGTATCTCTCAACTGATAATACACCAATAAGTTGCCGCCACCACTAACTTTTACCCCCATTTCTATGTTATTTCCCATATTTTTCTATCATTTCTTAACACACATTGAGTATAGAAGAAATTTTCTCTCTCTCTCTCTCTCTCTCTCACTCTCTCTCTATCTCTCTCTCTCTCTCTCTCTCTCTCTCTCTCTCTTGTTCTTTTTGGTCACAAATGAACGATACATTTATGTCATATTTTTATACCACTAATAATTTTTACTCAATACTATATTATATGAAAAAAATAAATTACTTTTAGCTTTTCTTGTAATTGGGTGATTGTTTGAGTTATTATATCTTATGTTATTTATTTTTATTATCACAAGATATATTGTTTTTGTGTGTGTAAGTACTATATACGACTATAATTTAGAATTGATCTTTATAAATTAGTAAAATTAGGAATAAAAAGAAACAATTTTTTTTCATTGATTTTTTCAAAAATTGCTATATTTATAAAAGGAAGTGAAAAAAATAGTTAAAATAGAGAAACTGTAGTCAAAATTTTTTATTGTATTTTTTATATATTTTTAGAAGGCAAAAAAAAAAAAAAAAAAAAAAAAAAAAAAAGTAGAAAGAGGATGTTAGAAATGTTGTTTTGAAAAAATTTACATTTGGATAAACATAAATAAATACGCAATAACTATGCTAGCACATCTTTAACATCAACATAATTATGCTATTTATGTATTTATCTTGTGTACCATATAATTTTAATGCTGTTTAAATTTTGCTATAGGGTGATTTCATTCATGTTAAAGTCAACGCCATAAGTGAGCGCTAAATAACATAGGCCAGTATGGGAAAATGACACATTTTGCCAGTTTAAAAATACTTCGCAATAGTTTTGAGATCATTGATGCTGTTAATAGGTTGAATTAGTGTTTCAAGAATGCAAGAAAAATAGCAATAACAAAAAAATAGCTATTTTTACAAAGAAAATAGCCAAAAACTACGTTTGTCCTATGCTGAGCAATATTATTCATTGCTAAAGAAGAACATTGAAAAGCATTCAGAATGACGTCATGTGCTCACACCCTATATGATTACATGAATGCAGCATAAAATACATTACTTCTGCTTTTCATGTTCACAAATATTTTTAATGCTTTTATTCACATATTTTTTAACTTGCTTTCAAATTTCTATAAGTGTATACTACTTTAATTAATAAGAAAACTCTCAAATCAAATATTACATAGAACGAGATATATACTCAAAAACAAATATTAGATGAGGAAAATATTTTTTTCTATCTATTGCAAATAGTAAAATCCAATAGTTTAGATTGTAGAAAAGGAGAGACGAAGAAGAAATATATTATGTAATGAAGACAATATAGATTAAGAAGAGACTTAAAGATTTTCTTGTTCAGTTTGAGAAAGACAAAGAACAAATAGACTTCATTCGAGCGAGTAGATTTATTTGCTAAGATAGAGGATGCTTTTCTTCAAGTATTGGATCAATGTATTGGTCCTTGTCACAGAGTGTTTAACTAGCGATTTTGTCAATATTGATTGAATAACTTTTAGATGTCATGAACAAAAAAAAAAAAAAAAATTATCAATTGTGAATCCTGTTACATGACTTTAAAATTTCAATTATTATTTTAAAGTAGTGAATTTCCAACTTAGTTCTGAAATATTTATGAACAAAAGTGGAATGAATAAGTTGTATCCTTTTTGTATACGTATACAAATTATGCATATTTTGTCAGAAAAATAATAAATTTAATTTTAGGGGTGTGTTTCCATTCTACACATCAATATAGGACTCTGTCTTGACGGGGCTATATGATAAAAAGTGTAGCACAATCAATATTGCAGCCAAAAATATAAATAATGGTAATAATAAATAATTAATTAAAAAAAAGTGTTGTGAGCTGTTCATTATAAGTTTTTAAATGATTCAAAAGTTTCTTAAATTTTTCAATATTGGAAATAAAATTTAGTATTTTATTTTTTATTACTACAATACAAAGTCTCAAGATCCATTATATTAAATTATATCACTGTTTTTGTGTCTAATATGTTTCATAGTAAAAGAAATTTCTTTAACAATACTGTTTTACAAAATAGTTTTTTCTTTACTATAGAAGAGTATAATAATTTTAAAATCAGAATAAAAAAAGTATGTAGGACTGGATACTGATAATTTATAAGTTAATAAGTTTATTTTTCGTAGAAATTTTTATGATAATATATTTAACATTTCTTCAGTTTTATAGCATGCATTTATTTCATAGTTACATTTCATATCTGTAATATTTTTTACAAAGCCAATAAAAAAACACAATCTGGTATTATTTTTTATGACAATCATCTTTTCCCTTTAGGGAAGATTAAACCTAAGACTAAAAAGAAAAAAAATCATCTTCTTACCCCTTTATATATATTTCTATTTTTGTTTATAAAGTTCGATCTAATCGTCATGTAACATTTCCTCCCCTGGAGTTTGAGTTAGCTATATAGGGTGTGGGGGTTAAAACAAAATAACTATGCTGGTGGGACAGCCATGTGTGTGTGTGTGTGTGTGTATATACCAACAAAACCCATGCTATAGTATACCCAACAACAGCAGTCGCTACAGGCAGACATAAGCTATTAAACCACAAGATGTAGACTGCAATATTCACCTCATTCCATACTTTTAATCACTTTACTTTTTTTTTAATGTGAAAATGCAATTAAATTAATTAGTATATAAAAAATATATTTTGTAAATTTTTTTAAGAAGCTTTAAAAAAATTTCTTTTAGTTTATTTTTTTTCTTAAAAAAATAATAGTCAATACTTAGCTAATTACATTTTAAGCTAATTAAGTTAAGTATTTTAATATTCTAGATAATGTATTAGTACAATAACAAGTAAAAAAGTGAAAAAGTATTCAATAAATTTAAATATTTTTAAATCTACCTCATGATATTTCTTGCAATATCAGTTGTTGTTTTTTCCAGATACGTTTTTTATTTATTTTCTTCCATTAAATGGAATAAACCCCCCAAATATTTTGCTTATCATCACGCATGCATCATGTATTTCAATTTAAAAAATATTTAATATTCATAACTTTGTAAAACTAATATAAATTGTATACACACTTCATTGAACTTTAAAATTCAAGCTTCATTTAAAATAATTTGCAACAAAATTCAATATTTTTTGCAACATTATATTCTTGATTGATATATAAAATAACTTAAATTTCTGTTTATTTAATATTTAATTTATAAAATAAGTTAATATGAACACAAAATATTCCAATTATAGGCCATTATAAAGCATTAAAAATGTAAAAAATGGTCATGGTTACAAATAAAAAATTAGGGATTTTCAAATACTCTTAAAAACCTAATAAGATGGGATAAATGCAATTTGGAACATAACTGTATACAAATTTAATATCACATATATTTTTAGCACATTAGAATTGCAGCCATAAACAAAAATTCAAACTTTTAGTAAAGTAAAAAAATTACCTTTACAATTGAGATAAGACCAAATTAATTGAATTACACTTTGAATATAAATCAATTAAAAATTGAATTTCTACGATGAAATAAATCGTTGTTCTTGTTTATAAAAAAAAGTTTACATACTTATAAGTCACATGCGCACCTCTTAAATTTATCTACTTTGCCGTCTCGGTTTGATTTCTTTATAAGTTGGCGCCGATATACTTACTTATATAATATACCATCCCCCAGAAACTTTCTAATAAACATGTGGCACTATAGAGAAGAAGAAGCAGCAAAAAATATTATTATTATCTGCTTATAAAATTTATAATATTGTGATATATGTTTGACAGCTGCCTTTAACTTTTATATTTTTAAAAATAACATTTTTATATGCATTGATGAGCAACTTCAAAAAGGGATATGATGTTATTTTAAAGGAAATACTTAAAAATTTCTTTAAATTTTTTTTTTTAAAGAAATTAATAATAAGATGATGAATTTATAGATCCAGGAAAGCTCAACAAATTTAAACGCAATTAAAATATTTAAGTTTTATTTATAGGTTATGAAAATTTAATGTTTTTGATGTTTTCTAATGGAAAAATTCTATTGGGTCACTATACGAGTAAATGACTTTAAATTATATAAAATCGTTATAATGAGTTGAAAATATTTTGTTTTCAAAGTTGGGAAAAGTTTATAAATATTATATACACTTTATTAGAAGTGACATTGCTTTAAGATTTTTTTAAAGTGTAAATTTGTAAAATTTTAGTACCTATTTGACACGTGTAGTTTTGAAAATTGTTGGTTTTTGTGTTACATTAATGTTTTTAAAGCAGCAAAACGCAAATCAAAAGGGTATTGAATGTGTAATAAATGTATATATTGAGTTGAACCGACCGATAAGGCATAGGCCTTCGTTGGATTTCTGTATATGAGTTATAATAAATAATAAAATAATAAAAACTGGGAATCGATCATTTTACATCTTAATTTTCTATTGTTGTAAATTGCTTTATCTCTCTTGGCATGTATTTTGAAATTACCCCAAGAAAATTTACCACACAAAATTTTTTATATAATACTGTTAATTAGGATACCAAACTTATCCATATCAATTACAAAAGAGTGATTTAATAATTGTAAAATATGATTAGAAACCATGGAGAGATTTTAAATAGCATCTCTATCACGTCAAAATGTATAAAGGGAAATTATCACGAGCTCGTCAAATGTTCCATCTACATAGGGTTTACTGTGTAAGATGGAACATTTGGCACGCTCGTGATAACTTCAATTGAAACAATTTTCTGTGATATATTATATAGATTTGTAAAATATCAGTATGTACTGTACTGTATGATGTGGAAAAAAAAATCGTTTAACGATAAGGTTAAAAGTTCAAAACAGTATAGTCATGTTAATCGAATCTTATACATTAAATAAATAAGATACATGATACCAAAAAAGTGATAGGTCAAAAAAGCAACCTTTCAAGTTAACCTAAAAAGTTCAAATAACTAATTTCAATTAGTAAATTTGAAATTCAATCTACTTTTAAAAATTTCCAATTCAAAGTTATTGAGATTCGAACTCATATACTGTCAATATAATATATAATATAAAAGCATTGGATGCACATTAAACTGGGAGAGATGAGTCGATGTGAGGGGTGTTATAGGTTAGTATAAAGAAGAGAAGGGAGCTACTTTGAGGATGATAGGGGGAGGGGGCGTGGGGGACATCAACAAGAACATAAACACCAGACTTGACCACCAAAAAGACGCACTACTAAAGCTTTTTTTTTTTTTTTTTTTTTTTCTTATACTGTAATGCTACTATAAGCTTTTATTGCAAGGGCGTATATAGGAGCACTTTTACCTTAGTGGTAAAAACCCATCAATGCTGTTTTCTCTCTTTCTCTTCCTCTCTCTCTCTCACTCACCCTCAATACAATAATATCAAAAACACAGACCTGTACGACTAAAAAAACTAAAGCCTTTTATAGTTTTTCCCATAAATTTAATTATTTTTATCAAATTTGTGTGTTGTTATTATCTTTTACTATATAACAAATAAAAAAAAATATTATGATGATTTATTAGTTATTGTTGACAAGAAATAATATAGTTTATTAATATTATTTAGACAGAGAGAATAGAACACACATGATATTTCTGTAATAATAATAAAATGATACATTAGTTTTACGTTTTCTGAGTGGTTATAATACAGGACTGATATTTGTAATAAAAAGAATGGAGAATAAAGAATGAGGGTCTGATCTTAAAAAACAAGACGATGACCAAAAAAAAAAAAAAAAAAAAAAAAAAGTGAACATAAATGTATTAGCAATTTGGTATTTTTTAATGTTTCTCTCTCTCTCTCTCTCTCTCTCTCTCTCTCTCTCTCTCTCTCTCTCTCTCTCTCTCTCTCTCTCTCTCTCTCTCTCTCTCTCTCTCTCTCTCAAAATGGCATTATTTTTTTTTAAAGGTTTTAAATAATGAATCGTAAAAAGCATTGATTGAAACAAACTTAAGTTATGCATTCTATTATAATGTACTTTATGAAATAAATGGAAATCTATTTATTTGTTTTATTTATTAACTTTTATTTAATTTTTTTAAATTTTAGTTATAATATAGAAGAACAAAACTTTAATGAGAAAGGACAAGAACAGTAAAGTACTGTATATATGTATGGACGAAATTGCAATTAATAAGGGGCATATTTTTCAAAGATAATTTCTAACAAATATTTAGCCTGTGAATTTGTATTTCTTTAAAAATTTCTTTATTATTTAACTACTATGCTAGAAATAAAATCACTCATAAATTAAGAAATGGGATGATAAATCACATGCATGTTATATACTACGTAACAAATTGGAGTTTCCAAAAAGATAATAATAATAAAAAAAAGTGTTAAGTAAAAGCTTTACAACTTCTATTGTTTACTCATAATAATGACGTCACATGTACGAGAATTTGCCTAATTTTTAAGCCGTAGTTCATGGAGCTACAGACGGGACATAACATTTGTATAATAATATCATGTCCCATCTCGTGATTTATCAGCATGTTTTGAGTATACAGTAGTCCTTTAATGATAATTCACTTAAAAAAATTAAAAATAATACTCATACAGTATATTCACTTCAAAAATTTTAAGCATTAAAAAAATAAAAAAATTGTTTATAAAAATAAATTATTTAAATAATACTTATATATAAAAACATATTTCAGATTAAATTTCTGGTAAACAAAAATGTTTTTCATAAAATAAAAAAATAAAATTAGCATTCACACTTGACAAAAAATAATCTAAAACATGATATTTTATAGTCAGAAAAGTATTAAACCAAGTACATTGTTTGTTAACACAGCAATTTTTATATTATTGCTATTATACCATACTTACACTAAATAATATCAAACATAAAAAAAACTTAATTTAAATATTTTTTACATTAGAAACAAACGAAAAATTTGGTACTATAAAAAATTACAAGACATACAAAAAACATTTTTTTAATTGTGATAATAACAAATTGTATATAAATCAAAATGTTTTTTTTTTTTTTTTTTTTTGGTAGAAGTAATTCATGCGTTTTTTTTTTTAATGAAAAGTAGCTTTTATTTTGATATAAGTACAGAATACTTTGTTTTGGACATGTAATTAGGGTTAAAATTAAGTTATATGTATGTAACGTGTGAAACGTATTTTTATATGCATGAATATTAAATAAAAGGTTATCGTTAAATGGGTCTTACCTGTGTAGCCTGATAACCGTAAAGTAAAAATAAATATCTATAAGTTTATACTTTATCATTGAGAAATCTTATTTTTAGCTTTCCTTTTTATAATAACTTTTTTACAGAAAACTACCACTATAAGGCCGGAATCTTTTAAATAAAAGATTTTTTTTAAGGTTATTATTACAAAGACAATTGTGTTATACTGTTAGCACCAATGGAGAAAAAAGTTTACTATCACTTAAATTTTTTTCTTTCTTTTTGATCTCAATAATTTATTTCTTGTTCAATTAATTCTTGCTATTTTTCTATAGTAATATTAATTTTTATAAATAAAATTGTTAAAAAAAGGTAGATTATTTAGATAGTTTAATTCTATCACAGCCCTAAATGTTGATTTCATCATATACCATGTATTACAAATACGATAAAATATTAAAAATATCATCAATCTATTTTCTAGTAGAATTTTTTTTTTTTTTTTTTAGTTAGAATCATATAGCTTCAGAATTAGAATGAGTGAGTGAGAGAGAGAGAGAGAGAGAGAGAGAGAGAGAGAGAGAGAGAGAGAGAGAGAGAGAGAGAGAGAGAGAGAGAGAGAGAGAGAGAGAGAGAGAGAGAGAGAGAGAGAGAGAGAGAGAGAGAGAGAGAGAGAGAGAGAGAGAGAGAGAGAGATAGAGATAGAGAAAGAGAGAGACAAGACCATATATTTCAAAGCATATTGACATTAAAAAACGTACCTCCCATAATTTTTTCAAACCATGCAATGTAAAATGCAAATGAGATAAAAAAAGTTATATTAGTTCATGTTATAAAAAAATTTGTTATATAGTATAATGATCCATACTTGTTTATTATTTTGAATGACACTTGAACGTTTTATAATATAGTGTGTTTTTTTAACAGTAAAAAATATCACGACAGAAAAAAAAAACTCTTGTCACTTTATATTTTAACTAAACAACTTGAAATTAAATCATTGAATATTCTTGTAACATGCTTTTTTTATTTTTTATTTATTACTTTTTTAGGAACACGTATTTTTCTAATTTACATTTTTTAGTGCTGAAAAAACGTGAAGAGGTCATAATTTATATTTTTAAGTATTTATTTTATTTATATACGATACTTGAAGTGGAGGTAAAAATCAATCTAAATTATTTTTTTATGAATGCTTAACTGGATATGATATATGTAGTAAACTGAGATCATTTGCGTCTCTCTCTCTATCCACCATCTCTTGCTGGTCTACTAGCTTCTTATTGTCAATTATTTCTTGATTTTAACATAAGTTTACATATATACATATTTGTAATCTATATATAAATAAATACATAAATAAATAAAATAAATAAATAAATAAATAAATAAATAAATAAATAAATAAATAAATAAATAAATAAATAAATAAATAAATAAATAAATAAATAAATAAATAAATAAATAAATAAATAAATAAATAAATAAATAAATAAATAAATAAATAAATAAATAAATAAATAAATAAATAAATAAATAAATAAATAATCGTTTTTATTAAAAAAATGCATAGAGAAAAAAAATACAAATTTTTGAAAGGGCGAGGTTTAAGCCTGACAATATGTCTGGCCCACTCTTACACCTAACTTCAACCTATAAATCCATTCAATATGCCCCCCCCCCCCTCGACCCATCACTTAAAATCCTAATTACAAAGCTTTAGCAAGCATAATGATGGATGTATAAAAATTCTGTGTAATCCGACGTGCTCAAATAAAAATACGTCTTTTACGTAAAATCTTACGTCCGTTTTGAAAATTAATTTTATTACTGTTGTACCTACGAGATTTTATGAATGTTTCATATTTGTTAAATAATCGTTTATTTAACAAAAACTGTAATTTAAAATAGGCAATAATGCAAATGAAAAATTCTCGTGGCTATATACTATAGCATTTTTCAAGTTAACTTTATCCATACGCAAGGTATTTCAATATTTAAATTTTGCAGAGACATTAATTTAATATATTTATCATTTTAAAGTGAATTTTTGAGTAATCAAAATTGTGTATACAATCAAGTAGAAAACTACTGCACAGACCAATGATCTATACGTAAAGTATCAATTTTTTTTTCCCGCTTGGTGACTGTTCTACCACATAAAAACAATTTATGTACAGAAAGTAAACAACACTAACAGGTTCCAATCGGACAAAAGAGAGAGATATTTTTTATTGGGGAAAAAAAAAAAAAAAAAAAAAAAAACTCTGCTAATGTATTTATTTATTATGTTACTATATATTTATAAAAAATGCAAATTAGATTGAACTTCTGCAAATGTCATAACAATAAAGAATTAATCACATAAATCAATATAAAAATATCTTCAATTGTTTATTATTAAAAATAAAATGTATATATATTTTTTTTAAAGAGGAAATTACTTACAGTATAAATATATATAAACAAGGGTGTTAATATTTGTTAGTATGTTTATGATTTTGACACTATAGATTGACATCCCCCTTCCCCCCTTTCCACCCCCCGAATGTGGTGGACTCACAATCTGTTTTTGGCAGGTGTTATAAGTTGTGGCTTAACGTTCATTTTTTTATTTACTTTATTATTAAAATAATATAGAGATCATCCTTTTTTTACCCACTTTATATTGATTTTGCTCTTCAAATATTGTTACATAATTTGTTGTTTATTATTTTTTTTTAATATATATTTACAGGGGCGGTCTTTTATCATTTTTATAAAATGGAAAGACATTAAGTTTGTTCATATATATTAAATCGTCATATCCAAAAGCAGACATTCGACATTTACTGCATGGTTCATTTCTCACCTGCTTAGTAAGAGAAATTGAAGCTTATGTCGATGCTTTCATATATAGTAATATCATTAATTACGTAAAATTATATGTTTATTTTGTTGATTTATATTTTATATTGTAAATATTTTTTCCCTAGATATATTAGCCGATACCAAATTTCGAGAGTAAATAAATAATCGTCTTATTTGAAGAATATTTAGAAATTGAAAGAGCTTTAATAAAAATAAATGGTTTCTATTACTATATTATCACCGAGCATAGGTTCCAGACACCGCTGGATTAGTGAATTTTGCGAGAGCACAACACGATGCACGATACGTTTATATGCATTATATTCGAGATAGATACCGTCCAGCTTACCTAGACGTTTCTATGGTTTCTCCAGGTTTTCAGGGCAAATTCCGGACTGAGAATATTTAAACCATGTATGCAATTTTCATTGTAAGCAATGATGAAACAATGTCTTGACAGGATTGTGTGGTAGATGTAGCATGAGAACACGATATGAAAGATTAGACGTCATAAAATATAATATATTTATACACCCACTTGCGTGGTCCACTATTAAGTATTTTAACTTTTATGTAAATACAAAATACCAAGAATCAATCTTTCGTCTCTCTCTTTCTTTCCTTGTCCTTCTCCCGTTTATAAAGTAAAGACACTATCATATATAAAAAATTTATTCGATTGCCATATTATGGCAGTTCAATGTATTAGTATCGACGTTTTGCGTTATTATATATGTAAAAAAAAAAGTCAGTGACCTAAATTTTAATCACGTTTTTGTGCGGCTCTCAGAATGACAAAAATATACTTTTTTTTCTTACTTTTGCGGACCCTCTCAATGCTCAAACTAGCTTTAAAAATCACGTAAATTCAGGGGCATTTTTGGTCCCTTTTTTTTTTTTTTTTTTTTTTTTTTCGATTTTTTTTTTTTATTTCTACTGTATTATACTGGGACTGAAGAGGCTATTATAGTAATATAGGGACATTTAAATCACAGTGTCAGTACATCACAAATTTATTACATAAAAAATCATAACCTGGTCCGAACCTTTAACTAAATCACAATTTTTCTCTCCATATATATTTAACCTCTTCTCATTGCAGTATATCATATAATATGAAGTGTCAATGCTATTTTTTTTAACTATATATAAATTTATATATCACTTGACTAACTGAACGTATGGGGAAACATTGATACGCAATTTATAATATATTTTATATAAAATATAAAACCAAGTTGAGCATAATGAAATTGTGACATATGGACAATTTTTTTTTCTACACAGAATAAAAGCACTTTTTTTTTTTTAAATAAAATATTACTGAAAGATTTATTCAAATGTAAAAATACGCTCAAATTATCAATATAAAAAAATTATGAAAATTTAATTGTTTTTTCATTTAAGTGTGATGAGTGAATAAAAAAAAATTGACTCGTCATTTCACGTGTCAATGCGTATGTGAAGTGTAATTGTATCAATAATCAATCAATTGTAATGGGTTTTGATATCAATAATATTGTCAATTTAATGTTTAATTGATGGGAATAATTAATGTTGAACATTGGTTTTATTGATGTGTCAAAAGTGAGTCGATGTATTTTATTGTTTTTAAATAAATATGTTTATTTTTTTGTTATTCTCTCGCTCTCTCATGATTTTGGTTTGATATGCGTTGGTACAGTTATATTGGCAGTTTTTGATATCATTATATTATCTTTGACAAAAATTAACTTTAAAACGTGTCTTTAATATTTTCTTTTTTCTTTCTTTTTCTTTTTTTTTTTCTTTTTTTTTTTCCCAACAGTTCTGAAACTATTTTTTTATTTTTTATTATTATTTTTGACAAATTTTATATTAATACAAAAGTGGTGTTATAATGATCTGTACTTATTGGTAATATAATTGTTATTACTATTGAGAGTCAGTATAAATAAAAATAATTGAAATTTGAAATTCTAATGTGAAAACATTAAATTACGTTCACATAATATGGTTTTAGAAATCTTTCGGAAAAGTATGATTTTTTTATCAATTTATTAATTAAATGTGCATTGCCAGTATTTTGTATTAATATTTAAAGTATATAGCACTATTGTAAGGAGTAATTTACTCTCTCTCTCTCTCTCTCTCTCTCTCTCTCTCTCTCTCTCTCTCAAAGGAACAAAAATGACTTAATTTACAAAATCGAAGTATTCAAAATCCCCACCCTAATATTTTGAACTGAGTGGTATACACTTTTGTTAGAAATAATTATTTCTCTATAAGTATTATTTATTATAATATTCAATCCAGATATTTAAAAAATTATACACAATTTTTAATAAAGAGGGTTTGAGACTTGATAATCCCAATAGCTCAGTGATAATAATAAAATTTGTTTGACGTGATTTATACAATTTTAATCTGGAGTATCTGACAAAAAATCTATTAAAAAAGTTTCTAACTTTGATGGCAGTAGCCGCGCGGCCAAAATCTAGAAATATTTGACCCCTTCCCTTAAGTAATTTGATGACAATACGAAATGTGAAAAATGAGAAAATAAAAATCAAAGCAGCTTTTTTTTTTGCAGGTAAATGTACATTAAATAATCGAAACAAGGGGGATAACAAATTAATAACATCGCAATATATGCATATGTAATTTGAAAAAAAAAAAAAAAAAAAAAAAAAAAAAAAAAAAAAAAAAAAAAAAAAAGATAAATACAATTTGTATATTATTTATAGTCCCCTATCAATATTAAAATTGAAATGAATCAAATATTAAACATTGACAAATTAAAAGTACTTATGAAAAAACCATCAAATCCATAACATATCATATTATACATATAGGACTATTAAATTAGTATATTATATCATCAATATTCATTGGTTTATACAATAAATTATAGCAATTTTTTATTATGTAACGCGACTACTGATTTTTATTGTGTGATATTTTATATTTTGTGGTACATCACTATTTGACACTCAAATTTATTATAATCATTTTTATCGAAATTTATATTATACTGTATACGTATAGTAGAATGAATAATCATTTTGGTTTTTTAGGTTTTCAAACAAGGGTTTGAAAGTTGTGTGTTTTATATTTGATCAAATAAAACTGTTCTATCTTTCAAATATCATCCTATACTGCTTGAAATTATTTAATTAGCTAACTAACTACATAAATTTCTTGTATATTTTTATTAAAGTATGTTTGTTTTTTTGCCACCATTAATAGTTTTGTACATTTATGCCTAATATTCCATGTATAAAAAAAAATGTTTCAGTAATTTGTTTAAATAAATTTTGGTCTAAAAAAAGGCTATTTTAAAGTGAATTGATATTTGAATTACTTTCCATATACTATTTTATTATTATTGACACATAAATATTTCATACATAAAAGTGTTGCAAATTTCCTTGCAATTACATAAATGACAGCTTACTGCCCAGTTTTTTTTTTTTTTTTTTTTTTTTTTTTTTTTTTTTTTTTTGCAAAATCTGAAATATATAAGACAGGTTTGAAAAATTTGAATGTGATTTAATGATGAAGTGCTCTAGCCTATCACAGGCAATCCTTTAGCATTGCGAGATCATGATTTAGCCATTTTTAAGAAAGCTTTTTCACCAAGATCAACAATGAAATTACGTAATTTATGCTTCATCAATGTCATTATAGCATAAATGATACTAAATTAGAATAACGCAAATAATTAACTTCACAGCATAATATGTTATGCTATTATAACATAATATTATTCAGTAGATTATGCTGTATTGAATCAATTATGCTGAAAATGAGCCAACATATTATTGTGTTTTTTATTTATTTTTGTCCGTGGACCGGATAATTTAAAATTATGAATTTTAGACACCGTTTTGTATCGTACGTGTTATAAGCCAGAAAAGAAATCTTAGTGAATGTGAATATTATCACCAATTTTGTCCTAATTTTGGCATGGCATGATTTTGATGATTTTTTTTTTAAATTTTTTTTTTATGTCACCAACATACCATTACAAACATCATTCAAATAATTGAGAAATTGTATAACACACATATATACAAAAACCACTAATAAATACAATATATAAAATAGTATATATTTTGATTGAGATGAGTTGTCGAGATATATAGAAACATATTGTTATGTCAGTCTATTGGTTAGCGGTTTACTTCACCACAACACGTGACAAATATGTAGACACTCACGTCGTATTTATCATTTTGTATACTATGTATGTACACATATTGTACTGTACAATACATACCAGTATAATATAATATATAATGTTATAACCACGTATAGATAATCACCAACATTATGTCACTTCTTGTCATTTGTATATCACTCACTCTCTATATGTTGTGTTATACAGTCATATGTAATATATTATTATTATTATTAGTTAACATATACACTATATTTGCTGCTTAAATTAGGACAAGTATTATATAAATATATATATATATATATATATATATATATATATATATATATATATATATATATATATATATATATATATATATAGTATATAATACTTATTACACGGACAAAATTAAATACGTAATAATTTGCTATAGGTCAAAAAGGCAGCAACATTATTATTATTATTATTATTTATTTTTTTTGCTTGCAATATTGTGTTGTTATCGTTCTATACACCAATCCCAGTCCCAGTCAAGACATTGTCTTATAGACAGGTAAGGACTTTCCAATTAATGGAAAAGCACATACGGGCCGATTATTATTATTATTATTAAAGCACGATTACATAACGTAATTTATGCTATATTGTGTAGCGATTATTCACAGAAAATAAATAATACTTAAGGCAAGTAATTGCAATAGGTATAACCTAGAACTCATGTATTATACATGTACCTGACATAGGTATTAATTTTTTTTTCCGTGTAGTATATACTATAGCATAATATAGTTAAGCCAAGCATAATTACAATAGTTATTATAAAAAAGCAACATTTGTGCTCTTGTACAATTTGTAATATTGAACAATATAGAAATTATTTAATTTACCATAAATTAAGTAATTTTTTTCCCCGTGTATATAATAACACTTGAAGATATAGTCTACAAAAATATAAATCAATGGGTAATATACAATTAATAAAAAAAAATGTTTTGGTTATAAATTTATAATATAAAATTGCTTTAAATAAAATATTATTATACGTTATATTTATTTGAATCAATATCGTTTTGATTTATTTGTTTATCGTAGCTGAAATGTGTGCTAGAATATTTGCCAACGGTGGGCTAGCTAATTACAGGTAATGAGTTAAAAATTGCGTTATCACTAATTTTCTATCCTTTGGAATTAAAGAAACTTCATCATGTATAATATACTGTACTGTTAGCGTTTTTTGAAATCTCTGTTGCACCGATAAAAGGAAAATTTGCATAATAAATAATACACAATATTGCTAAATATATAGAAACTTTTATGTGTTTCAAAAATATTCGCAATTAATTTCAACTTTTTCAAAATTGTTTATATTATTATTTAAACTATTACTATATGTAATAATACTGCAACCTTTGAAAGTAAAATAATAATAAATAGGATTGATTTGATAAAAATCATTTTTACCTCTAAAATACATTAAAAACTGCATTAAAAATATATATATTAAAAAAAAAAACATTTAAAAAGTTATTAGACTTTAATGCAAACAGAGCCCTCTAATGCTAAGATGATTAATTAAAATTACACCCCCTTCCCTTACTTACAAAAACCACACAAAAATTAAAACGTTTAAAACCATAAAATTATATCGTTTGTGGCAATCGTTCAACATTCTGTCAAACTTTGAAGAAAAACATTCTTAATTTTAAAAAAAAAAAAACGAAGAAGAAAATGTTTTATTTTTTTCGATATAACTTTTATATTTTATGAAGTAAAAGCGTAGAAAGGGATGAGAGAGAGAGAGAGAGAGAGAGAGAGAGAGAGAGAGAGAGAGAGAGAGAATTTATCACCCTAACTCAAGTATTTATTGGGAATTAAAAAACTTTGTTCATCACTTCGCTCTTTTTCTTTCTTTTTCTCTCTCTCTCTCTCCACAACCACACAAAAATATCTGATTATTTTATTAAAATTTAACAAACTAAAATCAACTTTTTTTATGTTACCAATTTTCTCTACTTTATATATAAGAAAAATCTAATCAAAATAAAGTAGCATTAAGTACAGACAATATTAATTAAACTTTATATAAAAAGGATTAAATAAATGAACAAAAATCGAACTTTTTTTAGAGGTAGAATAAAAAAAGGAGAGAGAAAAAAAAAAGTGTTATAAATTTTTAAAGGGTCGTTCTTGTAAAATTGTAAGTTATTGCAATTGAGTTCAGTATTTTGTTGTTTCTGATAAAAATAGACCGTATGGCTTTGAAATTTATTTAAAATACATTACTTTGATAGCTACAGTGACATGGATAAAAGCATACAAATTTTATTTGTATTTGATGTATAGTATATATAATAGAGATGTTTTTATTAATTGCTTAAAAGCTTGTCTTTTTCAAGTATTTTAGCAGTTCTCCACCATTAATTCATATACTTTAAACCATATACGTGAGCTATAATTTAACTTATTGTTTCAAGTATTTATATACAAAATATGTATTAAAATTAAATGATCAGAAACAATCTTAAATTAAATTTACACAAATTTATTGTCTCTTAGAAAACTTTTTTTTGTTTTTTTGTTTTTTTGTTTTTTTGTTTTTTTTGTTTTTTTTTTTTTTTTTTTTTTTTTTTACCATTTGTGGTTGCATAAAGATCAAATTTTTCTAACATAAAACAGGAATTCCAATATCTTTGTTGTTAGGCCAAAAATCACTATACTGGCAAACGTAAGAAATTAACATTACAGTTAAAATATAAAAATCAATCATTCTTATAAAATTATTTTCAATTTGTTAAAAAATTAGAAATAAACATTTCAATTTATATAATCCTTCAATTTTGTATTTTAATACATTAAAAAATATATCTTATTCTTTCAAAGTTACAGTATATCCCTCTAAAAAAATTAAACTTGATCTCTGATAAACGTAAAGTTTTTGTATATAGTAAATAGTAATAAAAACAAAGTGGATAAAATAAGCTGATATGGGTGTGAGAAAACGAATTGGTTTTTAGTTTATATAGAATGAAAGAGCTATATATACGACGCGTTCTTTAAGTGACCGGTTGATTAGTAAAAGACTAAGGGGGTTTATTTTTAACCCACCCCTTATTATTTGATGGTTGCTATAGAAACGCTACTGATCATGACAACCCTAAAGTGACCACCCCTTCACCCCCATACCTCCCTCCAAAAAAACCTCCCTTCATATATAGCTAATATGAGACGCCGATGGGAGATAAAAGGGGAAGAGAAAGAGCGAGAAAAGTAGTAGACTAGTTATATTCAAACTAATCAATAACATTACTAAAGTAAAAGGAAATATATATATTATACAATGGGTGTAAAAGTATAGACAGCCATCTTGGTTTTAACTCTTGTCATATAGTATAATATGGTACTTTGAATTATACAATAAATTTCTAATTATGAAGGTAAATTTTAACTTAGAGATTTGTCTTATAATAATTTTTTATTATTTAATTAACCATTACAAATTGCTTACTTTAATTTATGTTTGCAACTTTTTGTGTATTTTTGACCTTCTTTGACCCCCCCCCCCCCTTAAACACTTAACTTTTGACCTTTACTTTTTCTATAAGATTTTGAAAAAAGAAACAAAATATAATGCTATTTTCAAATGTTATTGACTATTTTTTTCTCAGTCTGATATATATGTCCAAATGGATTAATTAATCTGACTTTAATTATAATTAATGCCTTTTATTGGGCAAAATCAGGCGTTCAACCTCTCAATTTAACCTGTTTTACAGTACAGTCAGCTATAATATATATTGATATAGTTGGACAATACATAACATTACAATTTTTTTTTAAATAATTGTGTTAGTAAATTATTACCAAATGATATGTGGGTGTAAAGCTTGTTTGACTCTTCACTAAGAATATCAGACCAGCGAGCAACAACAAGCTAGATTAGATGAATAAATTAACAAAGTTAAAACATAAATTATTAATATTAAAAATATAAAAATTATTTTATACTATGGTAAAAATAAAATTTAAAAATTATTCCTTAAAGAACAAAAAATCTCTTACATATTTAAATTATTATTTTAATACTTAACAAGTTAAATTAATTGTAATTTTATTCGATTGCAATGTACTATACATTTACACGTGCTATAGTGCAAATGTTTAAATAGAATTTTATCACCTTAGAGAGATGGAGTATGTGATATAGCAACCAATATTCACCTTTAACACACTTAACACGTAACAGGTATAGTAGTAGCACTCTGTGCTCTCTCTCTCTCTCTCTCTCTTTCTACTTTTTCCCCTAGGGGTTAAAGTCCATCAGAAAAACAAGGGGGTAGTAACAACCCCTATTACATCACATTCAAAATGTTAAAAGGTATTTTTTTTTAGACTTTTGGTGTATACCTAAATTTTAATTATCTAAAAATAAATACTATAGGTAATAAAAACAAATAATTTAAATAGTATTTTAATACTATGGCTTTTATTTAAGTTGATTATTTAATTAAATTTACTTTATAATATTTTAAAAATAGAGTGCATGTTATTTATAAAGAGTATTATAATTCAAAGAAATTCGAAAAAAAAAATATATTCTCTCGCTTTGCTTTTTTAACAATAATAATACATTACATTACATTGTATTATCTACATTCAATTGACGACTGCCCCACATTGTTTTTTGTTATTATTATTATTATTATATACGTACAAAACTGCCCATATAACTATACGTACAAAAATAAGTATACGTAATAATTTTGCTATAGCTCAACGCAGCAATATTTATGCTTAACTACGACATGTAGTTATTTATAGTGTTTTATACTTTATACTACGTAACATAATACTTAAAGGAATAGGCCAGAGAAAAACATAAGCATTAATATCACAAAACACTTGATGGGACTTACATAAATAACTTTAGTTTGTCTCAAAACCCAACTGTAGCTCTGTAGCAGTGATCAGAAATTTCAATTCATGCAACCCGCACATTATTTTCATACTAATTTTTGCATGTTCCTGACGTCATAAACATGAATAGTCATGCAAATTGCATACTTTACAGTATTTTCACGCTCTCTCGTGGGGCTACATTAACAGTCTGGTAAAAATTGTCATCAGTTTGGAAGATCCCATTTCGTGTTTATTCATTAAAAAGCACATGTTGTTTTATGTGGTCTATGGCTTTAAGATGCCCTGAATAATTATTTTTTTGAACTGCCTGGGTCAATAAAGAATTCTTATATAATATATTATTACAGAATAGCAATATTTGTGCTCTACTATAACACAAATAGCAGTTGTTCAAAGTATTTTCCTTATGTTTGGTAAATATACTTTAACGTAGAAGGTGACCGACTTGGACCGGAAATTATTAAAAGAAGAACTTTATTTTCACAATACTTGTTTGTTAATTATCTATTTCCAAAAAACAAACAAAAAAAAACAACATAATTTTCATATAAAAATGATTAACTTTAAAAAGCAAATTTTTATTCGGAAAAAAGTTTTAATAATATTTTTAATTTTAAAAAAGTTTCTAATTTGACTAAAATTTCCCAGTAAAATTTGAATTTTCACATTTTCAAGTTATCTTAAAAGTATGGAATAACTAAAATATTTGATCGTGTTTTCACATGTTTGACGTAACTAAACTTTTAAGTAACATTTCTTCTTTACTTTGTTTTAATATTATAATTCGCAACCGTCTAATTTGCGAGATATCAGTCGGTCACCTATACCCCCTTAATACAAAATAACACGCCATAACGGCTACTTTTGCCAATATTACTCAATATTCAACTTCAATTCTCAAACATTACGTATATTAACTTTACCGTAAGGGTATAGTGTCTTATGGGATAATACCTTCCCACCTGATGGCTCATTAATGAAGTTTCCATTAACTATTATTTAATAATATCACATTTCAATTTTCACTTTAATTATATTTTTAAGAAATATTCACAATTAAACTATATACAATTTTAACTGGTTTTAATTTCCACTATAGATATAAAATTCTTAAAGTTTAATTCACTCAAATTTTCATTAAAAGAATACATACAATGTTTCATCATTTGAATACGAACTTATATACTTTCTTTGTGAAAAACATGCCAATATCCTGTTCGCCCACAGTGAAATATGATTATATTCAAAAATATTATAATTTATTTATGATTTTTGATATAAAAACTTTATGTCATGTTTTCTTTAAAAAGACGTAAAAAAAAACATGACAATAAATATTGATACATTGCATTACAAATTAAGACAAATTTTGTTATGTATAATTTATTGAGGTGTTTTCTTATTGATACTTGTTTAACATTTTTATCATACTGTGATTGTTCAGATCATATTTCATGCTAATTTTTGTGTTGTATTTAATGTCGTATGTGAATTGTTAGAAAACTTCATTAATATTTTAATATAAAAATAAGTAATGGAGATAAAAAAAAAAAAAAAAAAAAAAAGCATCGCCGCTATATTTAGTTTCTTTTATTATTTTCTTTATTGTTAATAATGGAAATATCTATGTATATTTTCAATTTCTTGTTGATTTTGTTTTCTTTTGTTTATTTCATGCAAATATCTAAATTTGTGTTCTCCAATAAATATATCGTAAACACCCCTATTCCGATAACTGAACCACCAGCCAACTTTCAGTTACCTATTAAACTCAGGGAAGGCACTATCTATTACAATTTTAAACAAATAAGTCACTTTTAATACATACGTTTTTTTTTTATATATATACTCGACTCAAAAAACCTCGGTCTATTTAAATCGGGCATGCCTAAAGTATCACCCATTGTCACATTTGAAGAGATTTGCTGGGCGATACCGTAAAAGGTCGAACGGCAGGTAACTCAGTTTTTTTGAGTCGAGTATATATAACCTTTTTAACAAACAGTTCAGCATTTTCAATTTTTTTAGCCTAGAGAAACCTTTGAAATTTTATTATAAGTCACACCAGTCTGGCCATATGACTTCTAACGAGAATTTAAAAAAAATGATTGCATAGAAAAAAATTCAAGATATTCGTAAAAACTTTTCTTATATTTTATTATAAAATGATCGTGTTTTACAAAAAAACACAATTACAATTTCAAAAAGCATATTTCTCCCAGAAACCCAAAAGATAATGCTAAATACAGCGATGGAAAACATTTTGATCATGCCCTCAAGTTATAAGTTTCATAAAACACCCTCCCCACCTCCAAACCCCGTGCTTTAAAAACCACTCTCAAATGATTCCTCATTTTAATGGATTATTTAGCTGTAAGGTATATATTTTTCTAAAAATATATATATAAAAATTGTCTGCAATCTTTTCTTATGATTTATATTTTTATTATCTTTCTTTTCAAATATTATTGTTATAAAATATTTGTGTTCTTGTTTTTCAATAATGGAAAAATGACAAATTAAAATTTCTATTCTTTTACATTTTTCTTCAGGTTTATTTATTTTATTATTATTACTTGTCATTTTTGTAACAAATAAAATATTTTCATTTATTATTATATAGTTTTATTTTATATTTTTAAATTAAATTTTATATGACTTAGATTACAGTTGATTTATGAAAAATGAAATACAACGATAATTTGACATTTACTTTACTTCACTTTTTTTTTTCTTTTCTAAAAGTGCTGATAAATATAATATGTAAAAATATATAGAATTGGTCACATAATGCTTGCTGCTCGTGAAGAGCTTCAAAAAAGAATGAAGGTTTGATTATTAATATTGGTGATGTTAAAATAATAATTTATCACTAAAACGCATAACAAAAAACATACTATAAATACTCTGATTCTGTAAAGATTCGATCGACCATTTTTTTTACCGTAATTTTATTTAATGAAAATATATTTATGATATAATACAATATTAGAACAAAGAAATGACATTAAATTAAATTCATGTTTACCAATTTGTCAATATTACTAATGTCATTATTGCCATCACATTTTTTTAACGAATTTTTATGAGTTATTCCCGTTGTTTGTGATAGAAAAATGAGCTGTAATTGCAAAACAAATGTCAACAATACCTTATAGAAAAATAACAACAACAATTTTTTTATATGCCATTATAATGTAAAATCAATTTTTTAGACGCTATATAAGAAATGAAAATTGAATTTTAATATTCCTTATCTAGTATCAATAATACATATTAAATATTGATTTACGATTTACTATTCTTCAAATATATATAAATAAAGTTAAATTTAATGTAAGTTAGATAAATCAATGTTATTTAATATGAAAAACACGCAAAAATATAACAAAAGAGAAACTATATAATTCTTTGTCATATATTTTGTGATGATAAATCTACATGTGTCTTTGTTTTGTTTTTTTATTGAAATTTTTGTATTAAAGTTAATATAACAAAATCATAACACGTACAACCAATATCACTTGCAATCTATCTATGCTGTTTATAAAGGAGCGGTCAAAGAAAAATTTGGCATACTCAATTTTTATAGTTCCAAGATTTATTGGGTGTTATAATATGGTGACCTAATGTGCACTTTTTGGGTAGTTCTTAGGTCTAAGACTTGACGCAATGAAAATACTATGACTCAGAATATGACCTAAATCTCAGGGAATGATTGACTGATAAAAGAACAACTGTTTTAAGGCTGACTATAAGCGATTTCTGTCACATCCGCTTCCGTTTCTCCTTACTACGCATGCGCAGTAAGTCGAAACGGAAGCGGATGTAAGCGAAATCACTTATAGCCAGCTTCAAAACAGTTGTTCCTTTATTAGTCAATTCAGAGCGTATTCTATACCGTCAGATCAAGGACCATCAAAATTTGTTAATGTTTGAACGTTTTCAATAATTTCAAGAAATGAACTAGATTTGAAATACTGAAATGATTACGATCGTCGTTATCCACTTTCAAATATATTATATTTTTGTTTAGCACCACAAAAACAATTAAATTTAAAAAAAAAATCATCTTCATTCAAAAACGTAAGAAAATAATAATTAATAATTATAATAAATAAAGATTAAAAAAAAGGGCGAGTTTAAGATATAAATATTTTTATTAAATCTAAAGCATAAAATATTTTATAAGTGTGACTTTGAAACGACGTGTTCTGCAAAGTTTATCATTACAATTTTACAAAAAAAAAAAAAAAAAAAAAAAAAAAAAAAAAAAAAAAAAAACTAAATAAATAAATAAATTACATTTACCGTGATTTTAACAGTAGATTAAATTAAAAGTATAATCATTATTCTGAACATTTTTTTATACTTAAAATTTTTTCCTAATATCAGAGTGTGTTTCTTATAAAATTATTATTATTATTAATAACTACAGTATAATAATAAAATAAAGAAATAATTTTCCTGGTGCCCTTCTCTAAAACATATACGTATACGAATATCACAATATAGATTTTTATAAATAGGATGTCGTTTATAAGACTATACAAAAATGGTAATTTGGTTGTCTTTATAAAAGGAAAGACAAGGGAAAAAAGAGGGGGGGGGGGGGGAGTATTTCATGTAAATTCAATGATATGTCATTTTTCGTAAACAAATACGGCTGTCAAATCTACTATAGTGTCTCAATTACTTTGTCTGCTGGGATGTATATTGATAATATTATTTATAATATTTTTACGTAAAAATATACAGTAAAAAGTTGTAAGATAAATGTTGTGGAATTACATGTAAGTATTTAAGATAAATGTACTCAAGATATTGAAGTAACTCCAAAATAATTATTTATTTAATATAATGTACTTCATATGACCATATAAGTGAGTTTGTACTTTTTATGACATCATTGGCCTCTGAATAAAAATGTGTTATTGTATCATTCATTAATATTGATAACTCATATATTTAACTATATCAATATGAAAGGAAAGAAAAGAAGAAATAATGTAATTTATCCTGCATTTATGTCACTAAAGCATAATTGTTGCTAATTGGGAATTGCATAAATAATTATGCTATAATGATGATATTTATGAAAGTGTAACATTATGCTTTATAGCATAAATTGTGTTACAATGAACAATTTTTGCTGAAAATAAACTAGCATTATTATTCCGTATTTATTTTTGTTAGTTTAAAGAAAGCTCTTTTGATATACGTAATTTGATTAATTTGCGATTTTTTAAAATCAAATTAGTGACATTTTGAAAATTGAAGCAATTTTTCATAAACAAAAGTAAACTTTGCAAATATTGAAATGCTTAACCTAAAAAAAAAAATAATAATAAAAAATACCTCTGCTGTTATTTTTAATTAAAAAAATCGTTTTTTTTTTCAAAACATATTTATAATATAAATTCAAAAATCTTAAAAAATTATAGACTTTTACGAAAATATTTCATTTAAAAATAATCAAGATTTTTTTTTAAATTAAAAAATTAACATCAATGCAAAAGTTTATTATTACTTTCCTTTTAACAGTAAACAATATCTTCTATCCATTTTATCCTTAATTTACTAACATAAAATATAAATTCTATTTTCAATCTTTGTTTCATTAAAGAAAATTTAATTCCATTATTGCAAATGCATATGAAGCAAAAAGATAAAAAGTCAATGCTTAACAAAAGCAAATCAATGTTGCTATGTATATATTTTCCATTATAAAATCAATTTAAATTATAATAATTAACTCATTTATACTATCTTTCCTTTGATGTTTTAATAAATCATTCTATACATATCAGTGCACATATTCAATTCAAAAAAGTTAAAAAAAAAAGTTTTATATTCCTTTTATATATAAAAGATACTATCAGAAACAATATTAAAATATAATTTAATAATAAAAAATATATCAACTCTAATTCAATTAAATATTAAATTGATTATATATGACAATTTCTTTAAAATTAAATTACATTATACAATACTTCAAATGAAAAGTATTCTTATTACATTTCTAGTTTTTTGTTTCATATAATATATTTTATTGATTTTATTTCTCAAAAACCAGTTTGTGACTCATACCATTCGATACGTATGTAAAAGTAAAGTTAAAATGTCATATATGAATTTTATACGTAATTTAAATATAGCTTTGATTAGGATATTTTAAATTTATAAATTTGATATGCAAATTTTTATCCCCTATTGATTTGAAATACTAGAAAATATATATAATAAAAAGGGGGGAGGTACATAGAGGGAGAAAAGAACAAGTTTTATATTATGTACTTTTATTATTATCAAAAGATATAAATATAATTTTTTTAATGAATGACTCATACGTATTATAGTCAATCAATCAAAGAAAACTACTCAATATTCAAATCTATAAAAATCTCCCCCCATCCTTCTTTCTTTAACATGCTTTTTATGTGTATAATAATAGTAAGTTGGGCGATATTGTTATTATTAATATATTGTAATCGAATTTTAATGCTTATAGGAAGTATTATGATTTACTATTGATTTTATTAGTTATTGATAATCGGAAATATCGGAAATAATCTATTTTATAGCTTACTGGAATTTTTATTGACGTTTGGGGTGTTATTAAATAATCATTTTCCCGGTTCTTTAACTTTTTTTTATAACTTTTCCAAATGATCAACATGCCATATCTAACGATAAATTATAGAAAAATAACTGAATTTAAAAATAAGTTAAATTATTATGGAATTATTTAAAATATATTACACATAAGAGTTAACAAAATATTATTTATTATATAGAGTAGAATAATTATTAAAAGAAAAATGAAAAAGAATCAAAGGGGAAAAAACTAACTAAACAAGTTGTAATATTTTTATAATAATTACACTTTTCAATTAATCGCAGATTTTACCCCCTTCCTACTTTTATAATACCAGTTTATTTGAAATTTAGACTGACACATTTTAATCTAATACACACAGATGTATATACATACCACCAAAATCACTTAAACAATAAATATTTTCTTAATTTTCAAAATAATATTTCTAAAACGCAGTACAGTTTCTAAAGAAATGAACAATAAAAAGTATGAAAACAAAAGCCATAAATACAAGACGTAGAATAAATATCGATAATTAGAAAATCGATTATGAAATATAAATCGATATATCCCATGATCTATATCTTTTCCCCTATATATTTTCTATAATAGTCGTCAATACATCATCGTTATTATGAATCATATATTATTATAGTTTTTTGTTATATATATATACAAATACGAAGCATAGAAGCAGAGTAACGACATTTTAAATTATTAATGAGACACCGTAATTTTATATTAAAAAATATGACAATATCATTTGTTTTACTTACAGTATATTTGCATCTCTACATAATACTGTGAAGGAGGATTGATATTATTATTATCTAACGAACATGCAACCTGCATTAAAGTAATTTATTATTTAATCAAAATATCTTCCCCGGGAAAAAATTTTTATATTCATTTATTTTAATGACAACTTATATTTATATATGTTTATTATTTTTATTTATAATAATTATAAGACTTTGTTTTAAAAAATTAATTAGGTAGTTATTGATTTTATTTTTATAATATGTTGTATTAGAGTTTTAGTTACTAGTATTATTATTTTATAATATGTATTATACATGTTTTTAAGTAAAGCATTTATATGGAGAAGGGGGGGGGGGGGGGTAGGAAGGTATAGGGAAGTTTCTATGAGAGTTCTTTTCCTTTTGTTATTAGTTATTACCATTTATTATGTACATACTTTAATTGTAAGTATACAATAAAACCATTTTTTTTTATTAATTTTGGTTTAAATGCAGGAAACTCATATGTGCAACAAAAATAATAATATCATAGGAATTATCGAAAGCATTTTTTTAAAATTCTTTTATTTTCTGATCAACTCCTAATCAACTAATAACCTTAAGATAAAAATATGATTTTTAACCCAACTATGGTTAATTTGTCATCAAATTTTATTAATTATTAATTAATTAATTATAACATAAATTTTTATTATTGCTCATTTCAGTATATTTTCTTAAAATAAAAATAGAGCCAGTTATAGATTTCCAGCTATAAACAATACTACTTAAGTGGATCCTGCGGCCTTAAATTATTGAATGAAAAACGGAATATTCGTGAAATATGGGACCGCATACGTAATGTCCCTCAACCCTCCTGTACCCTTTACAAACTGTGGGTCAAAGAAAAACAATTTCTGAAATAGAACTTTTGGAATTCATGATGTCATGAAATCGAGGTCTATAATATAAAAGCTGTAAAGCGGGTAGTTTAGTTTCGTTTATTTATAATTATCACTTTTTAAATTGATCAGTTTATTTATTTTGGAATAAATTTTTACAATTGATTGCAAAAAATAAAAATATAAGAAAATAAAAAATAATAAATTAAAGTAACTATAATTAAAAATATATACTAAAAAGTCTTACACAAGTATTATTCTCTATTGTAAAATTATATAGAATGATAATAATAAAATGTGTGTATTTTTAGAGTCTTTATATTAGAAAAGAGTACCTCTGTCGCATTATCTTGAATTAATTAATTATTAAACTAAAGTATTTTCTGTTAATCTCAAGATTATATTCAAACAATACTTTTCTCTGTGTGCGAGGTAGTTTTTTATTATTATTGCAATAATTATTTATATAAGAAATCTATTTCCAAATAATAAAATGTTGAAATTAGGTTATACACCTGAATATAAAATTAAAATAAACTTTTTGATATGGATCATAAAATTCTTTATTAAGTTCCACGTAATTTGTTCTCTATAGTCTAAAATAAACAAAAGAATAAACAAGAAAAAATTTCATGTTTGATATCAGAAAAGTCCTTTGAACTGAATCAAAAACAATTAACACAAATTTCTGATCAGTATCTCTTTTTATATATATATATAAAAGACCATTATAATATAGCGATGTCAAATTCTAGTAAGTTAATTAGTTCATTATATAAAAATATATACGTCACATGTTTTGTTTAAATTTAATTAAGTGTAACGATTACTATACTTGATTTTGTTTTAATTGTTATAATTTTGTCTTCTTCTTCTTTTTTTTTTTAAAAAAAAAGATTTTTATCGAATTTTTAAGTAAATTTTTGTTGTATTTATACCATGGTTAAATTATAATAAAAATTTACTAGAGACAACCTAGAATAAAAAAAAATCTAGGGAATATAGCAGAGAAAATACTAAAAAGAGTATAACACGCACAAAAAATAGTATTTTTAAATATTTAATTAAACAATATACATAACTTGTAACAATAAAGATATCGAGAGATAGTTTTTTTATTTATTAATAGTTTTATGCAATCTATGTAAAGACTCTCCTTCCATAGTTGAAAATTTCTATTTTTATAGTACTAAATTTAAATATTCATAATTCATAACAGTTTACTATCCAAATCAAGGCAAGACGCTAAAACTCTTAAAATTGGAATTATAAATACGTACAATTTTTAATGCTTTTATCGTTAAATTAAAAAAAATAATAATAATAATAAATGTTGCTTTAATTTTTCAACAATATCCATTTTATAAGTATAAATGGTGACAATAAAAAGCGGGGTGGTTGTTTGTCTCACCAACAAAATAAGACACATATTGAGACTGTAACTTTTTTTGGTAAGTTTCTTTCATTCTTATCAAGTTCAAAGTTCTAAAAGAAGAAATAACAATGATTGACCATATGTATAAACGTAGTAAACAGGTAACGACGTCATAACCAGCTGTTTTTAACAAAGGAATATTTTCTAAGCTGGCTCAATATTTGTGTGTAGTTTATAGAACGAGCTATAGTAGTTTGTTCTGTAAACTACACACAAATATTGAGCCAGCTTTGATATTTTTCCTTTGTTAAGAACACCTGATCATGACGTCACTACCTGTTTACGATGTTTATATGTATGGTTGATCATAGTTCTTTGTTTAGAACTCTAGACCTGATACGAAGGAACGAAACTTCACACACACAAAAAAGTTCCATGCATAACATGTGACTCCCTTTCATCGGCTCAAAAAATAAGTATCAACCAATGAATATCTGTATTTTTTGGGGGCAGCCAATCATTGTTAATGAGCCTCACTATACTTTACAGAACAAACTAGTATGAATAATGTTCCCATATCTCATGAATTTAAAAATTTTACATTTTTTTTAATTTAGTTTTTTGGGGCCAGTATCTCTTAAATATATTAAAAACATGAATTGAAAAACATATTATTGTTTTGAATTTAAGCAAGATGTTTGTCTGAGAAGTTAAAATTTTTTCTCCGTGTAATACTTCGTGTTAGATTGACGCAAGCAGGCAATTGTTTAATATCTTTACTCATCTTGTTTGTTACTAAAAAGGCTGATGATGATAATGATAACGAACATCAAAAGACTTTCAAGACAATGAAACATTAATACCTGGACAATCAAAGTGGAATTAAAACCTTCAACATTTTGTATTATTAAGATGCTTTGAATAAGAAAAGTGGCTGTAAAATTACAATTTTAATTGGAAAATTAATACTCTCTCTCTCTCTCTCTCTCTATCGTAAATTTGTTTATTTCCACTGTAAAATTTTCATTACTTACTAAGTTTATTTAATAGGCTAAATTGTGAAATCTCTATTGAAAATTTCTGTTGTAAAAATTTGATTTCCTTAAACAATCTCACAATTTTAAATATGGTGTACTGTTATATAATATGATAAAAAATTAAAATATAGAACTTTTTTAAGATTAAACGGCCTATTTTAACATCTGTCAAATTAACCTCTTCTTATGTGTACGTATATAGAGAAAACGTATATTTATATCTTATGAAAACGAATCTTAAAAATTGTACAAGATTTTTATTATTATTATTTTAAAAGTATGGTAACATAAAAAATTAGTAGAATGAGGAAGGTGAATTTTTTTATCCACCACTTTTTATGGCATTTTTGAAAAGAGCGTTAACAAATTTTGAGGCGGTATTTTTTCTTAGAACGATTGGAGCATGCGAAGTATTTATAATTAATTTTTGAAAATTGACCTAAAAAACCTGTGACGTCATCCATCGGGCATTTATTTCGGAAAGTGTTGACCGTAGAAGGTTCAGTAGCCAGTATTTTGAAATCCTGAGGACGAGCTGATTTCATTAAACTGGTTACTCAACTTCGAACGATTAGTAGTTGCCGACAAAAAAGTGGACTGATGACGTCACAGGCTTTCTAGGCCGATTTTCAAAAATTAATTAAAAATACTTCGCATGCTCCAATCGTCCTAAGAAAAAATAACGCCTCAAAATTTTTTAAAGCTCTTTCCAAAAATATCAAAAACTCAAAAAAAAAAATAAATAAATAAAATAAAATAAAATTCAATTCACCTTCCTCATTATGGAAAAATATAAAATATGGCGATATTTGGAAAGAAAAGTAACTTAAAAAACAACTTCACGTTGAATTAATCAAGTTAATTTACATTGCACTGTACACGCGCAGTACAAGGAACTAGAAAGTTCCTAAGAAAAATAAAGATTTCTCAACACTCGAACTGAACGTAACTATAACAAAAAATAAGTAAATCTTCAAGACATTTTAAAATGTATATTTTTTTTACTATAAAGTAATTCGCTTCTGAGAGTTTGTAATTTAACGCCTATTTTACACGGGAAGTTTTAATGAAAGGGTTTAGCTTTCGTGTTACACCGTGTTATATAAGCAGTAAACTGACATTGAAAAGGAATTCGGCTCGACCGGGACTCGAACCCGGATCTTTGGTTTCCCAGACCACTGCGTTAACCATTACGCTACCGAGACTCCTTCCAATCCAACATCATTCACTGCTCATATATAGTCAGCTTTCGCTGCTTGCCATGCGCGTGCCTTCGTTGGCGCGACAGTTTAAACTGCTAAGCAGTCATGGCGGGTGCTCTTGCGAGCTATATGCCTCCACGTAGAGGGCACTTATGAGAGTTTGTAATTTAACGCCTATTTTACACGGGAAGTTTTAATGAAAGGGTTTAGCTTTCGTGTTACACCGTGTTATATAAGCAGTAAACTGACATTGAAAAGGAATTCGGCTCGACCGGGACTCGAACCCGGATCTTTGGTTTCCCAGACCACTGCGTTAACCATTACGCTACCGAGACTCCTTCCAATCCAACATCATTCACTGCTCATATATAGTCAGCTTTCGCTGCTCGCAAGAGCACCCGCCATGACTGCTTAGCAGTTTAAACTGTCGCGCCAACGAAGGCACGCGCATGGCAAGCAGCGAAAGCTGACTATATATGAGCAGTGAATGATGTTGGATTGGAAGGAGTCTCGGTAGCGTAATGGTTAACGCAGTGGTCTGGGAAACCAAAGATCCGGGTTCGAGTCCCGGTCGAGCCGAATTCCTTTTCAATGTCAGTTTACTGCTTATATAACACGGTGTAACACGAAAGCTAAACCCTTTAATTCGCTTCTATTTTGTTATAGGGTATTTTACTTCAAAACTGTTTTGTGCAAAAGTCATGAAGAAACTTTGTAGTGGAGCTTTATTTCTATTGTATTAAGAAAGAACTTTGCTTTAAAATCTCATAAATATACATGAATGAAATAATAAATGGAAATTGGTTATCACATCATACTTTCTTAAATATCATAAAATGTAGTAAATGTATGACAAAACTCAAACAAACATAATAATACATCTAAACATATTATACATAATAATATATTTTTGTATTATTATTGTAATGAAAACTTGTAATCAAGTCTGAAATGATGAAATTTTTTTTTATTATAGTTAGCTTTTACTATTAACTTTTAAATGCCATCATAAAGTTTGGAAGTTTTCTTTTTAGATTTTGAGATGCAAGCCATCTGAATACAAACCTTAAATTGAGATATTGTATAGTTATGCCCCATAAATAGCTATTACTTATTATTATTAGTATTACGAGATATAAATCAACCGATATTTGATCCTTCAATCTCTATAGTCTCTATCTTGTGTACCAATTAAATTTACTATCCTCTTTTTGTTTTGTTTTTTTTTTTGCAATAAGATGGTGACATTGAATATAGGTATGCTATTATTTATACCCTTAAAATAGCATAAAAATATTTCTGAACTGGGTTTTGAAGTCAACCCCCACATCATATAAATCAAACACTCATCTCAGTAAAGAACTCCCCCTTTAACTTACTCTTTACCACCTCCATAATATTACTATGGTGCTATAAAAAAATGCATCTATAATAAAAAAAAATATAAAGAACACATCTTAAAAGAGAGGATAAAATAAGTAAATAATTAATGATGTTTTTTAATTAAGATTTTGCACTAAAATCTTACGCACGTCAACGTTAATAATTCCATTAAAAATATTTTTTCCTCTCTTTTTTTTTTCTTTCATATATTTTTTTTATATATAAAAATAGAATTGGGAATAACAAAACACTCTTCTTCTTTTAAACAAAATTTTTGATCATAAAATTTAATTTTCATATCTTTTTACTCCAGTTTTTTTTAATCAACTTTTTTTCCTCGTCTTTAATTAAAGAAATTATTTACATATTTTTTTTTTATTTTATAATAAAAATAGATCCTATTGTTTTAATATTAAAATCTTCAAAAGCAGACATACGTATAATATTATACAGGGTGACTACAGAGTCTATATAGAATAATTTGTTAGTTCTAATACAATCTACAATTTAAAAAATATTTTTTTTTTCAAATATTATGCACATTCAATGTTTTAATATGTAATGAAACTTTTTTACATACATATAGAACCCCTTGAACAAAAAACATGCCTTATATCCTAACATAACTAATTATCAACGTTAATTTGGCCGGAGTCATTGATTTCTCATTTATTTTCCATTCCCAAAATGACAGCTGCGGGTTTGTGACGTCACAGCTCGCCTGTTTCCGCGCGCGTGGACTAGTCTATAATGACTTAAATACAGGATAAATTACGTAATTTATTCTTTCAATGCATTTTAATATAAATATAAAAAAAAATTAATAAATGATTATAAAAATACCTCATATTTAATGAATACCCTGTATATTATATTTTTTTAAATGTTCTTAGTTTTTTAATCTTTTAGATTTTAATAAGATGTTTTGCTTGCTATATATTTTCAATAGAACACTGACTTAATATTCATTTATTAGGACTTAGAGATTAATTAGTATCTTGTCTGATAAAGAATGGAGACACTTCTTTTCTCTCCTACTACTTTTTCTTTGTCTTTCTATTGTATTCTTGTCGCCAAAGTCTTTTGTCTTTTTTATATATATATATTCTACTTTGACATTATTTTATTTCATCATGTTAAAGGAGAGATCTAACCCTTTTGTATTATATAATTAATTAAATCTTCATTTTTAGTCAATTTGTTACGTCTTTTTTATGTTATTTGAGTTATTTTGCACCATTTAAATTCTATAATATTATATTCCTATTATGTCGGGATGGTATGGCCGAGTGGTGAAGGCAGCTGACTCGTAACTCTATAATCCTCACCGAGTACAGGTTCTAGCCACTGCTGGTTACCTACGTGACGTGTGAGAGCACAACACGTTGCACAATGCATGTTTATATGCATTCCATGACGATGCATAGCATTTGGGAGGTGCATGATTGATGTGGTTGCAACGATCAGCCTGCCTAGACGTTTCTACGGTTTCTCTAGGCTGTCATGGCGAATGCCGGGCTGTGTACTTAGGCCGTGGCCGGCCTGTGTGTGCTTTTCCATTGATTGGAAAGTCCTTACCTGTCTTGACTGGGATTGGGGTTGGTGTAGCACAATAACACAATATGGCAAGCAAAAAACAACAACAATGAGAAATATACAATATTTTGAATTCAATATTTATTGTTTTAAAATGTAGCATTTGTTATGCGTACATGAGAGTAAATATATTAAAAACGAATGAATATATAAATAAAAAAAATGATCACTTTGTTGACACCATTGGTAAGATACTAAAAACTAATTTGACTAATTGGTATTTTACTAAATTTTAAACAAAACGATATATAGAGTATAATATAAAATAGTTTTTGTTGTTTAGTTATTCATAAGTCGTAGTTAATATAACAATGTATAAAGAACGAACCTCACCTTTAAAAAAAAATAATATTTTTTTCCTTTAAGTTTTCTTCTTAATAATTTTTAATCTTTTTTGTCTATACCTTTTTCTTTCTTCTGATCATTGTATTCTCTTTCACTCCTATATACTCACAGGCAGAAAGCAATGAGAAAAAGAAGTTTTTTTTTTCTTTTGAAGTCTTTGTAGAAATTGTATTTATTAAATGTGGATTATTACCTTCGCCTCTCTCTCTATCTCTCTCTCTCTCTCTCTCTCTCTCTCTCTCTCTCTCTCTCTTGTGCCTTTTGTTTTCATCCTATTATAAATTAATAATTTTATCGTACTTTATTAATTATATATAATTAATTATTACAAAAGACTTTGTATTTTATAAAGCGAGTCTTAAAATTTTCAATTTTCTAAAAAAAAAAAAATGGAAAAGAGAAAGAGAGAGATAAATTGGGTACTGTATATTATTTTGATTATAATCCATTTTTGATGACATCATGATGATTAAAATAAAGATTAATTCTATAAATTTATGATAAATTTCTTTCGTTAGGGATGTTAAATTAATAATGGAGTATGTGTGTACTTAAATTGTTTAATCATTCCGATAGTATTGTGAAAGCAAGACAAAATATTAATGAAATATTAATTGATAGATGTGATCAAATGTTAATTTTATATAATATCTTTATCTTATAATTATGGAGAAATACATACAGAAAACAATATTTTAATGCAAAGATCAGATTTATGTAAATCCCAAACGAGACATCAATGTATTTTAAAAATATTCCATATATATTTTTTAAATATAATTTTTTTAAAGTAAAAAGGGCAAGATAATCAGTGACATAAGATACTAGTTGGTAATATATTAAAGGCATAGACAACATGAAAACATAAGCATTTATATCACAAAACACTTGATGGGACTATCATAAATAACATTAATTGGTCTCAAAACCCAACTGTAACGCCTTAACAGTGATCAGCAAATTTTAATTTATGCAACCTGCACAACATTTTTATATTAGTTTTTGCCTGTTTCTGACGTCATTAACAGAAATATTCACGCAAATTGCATACTTTACAGTTTCTTTACGCTCTCTTGTGGGGCCACATTTACATTCAGGAAAAAATTATCATCAGTTTTGTAGATCCCATTTTGTGTTTAAAAAAATGTTATTCTATGTTTTCTATGCTTGAAAACGTGTTAAATATACAAAAAGTCTATATACGAATTTCGATGTTTCAAATGTAATCATGCAAAGATTAACATAATGTTAGACAGAAGTTGAGTTTATTTAAAACAATTCTTATATTATATAATATAAAAAAATGTACTAAAGAAATTAAACAAGTATATAAACACTTTTATACAAATAAAATAATCCTAGCGTCTTCAATTTGACAACTAAATCAATCGTATATATTTATATAATAATAAAATGGTGTTAAGATAAAATTACGTATTCTAAGACGACGTGTCGTCGTATGTTTACCTTGTTCAAATGAAGCAATCAGTCAATATAGTTATAGCAAGTGAGAGAATGTAAACATTTCACTTTGTATATATGTAAATATCGACGTTTGTAATCAGCGTATATATACGTTTTACACCTTTACTTAAAGTCAATATTATTTGTATACTTTACTGCGAATCATAATAAATAACATATATTATCTTATTATACAAGATACCTACAGACATATATTATACAATTTTATATGTTTGTAATGGTAGTGATTTTATATGCATTGTTTTAATAATGTAATACGAACATTTCTCTCTTTTTTCTCGCTACTATTTTAAGTATTATACTTTTAGAGCGGATTATTTTTAAAGAACTGTTATACATATTTATTTATAATTTTCTGCTTTTTTTTTTCTATAGACGTACTATAGACGTACGAAATTTACAAGATTTTTTTTTAAATTTCTGCAATGTGCTGATGTGGTTTGTTTACACATAGCAATATAATCCAATATTAACCAAAAAAAAAAGTACCTGTAAAAAAAAAAAAAAAAAAAAAACTGAATTTGCATGCAATTAAATTTACTGCACATTAAAATTGTTTCTCCGTGTGAAAAATATTTCACCATTAAAAATTGTATGCTAAATATTATATTAATTTTTTTCATTAAAAAATATATAGTGTCAATGGATGACTTAAATTTAAACATTCTTAATGCATTTCTTATGGAAAAATCGTTATCGTAAATACGTTTTACAACGAGGAAAAAAAAGAAGGTTCATTACAAGAAGTCCATTGGATTAAATATTTGACTGTAACAAGTTTCAATCACTATAAAACACTCCACAATCTATTATAAACTAATCGCCGGGCAGTCATATGTTCCAGATTTTTACTTTTACAATACTTACACAAAAATAAGCTATAATTTTAAAAATGGTCTTAATTTGTCTAAGAAATTGTTATTTAGTACAGCATTCATGTTTGTAAACTTTATTCGTACATTTTTAACAATAATAAAAAAAAAAAAATACCTAATATTTTCCTACAAGTATTAACGTGTTTTCAATATATATTCTAATAAATATTTTTAAAGCTTTAGATAATAAAATATTATCTATAATTGAATATAAAATGCATTTTCCAGTAGTTTTATTTCTATAACGAGTATAGAAATATAAAATAATATTTGATATTTTTCCCATGCACAATATCAATGAACCGTAGGTCCCTCTGCTACCCATTATTATTATAGATCATCTATCTCCATATCTCCCTATCTAGCCTTGTTAAAATCACTTCGCATCACAGAGTATTATAACCAGCATGAAACGTCCTGTCTTTTTTATTTTTATAAATCAATGAGTAGGTTTCAAATCATATTTACAATAAAGAAGAGGTCTAACCATTTAATAATTTACTTTTAAAAAATGACAATACTGCTAATAGAATTTTTACACTTAAAAAAAAAATTACTTTCATATTCTGTTAAATTTATGCAATTTGTTCCTCGTTAAGTTCTTATGTATATTTTAAATCATAAAGGTGTTTACTATTTATAATTAATTAGTAAGCATGCAAAGAATGGTCAAATGCTTTTTTTAAAAATATAATAATAATAATAATAATAAATGATTTTTATTGAGAGGCCACAAACATGGCCTCTGACATATTTGAACATAATTATCTTGTCAGAGATTACTTATAAAATGAAGATTAAAACATACAGTATAATAGCAAGTTCTAACTCTCTAACTAATCATAACTCTCTAACTAATCATATTAAATAGGTTGTTTATTTCATTTTTTTTAATCATCATAGAAATCAATTTATTACACAATGCAATTATTGCTTCGTATGAATAAATAATTCAGTAAAATTATCAGCTACTGCAATTGTAAGCTGAAATATTAAATGATTTTAAATCATTTTTACCTGAAGACTGCAATATTAAAACACTATCTTAGCGTTAAGAAGTATACCCTTATCTCATGTCAACACAACTCTAGTCTATATAAGAATAAACATTCAAGTGTTAAAAAGTATACAGTACGCCTCTTTAAGAGGAATTGTCATTTCATTCATATCTTATATAGGAGACCACTTGAATATTTCTATTGAAGATTATGATGAGCTATCATAAAATTTATATCCATATAATAACAAGTAGACATTAGTCATGTGATCAATTTCATTTATATATATATACTATCGTCATTTTTATATTGGATCTTTTGTATAAAGTTTAATTGAAATAAATTATAAAAGTAGGGTTATACAGAGAAAGACTTATATAATAACTATTATATCAATATAATATTCTGATCTATAAATGTTTTGTTAAACATATTATAATATAATGGTGCTGGTTATTGTTATAGAGTTGTCTAAAAGTAAGTTAAAAATAGAATTAACTGATTAATACTTTTGAAAGTTAAAGTATTCTATATTGTTACAAATAGTGGCATAAATGCCTATGTCAGGCAGAAAGTCCATTAACAAAAGGTCCTCGGACAAAATACCTTATAGCTGTGCGCACAGGAAGGTTCTTTTAGGGAAAAATTTCTGCGGGCCTTCTGTCTGTATACGCAAAAAGTCACATAAAATATGTAATGATAACCCAGCAAACACGGCATTGCCCGCTGAATACTGGCTGAATGCGGCAATGCTGGATGAATGCTGGCAAGTTTTGAATGCCGGCAAACCGGGATTAAGCCACCAAAATACTTATAAAAAATTTGGCATAAATTTTGAAAAAAATTAAAAAATATTTTCAAAAATTAAAAAATAAACTAAAATAAAAAATTTGCAAGAAAACGGCAAATTTACATTAAATTAGTGCATTTTAATTCATTCTTAATTAACGTTCAAACCGAATTCTATATAGCCAGCATTGGCTGTCATTAGTTGAATGCCGGCATACCAACATTCGTTACCAGCATTGAGCCATCATTATTTGAATGCCGGCTACCAACATTTGTTACCAGCATTGAGCCATCAATAAAAAGAAAAAATTGTACTATCAGGTTTTCCATCATAAAAATTGAAATACCTAAATTTCACGTATAATATATATGTGAAGAAGAGTGCAGCGGTAAGAGCATCCGCTTGCGATTCCGAAGGACCCAAGTTCAATACCAGGTCGCCACTAATTTTTTATAGTTTTTTTTATTGTCAAAAAATATGAATTATTCATAATATGATGTAATATGCTTAATACAAGTTAATTTAAGCTTTAATTTTAATTTTCATTAAGGTTAATTTTTTTTCGAAAACAGCCATAATCAGCCAGCATTCATCGAATGTTGGCAGCCAGCATTCATGAATGCCGGCAGCCAGCATTCGTCGAATGCCGGCAGGTGACCCCTTTTAATGCTGGCTGAATGTCCAGCCAACATTGACGTTAATGCTGGCTTAATGCTGGATTATATTATTCGCGAATATTCCACCAGCAATCAGCGGGCAATGCCGTGTTTGCTGGGAATCTTATATTATATATATATATATATATATATATATATATATATATATATATATAAAAGAACGCGTTGAAATTAAATGATAAAATATACTACCATCATTGTGTTCACGTACACGGTAAGAATAAATAACGTTAATTATGCTGTATTTATGTCATTATAACATAAATTATGCTGTATTGAACAAATTGTACTGCGAAAATGAGCTAGCATAATTATTATGTATTTATTTTTGTCCGTGTATATACTGTAGTAAAAAAGAAATACAGTTCCATTGCTAAGATACTTTGTTGTACAGAATGATTAAACCCATGAGCATAGCCAAATATTATGTTGTGGAAGGGCATACATAATATATATGCTGTACAAAGTTATTTATTTATTTATTTTTTTTTTTTAATTTTCTACTTTTTTTTTTTTTAAAATTGCCTGACGCAAGACCCGCGATCAAAAGACCTTAGGATAAAAGACCCTACCTGAACGCAAAGGTAAAGCGTGGTGGCGAGCTGCGCACCAAGTTATAGGGTCTATTATCCGAGGGTCCATGGACCTTCTGTTTACATACAGTACGTGTTAAAAATGACTTTTTATGAAAAGCTACAATCCTTATTAAAAAAAAAAACAATAGTTCATTATAGAAAACTTATTATTAAAACAAAAATCAATACGTAATAAAAAAAAAGTTAAGTTTAAAATTAAAACAAAAAATGGGGAAAAAAAATTCAAATGAATATGACACAAGATAAGAATATAAAAAAAAAGAGTTGCATTGATGTCATACACAGTAAAGATGAAAAAGATTTCTGTATGATCTCTTTTAATGTAGCTACCAGGCTTTAATTTTTATATATATATATATATATATATATATATATATATATATATATATATATATATATATATATATATATATATATATATATATATATATATATTATTTTATTCTCTTGATGATATACCCCCTATAATATGTCATATCATGACTTATGTCTTCCGCTTGCTTTTACTTTAACTTTTTTCTATGTATGTCGCTCTCTTTCTATCTATATTTAATTTTATATATCATATAGTACCCTTTAACTATTTCTATATGTAGTAAGATTTTTATATAATCATATAAAACTATCAAAGTAAAAAAAAAGTGTTTTTATTATACCGTAGCGTTATATTTAAATTGTGTCTGCTATAGGGTGTCTTATAAAGTTTTTTTTTTTTTTTTTTGATAATAACGTGTTTTATCTCTTTTAATTCAATCGGATTTAAATATATAATAAATGCATTGCAGGGTGTTTGCATACGATCTTAACGAATTTGGACGTCTATTTCGTTTTGTTGGAAATAAAGATTACAAAATATGAGAGGCGTAGAACACCTTGAACAAAAAACTTGTGTAATATCCTAACATACCTAAATATCAACGTTAATTTGGCCGAAGTCATTGATTTCTAATTTATTTTCCATTCACAAAATCACAACTGCGGGTATGTGACGTCACAGCTCACTAGTCAATGCGCGTGGAAACAGGCGAGCTATGACGTCACAAACCCGCAGCTGTGATTTTATAAATGGAAAATAAATTAGAAATCAATAACTCCGGCCAAATCAACGTTGCTATTTAGGTATGTTAGGATATTATGTGTTTTTTATTCAAGGTGTTCTACGCCTTTAAAGGTACTCAAAACAAATGGATGAATATTGAGATAGGACCATCCTACATTATACATTTTCTATATTTTAATATAGTCCCTCATAAACTTGGGTATAAAGTATTGTTAATTATAGGCAACTTTTGGAATTCACAAGTCTACTATAGAAAGTGTAAAGCTGGTTGCCTACTTTACAAGTTTTCTCCATAGTTTGTGAGGTCACAGAAGGGTTAACAAATGTATATGTTCTGTACGTGTATAATATATAAAGGTCCCAACTCGTGATTTATCAACGAGATTTTTAATATTATTATTTATACAGGATTCCTTTAACTATTTTTCTAGATTATATTGATACTAAATAGAAAATGCTTGAAATCTGGTCCGATATAATATCTTGAATTTGGAGTAGGTAAAAGACAACCTATTACTCCCGAAATATTAATCATATAGAAGATGAAAGGTTTTAATACGTGCAATACATTTTGGCATCCAGGGGGTGGTGTTCATCCCCCATAGATCCACCTCTGCATGAAATTTCACTAGACACAAAACTTGACAAGCTCAAAGTTGATACACATGTTATATACCATAAATGTCAAAGGTTAAAAAAATTCAATAATAAATTTTAAAAATACTAATGAAGCTAAAGGAAGAAGAAAAATACAAAACTTAAAAAAAGAGATAATCTTTATGTTTCTCCATCACGGCTTATAAAGTAAAAGAAGAAACGCCGTGTTTTAATTATTAAAGACGTGAAATGTGAGCTCACCATACATATGTCTCAGAGAAAACTTTGTGAAGTCTAGATATTATATTATGTTATTATATATATATACAATTTTATGATCATCAGTACAGATAAAATAAGTTCAAACATATGCGACACAGACATACTGTACAAGAAAAAAAATATAATGTTTTGTTTGATCTAATATCTGTTTAGTTAGGGAGAAAGAGAGTGAGAGAAATATTAGTAGAAAATAGATCATAAAAAAAGGGGTAATAATATTTTTAAACTGTGTTATAAAGAAATGTAGAATAAAAACGTTAGGATAAGTTCAAATTCATGCAATCAAACGTCTTTAAAGCCATAGAACACATAAAACAACAAGTGCTTTTAATGAATAAACACAAAATGGGATCTTCAAAACTGGTGACAATTTTTACCAGAATTCTAATGTAGCCCCACGAGAGAGCGTAAAAAAACTGTAAAGTATGCAATTTGCGTGAAAATTCATGTTTATGACGTCAGAAACATACAAATTTCAATATGAAAATGTTGTGCGGGTTGAATAAATGGAATGTTCTGATCACTGCTACGGGGCTACTGTTGGGTTTAGAGACAAACTAATGTTATTTATGTATATCCCATCAAGTGTTTTGTGAAATAAATGCTTATGTTTTTCTCTGGTCTATTCCTTTAAGCTGTTGATTATCAAGGTAATATTGAATTTGATTTTTTTTCCCTTCCAAAATAAAAACTACACGCCATAAACATCAAAAATTTATTTGTGCGAGCAAGTTAAAAAACGTTTACATTAGGTAATTTTTGTAGTTTTTACTATCATTATTATTAAAGAAATGTGTTCTGTATCTTAAAAACTAGTGAACAAAAATGAAAACATCAGCAATGTAAGTCTATTATATGACGTCATAAACTTATTAAAAGTTAGCATGTAGTTGGATAATTTGTGCTTTTATTATTTTAGTAAGTTGTAACGATAAATGCATTAAAATAGGATTTAAAAAATTAATTCATATCAATTTTTGGTCATACATATACGAGTGCAAATCAGACCTTATATTGAATATGTCAGCCTTTGATAAAATGATTCACTGATGCTGAAATATCATATATTTTACTTTAATTATTATTATTTCACCTTTGTACATTTTTATACATGACATAAACAGTAATAACAATAAATAGTTAGCAAGAATTGTAGAATATGGAAAAATTCAAAATTGACAAAAAAAAAAAAAAAAAAAAAACGAAAAAAAAAAATAAACGAAACGAAACGAAACGAAACGAAAAAAGTTTCCAATTCTTCTGTATTCAAACGTTTGATGTTTAAATATACGTTGAACAAGCCTTTTTCTATATTACCAATCTATCGAGTACATCTATGATATAAATTACATAGATATGTCTTTGTAGTTTAATTAAAGAGTACATACGTATATATATTTTTCACTTGAATTTATTTACATTAAAATTTTATTACACTAAAATTCTTAGAAATAGAAAGAAAAAAAAAAGTATTCTTTGGCAACGATACTAATGGATCATTCGTGATTTTTATCATAAAATAAAACTAAACGAGATCAAAGATTATAATATATATAAGAGAGTAAGCTTCTTGTATTGGCTCTCTATCCTCTTTTCAATGTCTCTCTCTCTCTCTCTCTCTCTCTATCTCTCTCTCTAACTACCTCTATTTGTAATTTTATAAATATCTGATTGAAGCTTTTAATAACACGTACGATTCGTAGAAATTGATAATGTATTGATCGTTTAGATTTCTTAATAAACAAACTAATTAATGTTATATTCTCTCTCTCTCTCTCTCTCTCTCTCTCTCTGTCCACATCAATTCCTAATAATCAAGCATAATATTATACTCTTAGTGATGCATTATATAAAACATAATTATCAAACATACATAATACCAACTCATGTAAGAGAAATTGAAGACCCTATTATGTTTTAAAAAAATCATAAAAATCATTGAAAACGCTACTGTTAAACAAGTAATATTATTCTATAGATGAATTTATGAAAGACCATAATATACAGTATAAAAAATTGGTTATATCAGTTTTTTTAAGCATTAAAAATTAAAATAATTATTCTCTACTGTATGTTATGTATAAATATGTTTGTGTTATATTGTGTACTATTGACTATCATTTCTAATTGTATCAACTGATACAATAACCTAAACCGATATGCATTGGTGTATATATTGTGATTGTAGGAAGAAAGAAATGAATAAATATATTTTGAATTCTGAATGAATTCACTGTCTATGCATAAAAAATGCTAATGCTATATAGTAGGCTAAAAAAGAAATAAAATTTATTTAAACATTTTTACTTTTTACCAATAAAATAATTGCTTTTTTATTTGTAGTCACAAATTTGATTTTTTATGCCTTAAAAAAAAAAAAAAAAAAAAAAACTGAACCTCAATATAACATATTTTCAAAATTTTAATACACAATGTTTCTAATATTTGTCCACAAAGAGAGATATAATCCTTAAAAAAAACATTTATATACAAAACTTGCCAAATAACATTAAATTAACAAAAATAAGCAACAAAATTTCTAACCCCCCACCCCTATATCTTCTTCTTTCTTTAACCTACCAACAGCTGATACTTATGAATAATCTTTAAACATAAAATCTCTTTTTATATAAAATCAAAATAAACAAAAATCCTTTTCTTTCATCACTTTACAAAAATAATAAAAGTCGAGTGTTTCTGCTATATTATCATTTCTTAAAATCTTATATATATTTTTTTCTTTTCTGTTCATCCCTATTTAATGAAGGGTAACACTTGCTTTCTCTGTTTCTTTTTTGATTTCAATCACAAAGCTTATACTATTCTTAATATTTATCTGATTTCTTATGCGTCCTTTTTTTTTAAAAAAAAAAGTGGGAAAAATATATTATATACTTTTGCCGGCATGCACACAGAAGAAAGTTTAAAAACAGTATTTTATAACTTTAAATATTTTTTTATACAAAACATCAATGGTTTTCTTTGTAAAATTTTATTTTTCTTAAGTCAACATTAGATTAAAGATTTTTAGACGCAAGTAAAAAAACAAAAAAACAGGTGTATTCAATCTATCTATCAAATGTGTTATTTTCAAAATACGTCTTTACAAATTTTTTTAACTCTTTGCTCAGTTTTTTTTCTCTTATATAATTACATATATATTTTTTTTATATATATTATAAGATTGAATATATTTTAACTTTATTTTTATATTAAAAATATATATTAGAAAATCTTTTTAAAGGTGAGTGTTGGTAGTTTTTATAACTTTTTTTTAAATGTAATTTAATTTTTATATTACAAAATTGAATATATTTTAGTTTTATTTTTATATTAAAAATAAATTAGAAAATATTTTTAAGTAAGCGTTGGTAATTTTATGCTGTCTCTCTCTCTCTCTCTCTCTCTCTCTCTCTCTCTCTCTCTCTCTCTCTCTCTCTCTCTCTCTCTCTCTCTCTCTCTCTCTCTCTCTCTTTCTCTCTCGATTTTTTGACAAAACTAATATTTTTTATGTACCTAACAAATGATTGGGCACCTAAATTACAGTAAGCTTTCAGGTCTATTATATAATATTTTAAAATAATTAAAGTTTCAATAGTTAAAATTAATTATTCATTTAATTTGTGAGTGAAATACTGATTAGTTCAATTAAAATTTTAAAAAAAATTATTAAAAATAAAAATACTTAAATAAAAAATTATAACATAAAAATTTCAAATTGTCAATTTAAATAGTTAATGCTGAATAGTTTTTAACTCTACAAATTAAGTTAAAATAAATTCCAAATTGATTACATATATACCTACAGTAATTGTACTTTATTTTTCAACGCATATGGGGAAAAAAAAACTTACAACTTTATGTTGCGCCTGTAAAAAAAATGTAGTATGCAACCCGCACGACCAAATTTTTTTTTTTTTTTATTATTTATTTTAATTTTTTAACATTTTAAGTAGAGCTTGCCTTATTACTATTAAAGAATATCTAAAATTAAATAAATGGCAATTTTTTTTATCTGTGTTGGAGTAGATAAAATTCCTAGCTCAATTTTATTATTACGTTATAAGTTACTACTGTATACCACTAGTATACTACTGTATAGTAACTAGCAAAAGCATTTTCAAAATAGTACAGGATTTATAGTATGTGTATACTAAACATACATACTACACACTGCAGCTTAAATTACGTATTTTATTTTATTGAAAAAAATATGATAATCATTGTACTGTATGATTATTTTAAATAGAATAAAATGGTTAAAACGCTTCTTTTAAAAATATCTAAAGTATTTGCTACGAATATTGAATTGAATGTTTGCCAGAGAAAGAGGATGAGAGAATGATTTTTACTATTATTTCTACATAAATATGTTAACGTCATACTATAACCATGAGTCGCTTTGCTTTTAAATCTTTTGAAACACATATAATATACGTTGGTGCTTTTTAATATTGTTTTAATGTAACAGATGAACGATTGAACGCGAAGTACGTATTTTTAAACTTTTTATTTTTCGTTGTCTAAAAGAATAATATAGATTAGGAAAGAAAGAAATATTGAGCTAAATTAATATACCTTAAAGTCTTTGACGTATTTAGAACTTAACAAAACCTTAAAATAATAAATAAGAATATAAATCGTATAAACTTTGTTGTTGGTGGTGTTTCTTATATACACTCTAAAAAAATTGCTTTAAAAAAAACGCTTGAACACTGTTTTAAAAGTTTTGAAGAATTCTTTCTACAGTATGGAAGTATTGATGGAAATGGCGTTACGAAGCGTAGAAATTGTAATTTGAGGGGGAAGAAGAAAAAAAAATAGAAAACAACATCAATGGTCTACTTAAACGATTATTTCATTTTGGTTCTAACACTTGTGACGTCATTTGGTGCATATGAAAAGGTAGAAGAACAGGAAAAGGAAGTGCTGGAAACGGGAATCACATGACAGTAAAACTGAGAGAAAACTTGGCGCAAGGAGCAAGCTAAGCCGGAGCCCCCTCCACTTTTAAATCACATAGTTTCCTTTTACGGCACTTCCGTTTCCGTTTTGTGCCTTCACATAAGAAACCATTCACTATTCATAGCGTTAGATTTTCAACGCTTAGTAAAACGTAATATCCGTTAGTTGCACTATATTAAGATATTGTAGAACCGCGTGTATTAAGAATTTCAATGACATTTTTCATACAGTGTATAATGTAGATTTTTCTTCATTAAGAAATGAGTAGTAAAAATTATAGTTAGATTTTATACTTTGAATGATTGAGTACTTAATTTTTATTCCGTATATTTTTTGTTTACAGGTAAAATCAGCATGGAAATGAAGAGACAAGTTATTTTACCTCACTATGCTGGACAGCAAAGTATGTTTTTACCATGCACTAACTAAGTTAATAACTAAACAACCATATTGTTCTACAATGTATAGTATCTCATGTAATATCCAAAAAGATATCTTTCTTTTAAAATGGTAAATATAAGTTGTTTGATTTACAATGTAATTTATAATAATTCTTTATACTCGGAAAGTGGCCAAGTTTTAATTTTTAAGAAACAAGAAATTTTATTGAACAAGTTCATAGTAACAATAAAAAGACACAACAAGCATTGGTCTTGTCATTATTTATAGTAAATGAATACATATAATTAATAAATGAATATCATGCATAGCTATACCTTTAAGGACAAAGAAATGCAATATATGACATGACTTTAATAAATTAATACAGAATTCCAAATTTGAAGTGGTAAATACATCAATTTCGTCGATGAAATCAAAATGTCATGCCAAAATATATATTATGTTCTTTGCTTATTATACACTATATTGTTCTTATCTTGTAAATTTCACATTTTTTCACTTAATTTAATGTTTGTTTACTTTTTTGGTTGCATATGAGACAAATGAGATAGAAAGCAAAATAGTGATGAATTATTGCAATCAAAATTGACATCTTTTACATTATAAAGTATTTACTGTGATTTAATCAGAGTATTTGATAATACTGATTATAATTCCAAATAAATGTGTGAAAAGTCTGATTTATAAGCTGGGTCTTTCAAAGTCTTATGAAAGGAAAAAAATGAAAATATTATTAATACAAAAAGAAGAAGGGGGGGGGGGGATTTCTATCGTGCTGCTTGAGACAATTTTAAAACAGTTTCAATTTGTTATCTGAAAAGTCTTTTTACGATGTTTAAAATTTCTATAATCCTCTCTCTCTCTCTCTCTCTCTCTCTCTCTCTCTCTCACTCTCACTCTCACTCTCTCTACAAATAATAATTGTGATTTGTCATGATGATTCTACAACAAAATTTACATAATTAATTTTCAGAAAACTTTTATTTCATTTCATGGTTTAAGAAAAAAAAACTTACCCCAATTAATAAAGAAAAACATTAAAAGATTGCAATTAAAATAATTTCAAAAATTGTGTATTATGTAAATCAGTACAGATAAATGTTAGCTGATATATTTTAAACATTTTATATATTTATATATAAATATTTAACATCAGACTTGAAAATCTTTTTATAATTTATGCAAAATACAATCGTTAAAATTAATCTTAAATAATAAAATATAATTGTATATATTTTAAAAGTACACGGAGAAAATATTTGAATATTCATATTTAGAGAAATTGGTGTCTGCTCAATTTTTTTTTCTTACGTAGTTCTATAAAATAATATTCTTTTAAAAAGATTTCTCATTTGGATCGTAAAAATGTCTATAAATTATATAAATATAGGCATGACTTTAAATTTAGGAATAAATCCATTTTCTTATTTAATTTCATATTTCTACAGTATATACAAATATAAAATATATTTGGATATTTAAGCGTTAATGTATGGACAAATCTAAAGACGTAATGATTATGGTACACCGAGTTTAGCAACATTTCGTCATGATATAATAATTCATGCTCTATTGCATATTATTGGGCACAGCATAAGAAATATGATTTACAGTACAACTATTTGTGCCATACTCCAAAATAGCAACATTTATGCTGTATTATAAAAATAGAGCATAAATTACGCAATTTCTTTTATCTGCGCATATAACCAAGATGAATTATTATAAAAAGTATATTATGTCTGTTACAACCTTTGAATAAAGTGTGTCTATTGATATGTATATATGGTAAGAACTGCATGCTTAAACTATAATGATTGCATTGACAATTTTGGTTCTTTAGTAAGTAAGAATTAAGAAAAACTAAACATATTAAGAGCCAGTAGTAAGTGCATAAGTGCATTCAAATCACTCAGATTTTTTTTTTTGTATGTTATTTTCTCATAAAATGTTTTTTTTTTTTTTTTTTTTTTTTTTTGCTATATTATAACTGCGTAATTTAGCGCACTTTTTTCCCCACCCATTAATTGCTATACATCTATAGCAATGCTATTGCAGCTATTAAGCAAAACTTACGAAAAGAAAAGAAATCGTTTACCATCAAAAAGTTACATTTTCCTTATACGTCCCTAAACTGATATCGCATTGATTTGTATTTCTTTACGTGTGACTTTGTATATAACATACAAGAGATGTAAGCAAGAAAAAGATAATATCGAGGGGTACTTACCGCAGTTGTCGTCACGTGAGGGGGTGGACTTGATTGTACATAGTATAGTGTACAATACCAATGCCCGCGTGTTCGTTCAGTGATAAGACGATCGTGTAATTTGTACCAAAGTAGCTGAAAATACGTAAGGTATCATTGATAAACATGACTTAGGAAATTTGAAGTATTACACATTTGAATTGGTTGGTAGGTGTTAGTTTTTAAAGGCATATTTTTCAATGTTATTTACAAAAATTAAAACTAAATAATTCAAAAACTAAATAATAATAAAGGAATAGATTTTCATTTATCTATTTGCTGGGAAAATTTTGATTTTTCATGCCAAAATGAATGGATATCAATGAAAACAATTTTGATGTATACGATGATAAAATAATGTGGAATTAAGTAAGTCAACCTTTTGATATAAAAATTAACAATTTCTGACACAGTTTTTTGTTATTGATTTGTTTCATGTTGAAAGTCCAGATTTTTTTTTATCATCTAATAAATATTAAATACTTGATCCTAAACACACTAAAAAATAAGCGTTGAAAAGCTTGTACACAATTTTGCAAAGCTTTAAGTATTGTAGAATCAACGTTTATGACGTCACTAAACGTTGATATTTCAACAATAAAAACGTTGGTGACGTCACAAGCGTTGGGATTAAATGGAAAAATCGTAGATTTGTAACGGCCAAGTTTAATGTTTATTTCATTGTGATACTAACGCTTGTGACGTCATTTACGTTTTTATCGTTAGATTGTCAACGTTTAGTGACGTCTTAACCGTTGATTCTACAATACTTAAAGCACTGCAAAACTGTGTACAAGCTTTTCAACGCTTTTTTTAAGTGTGAATATACTTATAGATGTATTATATAAGTGTACTATATTATATACTTATTATAAATGTATTAATATACTTATAAGTGTGGTTTGCAATAACAATTGACGTATATGGTGGAAAAGCATTTGTTTTAAAACTACAATATTGCTATATATATATATATATATATATATAATGTATTGTATAGATAATATAAAATAGTTGGCTAATAGCCTATTTTTTGCAATATAATCTTTAAAACAAATTTGAATACTAAAAAAATAATATTAAAAAACATCTATCAATAATACATTTATCCAAAATATATAGCCCTAAAATTAAAATATTTTCCGCACGAAAAAAAAGGCTTAAATAATTTTTTTCCCACCATTCCACCTTAAATTTTTCACACGTAGAGAACTTGTAATGCGCAATGTTTTTCCTGCTTTCTCTGTTTCACTATAAGAAGACACAGACAGTTAGGATTGCAATCGTCTCACAAGACAATAAAAGCAAACAACCCCCTTCTACTCCTCCTTCCCTTAACATCGCCTTTCCCCCAAGGGGTAGAAAATCAAGCAGCAAGTATAATAACGAAGAAAAACACAAAATAATATCAGTATTCATCAGTGATGTAAAATATATAACAATATTGCACAATCTTATGTGTACACAAATACAATTTTCATATTTAATATCTTTTTATCATCGGTTTTACTATAACGATGCATTATATTATATTTCTTGAAACTATGAAATTGTAAATGATTATTGTAGTTGATGATATTATCATCGATTTTTGTATAATTGCAACATGGATATATGTTCTTAAATTAATAGTAACTTACGATCTTCGTATTTGAAAATATCGAGAATATTATCACAAATTAATATTTTAAGTATTTTTTTTATAATATATAACTGTTATAAGAAATGGAAGAGATTTATTCTTGTTTGTAACATGTATGTCACTATATGAAACTGTCAACGGTCAATAAAATTTTTTAGATTTTATACTTATTTCTACGTTATATAATAATTTAAATTCGTAAAAGTTAAATATCTTTAAATATTAATTACATATTCATTGCAATATAAGTAACCGTGCTGGTATATAAAATATAATACTTTTTTTTTTTTTTTTTAGTTTAACTGTGCCAAGAGTCTTCTTTAATCTTCAAGGAAAGATAAAGTTACTTAATTTATGCTACATTTATGTTATTATAGTATAGCATAAATGCTGTTAAATTAGTACAACACATATATTTATGCTGTACAACATACTATTTATGCTATGTAACATAGTTTTTATGCAGTATAGCATATAGATTATGCTGTATTGAACAAATTGTGTTGAAAATGAGCTAGCATAACTATTATGTAGCTATTTTTTTTTTTCCATATTTGATTTTAAAATTCCACACATTACATTAAACCGCATAAAATCGGAAATGAGCAAAAATGTATAGTCTGAAAAACGTAAGTTGGGTTACTCCTTCATGGTATTACAAATTTCTTGTTTATAATAAAGTACAATAAACTAATTATTAGCAAAATTTAGCATTGAAATATACAAAAAAACTGATCACAAAGTATAAAAATTAAAGAAAAGAAGAGGAAAATATATTAATCAATATTTGATCAAATTTAAAGCAAAATTTGGAGAAAAAAAATAATAAGAATAATGAAAAAACGTTCCATGAAAAAAGAAAATAAAACACATTTTTATTTCCTTTCAAAAAACCATACCATAAAAAATAAACGTTCCGATATTAGATATTCAAACACACCATGTCTTGATTTGTGTTATATAAATTCCCGATAGAGAGATGTGCGACATAAAAAATAAATCTGTGTAAGTTTCTTTTTTATTTTCTGTGTTTATAAATCGTTTTATGGATGCAACAAAGAAGTTATCAGAATATAAAATTTGCTTCTCTTTTTTTTTCTCTCTCCCCTTTTGTATCTAAAAATTTGAATATTGTTACTTTTTGATATCACTATATATAGCAAGCTAATCTGCATATCGATGTGTCTTATAGTATTTGATTTCTTATCCTTTACTACTTAGAGTCTCGGTCTAACCATTTTATTATTTTTTTTTCTAAATTCAGTCAATATGTTTAATTTTTTATGCACAATTATTTACATTTTTGTAGTATTTTCTTCAGATTTTGTATATCACAAAATATTACTATTTCTAGAGAACCGAAAGGAAAACAATTAATTTAAATGAAGTCTCCTAATTTTGAATATAAAGCCTATATTTTGAATCAGGATTTTTGAAGTTATGTACAAATTTGACAGTACATGAAGCTATTTGTTAATCAGAACAATATATATCGACGGTGATCCAAATATATAATTAATTTCTCCTTTTAACTTTAGATCCTTTAAGCGAGTGCAAATTCAACCCTAGAGAGAGAGAGAGAGAGAGAGAGGGGGGGGGGGGGGGGGCGCGATGTATATTTACACACATTCCACGAAGACGCACAGCATTCGAGAGGTAAGGCAATTGATGTGATTACACCAATTATCCTGCCACGACATTTCCATGGCTTTTTTACATTCTCATGGTGAATGCCGGACTGTATTGACCGTACATGGCCGGCCCATTGCAATACATGCTGCATATACACAATGAGTATAAATAATGATATATGCAGTGATATGATATCACTGTAGAAGGAAAAAACAAGATAATATAATTTATGATGCAATTATTTATATAATTACTCTATAAATGTTGCTAAACTGGAAAAGAGCATAAATAGTTATGTCTTAAAATACAATATTTAATCAATGTTACACAGTAGTAACAATATATTGAGTGTATAATAAATGGAACACTTATATTCATATTATATATAAAAATGGTTAAACTGTTCCTTCATCCCCTTATATCCATGTATTGGTAAAATAAGTGGTTGTTGGTTGGTGGAAGGTTATTTGATATTGCATGTTATTGAGAAGATCCGATGTATAATATGCAGATTGCCTGGGGACATAGTGTTATTTCACGCTATCGAAAATTTCTCCATATATACCACCAAGCAAAAAGCTGCTTCAATTTAAATGTATTTTACTTTATATACAATATGGGTGCCTTGAGATATACATTTTCCTTCTATTCATACACTATACTATATTCTTTCCTTTAATATATTAAATTTTTAATGTCTTTATATTCAAAATGTAATTTTTATGTAGATTTATTGATCTGAGAAAATTGTGTAATGTCTTTTTTTTTTCTTTATTGAGAGCTGTAAGGGATAAATTTCTTTTTAGACATAAATATATACGGTACATATAATACTGCTTACAAAATTTGAGAGTCTATAAAATAAATATTATGTATTTCTTTTAAATTTTATTTTGTATCATCATACATTTACTTTCAATTTATTTTATTTTATTTATTTTATTATTATTTTTTACTTTTCTTCAAGTTGCTTTACGTTTCAAATTCAGTGTATTTATTAGTATATTTAAAACCTTACGTACAAGAAGTATTGGTTTTTGGCTTTTTTTTTTTTAATGTGCATTTAAAAGTAATAAATTATTTTACATATTTCATTGCATATAACAGCATTTCTTTATGAAATAAAATTATTATTTTGTCTATAACTATAGAATGCATTTTTATTTATGTGTATTTTTGTTGTTGGATCTTACATCTCTCTCTCTCTCTCTCTCTCTCTCTCTCTCTCTCTCTCTCTCTCTCTCTCTCTCTCTCTCTCTCTCACTCTCTCTCTTCAAATTTATGAACTTCAACAACAACAACAACATAAAATTAAAATATGTCAATGTAGCAATGACGCAAACCAAAAATATTTGGGGTTAATTTTATTTCATGTTCTAAAAGAAGATATCGTCTTAAATCTATAGATATACGAATTTCTAATTGTTGAGTTTATTTAGTAATTTTAATAAATTTTCAAAGTCTGGAAATACATCACGAACAGTTACTTTTCCTATGCACACATGCAAATGTTGCCAACCGTGACGTCATTTTTCGATTTTAAAAAATAATTAAAAATACTTAATGAACTCAAATATTAATCAATCGATTACGGACAATGTCCTCTTTAAAATATGAAGTAAAATTACCACCTGAAAAAAATTTCATCTTACTCACAGCTTTTGTATTTTAAATTGAAATTCTATAAAGTTTTTAAAGAAATAACCAAACAATTTTCTTGCCTTAATAAAGTCTTTCAATTCATTCATATATACAAAGATAATTTTCATAATTCTACAATAAGCACCATTCATTAAAATCAAAGTTTCAACTTTGATATTTATAAATTAAGAAAATAAAATTAATACAAATAAAAGTACTTTTAAAACAAGGAAAAAACAAAAACATGAATAAATAATGAAGCCATATATTATTTAATATATATTTAATTATATATTATAAATATATAACAATTTAATAAAAATCAATTTGTTCATCAAATTCTTGTAATTTGATATTTTATAAGAAAGTAAAATGAAAAACATGATTTTGATTACCCTTTGAATATGAAATTTAATATACTGAATATGTTTTATATTATATTTTCTGATAACGATCACTTATTACAATGTATTTTTTTGTATCTTTCTGTACCCGCAATAAAACCGATATTGTATTACACGCATAGCATTCAAATATATATGTTAATAATTTGAAGACTTTAGTTCTTTTAAGTTCATTTTTTTAAGTTAAAAAAATATAAATTTGACCCTAAATGTTATAAAAATTTCTATAAAATCTGCTTCAAGCAAACAACATTCCTAGATATTCAGATTACGAACTGTATGAATCGTTTTATTTTTTATTTTTTCTTGTCTACTATAAGAAAAAAAAATACATATGAATATTTGAATTCAAGACGTTTCACAGATAGATTGGTGCCTTTGGCGTTTAATCTTTTATTCCTTTTTTTTTTTTTTTTTTTCACTAGAAATTGGACTGGTTTATCGAATAAAAACTATCTTTATACCAAGATCTGTATTTAAATTGTATTATTTTCCTCGTTTTTATTTGGTTTTAAATGTCTTTATATTAAGATAAAAATAAATAGACTGAAGTTACGCAGAACTTTAATTTTATTAATAACCATTGAAATTGAAACCACATTATATAGTATGAATTTATGTTCAATTTGTGTGTTTGTATTATTGTTATTTTGCAACATTTTTATTCAAATAAGTTCAGAAAAATAAATTTCAAATACTTTAATGATTAGTTTACATAACTTTTTTCTTTTACAGAAGATGTCAATTTGAATGAATTATAATATTATTATTTGAAATCATCGATATACCACGTTTTTGAAATAATTCAGTTAAAATGCTAGTGCTTCATGTAATCATTAAAGTTTTCCTTCAAAATAAACCACATTTCTACATTTAATTATAGACTTTATCAAATAAAAAAATATAATATTATATACGTTTCATATCCTCTACTTTTTTCCTTTTTAGTTTTCATTAATTTAAATATACGAGTGCAAAATATTAATTATACAAGAAAATAAAAAGAGTTAAATTTAAAGTAATAAAAAAAATATACACAGATATCTCTTCGCATAAAATTCTTAATTTTTTACAATTTATATCAATATACAAATGAAAAATATAAAATTTAATTAAATTTTAACGATAAAAAAATGTCTTTTTATAATATATATATATATATATATATATATATATATATATATAATAATATGAAACAGAAAAATAGAAACTTTTTTACGTCTTTTAGAAAATGAAAACATTAAAAAAACATACTTTTTTTTGATGTATTTTTATTTCATAAGATATAGAGGTGGACTTTCATACAATGAATCTTAAATAATATTATTTTATTTTTTTCATTTAATATATAATTTCATTTTCTTCTTTCCCTAAAGAGATAGAGTTTCAAATTGAGCTATAAAATGCAGACTTTACTTTCGGTAATTAATTTGGGTAAGCAGTAGTCACTAGTAGAGAACATCTTACCCCCCACCTCCACCTACCCCCCTATTCTATCTCAACAGGGGGGTGATGAGAAGAAAGAGAAATTTCTTTGCATCGAGTAGAATTAAAGGAGCGGATTTGTATTTTATTTTTAGTAATAATGCCTCTAAATGTTTATTGAATTTAAGTTGTAGAATTCATAGCATTGAAATGTAAAAAAGGTTGAATATTTAAAGTCCTAGACAACATGGAAAATAAATTGTCAAATGAAAGGTTATAGCTTAACATACTTGAAAATCAACATTGATTTGGCCGGACCCGTTGATTTCTTATTTACTTTTAGTTATTTGTAAGTGACCAAAAGTCACCTGTATATGACGTCATAATTCCCCGGGCATCTGATTGGTTGTTACAGAAATTGCCGCGAAAGTTTTTCAAAAGATTTTCATGGCAAGTTGTGCTAGCCAATCAGAGGTCCGGGGGTTTTAACGTCATTCATAGGCCACTCCATAATGGTCACTTATAAATAATTAAAAATAAATCAGAAATTATCAACTAAAGCCACATTATTTTTGATTTTCAGGTGTGTTAGGATATAATCTTCTATTAGATAAATTAGGGCTTTAAGGTTTGAAATTGAGCACTTATTGATCTTTAAGGTAACAATTAACTTCTTTAAATTAAGATCGTACATAATCGAGGAGTTTTAAAATACATGAATCCAATTTCAAAGAATTTAAAATCCATGAAAATCCAAAAACGCTATTTTTGAAAACCGCGTAATTATTAATCAAGGTTCCCATAATTAACCAATATAAGTGTGATTTCATAATATTTTTGAAATATATTATGCCAAGTGTAATTTAAATAAAAATAAAATAAAGCCTTAAAATTAAATCATTGGCTTAAAAATTTTATTAGAATCACCTTCTATGATTTGTAATACGTAAATTTTAAATCCCATAGAATTAAAAAATTGTATAAAATTTGAAAAATGGATGTACTGGTCCTTCAAATTTTTGTTATTTTGTTATTTTTTATTTTTTTGGAATATAGAGAATCATTTTGTTATTTGCACTTTACAAGAAAATTATTAAGAAGACATCATGTGGAGTTTAGGAAAGAAAGGAGAAATTAAATTTTCTTGATCTTATTCCAAATTTGAATACAAAAAATCTATTTTATATTCTAACATCATCAACCCTCTTATTTGTGATATATTCTTTACTTAAAGTTAGAATTAATTATAAGATGCAATTAAAATATCAATTAATATGATATATTTTCACTATGCTCCAAAGTTCTGTTTTTTGTTATTAAATTATAATTATGTTTATTGCATTATTTTATACTGTTTTTATCATTATTATACAATGGATTCATATAATTATTTTATTATATATTTATATTACAATAAAAAGTTTTTAAATTGTTCATTCAAATTACGTATATGGGTATGGGTAGTTTTCAATCACGTAAAGTAAAGGAATAGACCAGAAGAAAACACTAGCATTAACATCACAAAACACTTGATGGGACTTATATAACATTCATTTGTCAACTATAGCGTCGTAGCAGCAATCAAAAATTTTCGATTTATGCAACCCGCACAACATGTTATAACCCATTTTTGCCTGTTTCTGACGTCAGAAACAGTCACGCTAATTGAATACTTTACAGTTTTTCCACGCTCTCTTGTGGGGCTATATTTACATTATCTAAAAAAATTGTCATACGTTACGGAGATCTCAATTTGTGCGATGATTAATAATTTAAAAGCACACGTTGTTTCATTTGTTCTATGGCTTTAAGTCACTCAATGATTTACCAATTCATGTTTACAAATAAAAGCAAAGTTAGATTCTAAAATAAAAACTGAAATGAAGTATCAATTTATATAAAAAGTAAAATCTTCATTGCGTCCAATAAGCAGCTAATAAACAGTTATTGAAAGACACAAAATAGTATTAAGTTAGGTTTACATAATTTTAGGCTGTAAAACGCATTATAATAAAAATTTGGTATTTATTAAGTACCATTGGATTGATAAACCAAGTCTTACGAATAGAAAACCTCGTTGTAGAGTTTTTTTTTGGGATGCAACCTTGAATCTTATCTGTTCTTTTCATAGAGCTCATAGTCGCATGCCAAAACAAACTCCACTACGAGGTCTCTATTTGGAAGAACTGAAATTCTGAATATGTAATGATTTTGTTCTCTATTTGGTAATAGAATAACTGTCAACACTATAAAGATGTTATTATACTAAAATGAAACACTAACTCGTATAAAAAGATACTAACTAAAAACATGCAGGTCAAGTACTTAAAAAAGTACAAAGACAATACATTGCGGCAGATCTATTCTAATTTATATAAAAAATAAATAAATGAAGCCAAAACAAACAAAATAATAAATATTTTCGAACCTAATTAATTAAAACTTGAGAAAAACAAATTTTATTACTTTTCCAATAAAACGAAAGTCAATAAAAAAAAAGTAACTTTTTTTTTCAAAGCTCCCTTTTTTTTTTTTTTTTTTTTTTTTTTTCAGTACTGTTAAAAAAATATAATACGATCACTAGCTGGTAATTAAAGTTTAGGCTTTTTTTTTCTTTGGTATATCCCCTGAAGTGCTATAAATATTCGATCAGATAGAAATAAATCACATGACAAATTAACTTTACGACAAATTTTTCTTACACTTCTTCCAAGCGTGTGTGTGTGTGTGTGTTTGTATATTTTTAACGACTTTTGTTTTAAACCAAAATTTATGTCTGTGGTCTATAAGATTTAACATGTAAGTGAATTCTAATAATAAAAGTTAATTTTAGATATACAGATCGAATTTTATAGGTTTTTCTAGGGACGCGTTAAAAAGATACACATTTTTTTTTTTTTTTTTTTTTTTAATAAACGTATACTCTTTTTCCAACTCTGCGTAAAGTATATAACATTTGTTTTGTGAACGTCATCAATTAATCAATCAAATTCAATTATAAGCTTATAATTTTTTTTATGTATTTTTCTTAACTTTATTTTGGTTTTACTTTACTACTTTATTTCACTAATTAACTGTATCGTTGTGTTATGGCGTAAACTTTTCAGACTTTTCAGACTTTATTTTTTTTCAAACAGTAAATGTTAATGTTATAGTGAAGTAGAATCAATTCTACATTTTATAAAGCTTGAAATTTTACAGTTCAATTTTTGTATACATATCATAGTATATCACATCACCCATTTCTATTAAAAAAACAAACAAATAATTAACGTAAATTAATAAATAGATCAAGCTTTATGTATTTTAATTAGCAAAGTATATTTTTTTATTATTTAATTACCAAAGATATATTATTTTATTTTGATCAGTGAATTTTTAATTATTATTAAATCACTTTTCTTTAATAATTAGCTAAAACTATTCCGCTGTTATTGAACTTTTTGAAACAAAATAAAATGCTCACAAACATACAAAAATATTATGCAATATATTATGGAATATTAAAAACTGTGCAACTGTACGTTTAAAAAGCCACACACGTAAAAAAAAAAAAAAAAAAAAAATGTTACGAGTTGGTGCAGAGTTTGGTGAGCCTGTTCATTTTGCAAAGATGGGAAGTGCAAATTACAAATGAGGCAAATAATTGCCTTTAAAAAGTAGCAGTAGTTGTTGTTTTCACAAAAAAAAAAAATCTTTTGCTTTTTATATATTTTAAGACTAAGATTTTAAAGAACTTTCATTATGTTCTGTTTAAGCAAACCCAAATAATTATAAAGTAATGCTTTACTATACCTATTATTACTTTTACTAAAACAGAAAAACGTGAAATAAAATTGTATTGAATTTCAAATGTTATAACCAGAAATAAACATTGGAATTAGGTGTTCACCAATAATGATCACAACATGGATACTATAGATGTTAATGGTTACGACATACGTATATATATATACAGTCGTGTGAACGTGAAGATATATTAAAACAAAAGAAAGTAAAGTAAATAAAATAAAAGAGAGGGGAATTTTTAAGTATGTAATAAAATCTTATTGTTTAAACATATGGTGATTGTGTATAGTGTTTGGAAGTTGATTTTTTTTAGTCGAAGATATTCTCTGTCTCTGTCTCTGTCTCTGTCTCTGTCTCTGTCTCTGTCTCTGTCTCTGTCTCTGTCTCTGTCTCTGTCTCTGTCTCTGTCTCTGTCTCTGTCTCTGTCTCTGTCTCTGTCTCTGTCTCTGTCTCTGTCTCTGTCTCTGTCTCTGTCTCTGTCTCTGTCTCTGTCTCTGTCTCTGTCTCTGTCTGTATCTGTCTGTATCTGTCTGTCTGTCTGTCTGTCTGTCTGTCTGTCTGTCTGTCTGTCTGTCTGTCTGTCTGTCTGTCTGTCTGTCTGTCTGTCTGTCTGTCTGTCTGTCTGTCTGTCTGTCTGTCTGTCTGTCTGTCTGTCTGTCTGTCTGTCTGTCTGTCTGTCTGTCTGTCTGTCTGTCTGTCTGTCTGTCTGTCTGTCTGTCTGTCTGTCTGTCTGTCTGTCTGTCTGTCTGTCTGTCTGTCTGTCTGTCTGTCTGTCTGTCTGTCTGTCTGTCTGTCTCTCTCTCTCTCTCTCTCTCTCTCTCTCAGTACTTGCATGTTATTGTCTATATTAAGTTAGCTTTCAAATAAGTACTCTATAATGTATTCTTTGAATTTTAGTTAACTATTTAAAAATGTAATCCATATTTTACTATATGTTATAGTATAGATTTAATTAGAGCCTGTGTTGTTATATGTTTTTAGATTTAAAAATGCTTAAATGGATCCTGCAGTGAAAATAAGAGCTCATTTTAGATAAATCACAAGATTGGATCGCTATACAAACACACATTATATGTCTGGTTTCTGGCGTCCTAAAATTAAATCAAAAACGTAAAAACCATGAGATGGGACCATTATTCATACATAGCCCTTCTGTATATTCACAAACTGGGCTTGTAAAACTGTAAAGAAGGCAACTTTAGGAATTCATGACGTCATCAATTCCACAGGTCTACAATAAAAATTGTTGTGCGGGTTGCCTACTTTACAAGTTTTCTCCCTAGTTTGTAAAACCTATATGAAACTGAAAACTGAGTACTGAAGGGTTAAGTGACATAATATGTGTATTTATATTAGTCTCATATAATGACTTATCATTGGAAGGATTTTTTGTTTGTTTTTTTAAAGCCAGGGGCTCTTTACCCCTCTCTATAGCCTCAAAATCCGGGGAGAAAATGTGTAAAGTAAACAACGGGCTTTACAATTTCTATTGTACAGTACATCTGTATTTTTTTCCCAAAATTGTCTACATTACAATTTTTAACACCAATGCAGTGTGTACATACATGAGAGTTAATGGACATTACAGACTCTCTCTCTCTCTCTCTCTCTCTCTCTTATTTTTATTATTAATACACAATATTATTGTGATAAAATCATATATTTAAAATCATCCCCTGGTTTGCTAATAAGGATAAAATTTCAAATTTAGCTCTTGTTAAGTAAAATGTATCATCATCATAATCATGTGTATGATTTCTTTACAAGTAAAACCGCTTTTATTTTTTATTATTATTATTTTTTTAAGTTATAAAATATATTTCTATGTAATCAGTAATCACTTCGTCGTTACTCGCTCGAAATGATTTGAATCTTAAAGATTTGATTAATATTTCTAAGTTACCAAATGAGATAATATACGATTATATATTTTGGCAAAGTAATAAAATAAAAGTATATATATAAGAATTAAAAATATACCCAATAATAAATAGCTAACATTTATTTTCCTTTTGTTCTAGCCTTCTTAGAAATTGAATTTATAAAATACGTTATAATGATATAATGTTCATGCAAATCAATTAATAAAAGTTGAAACGTAAAATAAATTTAAATTAAACTTTACTTTGAAACACAAACCAAAAAAATATATATTTCAAAATGTATTTTAGCATAAAGTCTCGTTACCGACATTTTTATTAATGTTTTAGAATTAACGGCGACTAAGCTGTCATTGCGTTTGCTTTCTGCTCTCTGGCTGCAGCATCAGCTATGAGAAAGAGATCGGGATAATTTGCCAAAAATCTATTTTCTACATGTCTACAGTATAGTAATACGAGGAAGCATAAGTGAGGAGTTGGGAGGGAGATTTTTCTGTTTGTCACAAAAAGAATAAGATACAGAAAATAAGAAGAAAAAAAAAAAAAAACTCAAACGTTATAAGAGGATGAGACGAACGATAAAGATAGTACATTTTACAAAAAGTTCAAAATAATTTATTGGTATAAATGATAATTGATATCATATATGATATCAATTATTCCGCATTAAATTCACCATTTGGATATATTTTTGGTTTCATATAATTTTTCTGCTGGAGTATAAATGTTTTCTCATTTTTCAAAATGTTAATTCTGCCCTAAAATATAAATGTTATTTGATTTATAATACACTTTATTATTTTTTCTTTCAGGAATCTTATAAAAAAATCATCGTTGATGGAAAGAAGAAAGGAACAGGAAAATTCAACAAACAGAAGAATGTTTTATATATGATTAGATAAAAGTTACACTCCAAAAAAAGTTCTAGTGAGATAATAATGTGTGTGTTTTTTTTACCAAAGCTATTTTGAAATGGGAGAAATTTTAAAACGTTTACGAGGCTACAAAAAGTTCATTTAAACAAAAAGTAAGAGAAATAAATAGTCAGTCATTTCAATAATAAAAATGAATTCTTTGGATTTATTTCATTTTATTAAAATGGTTCCAAATTTTTGTCTTTATCAAATTTATATATTATAAATGTTAATGCATAGATAAAATCCATCATTATTGAAAATACATAAAAATCTTTCCTTTTATACAACTGCGAATAAAAGGGGAAAATATCAACAAAATTTATTAAGAAGACAGAGCATATTATAGTTTTAAAAATTTCTCAATCTAATTTCACACAATTTTATAGAAACATAAAAACAAAAATTGGCAAATATAATTTAGTTTTGCACGGAAAATCAAAATTATATTATATTTATATACTTAAATTTGAATACACAATTATCAAGACATTGTGTAAAAATATAATGAACTAACCGACAAAACTTTGCCTTGGTTGGATTTTGTATAAATTGTGTGTTTAAAAATAATAATAAAATAATAATAAGTGTACTGTCATTTGCCCACAAAATGAATTAATTCTATTTCGGAAAATTGTAGTCACAATGCAAGGTGCATAAAGTGAAGAATAATATAAGTATATAAATAATTAATTACTGAATATTACAGGAGAAAGAGAGAAAGAAAGAGATAGAGAGAGAGAGAGAGAGAGAGAGAGAGAGAGAGAGAGAGAGAGAGAGAGAGAGAGAGAGAGAGAATACATATGCGCCAAGACACATCACTCACTTGACTATACAAAACAAGAAATATAAAAACACATAAAAAAAAAAGAAGCGGAAGAGTGGTCGACCTTTAAACTCAAACCACGAGAATAACAAGCGCACGTCGTTATTTTAAGCATATTCACCTAGATTTTTCAAACTATGGTAACTCACACTTATAATATGTGTACTTGAAGAAATAAATGTTTTCGATTTACTATAGAAAATTGTGTAAGTTTTATGTTGTCATCTACTTGTCACATCTCGAGCTTTATTTATTTAAAAAAAAGATATCTAGTTTAATAAAATTTTATAATGACATTTATAATTCTATATACTGTACCGATTGCTACATGTATTGCTAATAAAATTTGTCACGTGATACGGTTTATTTCTGCATTTTAATTTTACTATATAGTACTCCTGAAGAAATAAAATTATAGGTTTTTAAAGTATATTATTTTAGTACATAATTATGTTTTTAAAATTTACTTTATATTTTATAATCTGTATGTTAAATGGATTAAAACATGAATTTATTCAATAAAATGTGCTTTATATAGAATAAAGAAAGAAGTAAATATTTCCTTATTGTTCTGTAGATTCAAGGAAAATGCTCTTTTAGGCAAGACTATATTATATTGGTTTAGTCTTTCATTTAGGCATTTTTTATAGTATAAGAGAATCGGGCATTATAATTTATTACAAACCGCTATAGCACAAATATATCACGTTTTATTAAAAAAAAAAAAAAAAAAAAAGTAATATTATTTTTTTTTTCACAAATAACTTGGTAACTGTTAATTAACAATCAAGGTAACTTTAAAAGTTCAACTTAATTTGTTTCATTTTCATTATAATTTTAAGTTTCTGTCTTTTTCATTTATTTGTTTTGAATTTTTTAATGTTTTCGTGAAACTGAATTTGTGAATTGTTTTCGTGAATAGTCCCACTGTTAATCAAGGCAACTTGAAATATTGAACTCATTTATTTCATTTTCATAATAATTGTTAATTTGTAGCATAAGATGAATTAAGTTTCTGTCTATTTGTTTTTGTGAGTTTGTTACAATTTTTTATAACATCTTTTAAGTCCATAGATTTAAAAAAGAAAAATTATTAAAAAATATAGTTCGACTTTCAAAGTACTAAAATTACTTCAATTTAAACTAACATAGGTAATAGGTATGCATTTATAGAGAAATTAAACTTTATAAAATAATAAAATAAAATTCTATTATAGATATTTTATAAAACAATTTAAAGAAACTTATAAAACTATTTGGCTTTAAGAAATAGTAGAATTCTTAACCTAGGTTAACCTTACGCATAAAAAAACAAGAACATCCTAGGAGAAAAAAAAAAAAAAAAAAAAAAAAAAACATTAACATTTTTTTTTCTATTTTACATATTATTAATTTACAAAAATTAATATAGATGTCAGCACCTTATAGAGGTCACTAGTTTGAATCTTGTATATCGTTGAAGTTCGGAGTAAATCGCAGTTGAAAAGAGAAAAGAGGATGGACCAAAATCATAAGGAGGATGGGATAAAATACGCCTACTTTATTATTTGAACACGCCCATTTTTTTGACCACGTGGTTTTATGACGTCATCTGGATAACACGGAGAACGTAATTTTTTTTCTCTCTCTTTCTCTCTGGTAAGTTCATGATTTGTCTGCAATATGTAATGGCTTTTATGTACTCGTCGTATTACACACTTTTATTTTACAATAATTCAAAGATTTACCTGTGTACTTTTTTTTATTCTTTTTTTCAATATCAGGAACTTTTGAAATACAATTTTATTTAAAATTTTATTTTGTATTAAGAGAAAGTCATTAAATTAGGTCTTTATGAGAGAAAGAAACACACAGAGAGAGAGAGAGAGAGAGAGAGAGAGAGAGAGAGAGAGAGAGAGAGAGAGAGACTGAAATTACTTAATAAAATATGCAACTACTATATTTTTAAATTCATTCTCATATTCAAATTTCTTATTTATTTCTTATTTGGTAAAAAGAGCTATGCACAGATATTGTTGAATTTCCGTCATTACAATTAATGTTCAATTTTTACCCAAGAGATACATCCAAAAGCCCTACATGATTTATATTTATATTATTTATCATCGTCCATAAACAAAGCTTGCATTCTTCACGTTAGCAATTAATGTAAATAATAATATTAATTGAAATGCACGAAGATTTTTACACTAAAGTAAAAACAACAATTTTTACGCAACAAATTCATAATTATCCAAACTGACAACACAAATTTAAAGTTTTTTTTTATTGTTATTGTTATTTTATTATTATTAATTTTTTAAATAAATATAACATAAAGAATAAACTTATAAAAATCAATAAATTTATTCGCAAACATTTATTTGGTAATCCAATCTCTATGTAATTAAACCTTTGCTCTATACGAGTTGATAAATTTCAAATCTAAGATATTTGCGTAGTAATCAGCGTGAAGAAGAAAAAAAAAAGTTTAAAAAAAGTCATCAATTTTTTCTTCTCATAAACTATAACAAATAAAAAATTCAAATAAAAATAAAACTAAATTATTCCATCACATATATTTCAACGTTAAAATAAAAATTATTATGAATAATCATAAAAAAATAAAACCCATAAATTACATATATAATGAAAATCTTTTATAGAAAGAAAAAAAAATGATATAAATAAATTAATACCAAAAGAAAGAAGAAAAAAAGTAGCGGGGAAGGGAGAAAAGAGAAAAATTTCAATGTTATAAAAGAGCAATAATTGATTACACGGATTTTGTGGCAAAGAATTTAATCTCCCCACCCCCCACATACAACCCCCTTACCTAACACTATAAGGGAAAGAGGTTTGGGGTGGGGGTGGGGGGAGAAAAAAAAAGATGTGATATTTTTTTTTAGAACAAGAGGCGGAATATATAGGGGTTATGTATCCATTATTTTTACTTTTTCTTTTATCTTTTTTTTTCTGAGGCTTTGATCAGACTCATCAGTACACTGAGAGAAAAAAATAATTAGAAATTTTGTACTCTTATCATGTACTTTATAGAAAATGACATTAATCACGTCATGGTTAATATTATTATTTATACGTTATATAGTTTTCCTTTAACTTCAAAACAGGCAATATTGTACTTGTTTTTCTATTTTTATGTTACAACTGAAATGAGTTGTTTTTTTATGTTGAAAGACAGCTATATGAATTATTGTTGAAAAAAAATATTATATTCAATTTTTTTCCAATAATAATAATAAATATCTTTATAATTATTATTGGCTAAAATTAAAACAATGCTATAATTTACTTATACTAAAATATTATATCCACTAGAATAATTGCAAAATAAAATTAGGTAATATATATTTATGTGTGTGATACCAATATATGCATGGCTTTACAAGTTCTTTTTATATACATATATGGAAAGAATAAATAACGTAATTTATGCTGTATTTATGTCTTAGAACTGATAAGAATGAACGAAACTTTAAAAAAAAAAAGTGTTATACTGTACAGAACAAACTATAGCCACATTATGTAACAACAACTTAAATTAAAAAAAAAACAAAACAATAATTAGGTACATAACATTCAATTCAACAAAACAAATACAGAAAAAAACATACCAAAGCTATTATGCAGTATAGCATAGATTATTAAGTTGTATTAAACAAATTGAGCCGAAAATGCTATAATAAAAATAGCATAATTATTATTCCTATTAATTTCTGTACTTGTATATAAAAGCTATACTATGATTTTGCAGTTAATAGTTATAATCTAGCATAATATAATATATAGTATAAATTAAGGTATACTGTATGCAAAGATTTTATGAAATAGAAAAAAAAAATCTATATTTTTTATTAAAAAAAATGATGATTTTAATTAAAATAAGTAAAAAAGAAAACATTTGCGTTCACGCGATACTTGCAAAATACCATTAATTTATTAAGTAATTTAAATGCAAATATCCAATATATTTTTTCAGTGTATTTCAATATATAAAAGTATAAAACTTATAGTATATAATATGAAATAGCAAGGCAAAGAATTCATTAACGATGGTTTATAAATAAGCTAAGAAAGGAGGAAGAAGAAAAAAAAAGTATATTAGATTGGATATTTTGGGAAATAAAAATAAAGATATAAAAAAGTAGATATATACGCGGAAAAAAAAAAGAGATAGGAGAGGGGAAAAAAGTTGAAGATATACGTTGATTATTATATTTTTTAGCTATGTAAGGATAACAAAATGATAGCTAATTTTGTATTAAATTATAAAATAATGTCCTCATTTACCCAAAATCTCATTTTCTTTTTTTTTTTTTTTTTTTTTTTTTTTTAACTTCAGAAAAATATAATAATCTTTAATGAATGGATTTATTTTATGTTGTTTATGTTTTTTTTTTTTTTTTTTTTTAGCAACAAGAAAAAAAAAATTGTCAGATTTTTCATAAAGAAAATTATATACAGGGGAGAAAAATCATATTTAATGAAAATTAAAATTGCTTCAAAGTTTTTATATTTGATTATTTTTTAATTATATATTTTATTTTATATTTTTATTCACAATGTCTTAAATAACACAAATTTCGTTCTGAATCGAGTGATTGAAATACCTATACGTGTAAAAATATAAATACGTATAACAATTATGCTATATATATAGAACAGATTATCTGCATCATTTTTTATCCATTATACCTCATATAGTTCTATAGTACTGCATAATAACTATACGTAAGGCACTAAAGCATAAATATGATGTTGTATACCATACATATTTATGCTGTTCTAATTTAGAAACATTTATGCTATACAATAACATGAATGCAGCAATAAGCAATTTATTATTTTTGCATAATTATGGACTTAGTCTTATTTACGAGATAAAAGTTACATTTTTGAGAATATTTTTCTGCTATAATATTGAATAGCATTTATCCTAATATATATTTTTTTTCCATTTATTTCTACACGGAAAGCATAAATTACATAATTTATGCTGCTTTTATGTCATTAAAGCATAAATTATGCTAAATTAGAACAACATAAATAATTATGCTCTACAATATAATGTTTATGCTTTAATAACATAGTTATTATGGAGTATAGCATAAATTATTCTGTATATTGAAAAAATTGTGTTGAAAATGAGCTAGCATAATTATTACGTATTTATTTTTGGCCGTGTATGTGCTAATAAACTGAACTTTGCTATTTATTTAACGTATTTTCACAATAACTTGTGCTGTAACGATGTATTTGAGTGCCCATGTATGTAAAAATTGTGGTTTCAAATCTAAATGAGAATTTAATTTTTTCTGTGATTATTTAGAGATTTAAATATTTTTAACGCGAATTGCAATCTATCAAAGTTATAAGTTATGTAAATTTAAGACTACACCAATAAGTATGATTTTTTGTAAGCTGTTTTGTCAATGACTTCCAAATATATATGTTTCCAATAATATGACAAATAATCTTTAAAATGCATCAATATCTAATACCATCAATATTTAATATTTTTATATAATAATTTATCTTTGTGCCAGAACTTCAGTCAACTGAATAAAAGTCCTTCGAATATATAGCTATGCTTAAAACACTTAGAATCTCAGGATTCTTAACGTCTTTAAATGACCTAGGTGAATCGCACCCTGAATATTTCAAAAAGCTAATAACCAAAAAAAAAAAAAAAAAAAAAAAATTGCATTGATATACTGTATTACGAGATGGACTTATAATACATACATACAGTATTATGTTCCTTAACCCTTCATTAATCTCACAAACTGGGTAGAAAACTTGTTAAGTAAGCAACCCAAAAGCTACAATTTCTATTGTAGACCCGGAATTGATGACGTCATGAATACCTATATACTGTAGTTGCCTACTTAACAGGTTTTTTTTTAACCCTGATTTGTGAGGCTACAGAAGTGCAGAGGGACATAATAGGTGTATGAATTATGGTCCCATCTCATGGTTACGTTTTTGGTTTAAAATTTTGAGATTAGTAACCCTTTAACATAAAATTTCACTATATATACAGCTCACAAAACACAAGAATTTTAAAAAGCATATGAGAAATTTTCTTATCATAAAAATAGAAATAAAAAAATTATTTTAAAATCAATAGTTTGCTAATCTACATATTCATTATAAACAAACTTTTTTTTTTTTAAATAAAAAATTGTATTCCACTGATAATTTTATATAAAAAAAGTTTAAAAAAATTAAAACAAAAAATTCTTAATTATAGCACAAGTAAAAAATTCATTATTAAAAACCTGTATAAATCACCCTATATAATATTGTAAAATATTAAAAAATATATTTTTTCCTTCCTTTTTATTTTTAGCTTAAAGAATATACACAAAAATTATTAACGCTTATGAAGAATGGATGAAATCAACAAAAACTCATTAAGTATGCAAAAAAGATGGAACGGAAAAAAAAAGAGAGAAAAAACATTATTGGTAGGAGGGGTAGAAAAAAATAGGGTGGAAAAAATTAAGAAATGACATATAACAAGTATGTTAAAAAAAAAATACATTCATTTTTTTTTTTTTTTTTTTTTGTAGTAAAACATTCCCCATCCCCAACACGGTTAAAAATAGATGGTAAAAATTTATAGAAAAGAACAGAGAGTTTTTACCCACTCCGAACTGGAAACTTTCAGCCGCGCGGCTGACAGGGCTGAGCTGAATTGTGTTTCTGACTGGAAATTTTCAGCCAGGCGGCTGAATGACTGAAAATTCAGCCAGCTGGCTAAAATTTTCCGTAAAGAAGGGAAAAATATTTTATGGTTTCTGACTTAATTTTTAGCTTTTAGCAATAATTTTTAAGTCTCAAGACTGAAAATTTTTTCCCGCTAAAATTATTTTCGTTGATTATACGTATAATTAATTTGGATTTTAATAATCATGATTCTATTTAGGCTTTTCAATCAATTTGTAATGTTTTAAGATTTTTTTTTTTTTTTTTTTGTGTTTGAAAGTTAGTTTACTCTATATTATAAATAGTATAGTTTTAAAAATTGATAGAAATAAGAATCACAACTACATAGATCCAAATTAATTATACATACTGGTTTAACATCTTTCCCCGGGTTCTTTGGTGATAACTGATAAGGAAATATCTTTATTTTAGCATTCATTATATAGTATAGCATCCAATCCAATAGACGGCTCGGCAGCTTCTCCTGAAACAGAATTAATATATTAATTAGTTTTTATACAAAACATACATGTAGCTGTATGATAATTTTTACTGTAATACTTACATGTAATGAAATATAGATATTGGTGAATTATAGTTTGTTTGATGTAAATTGAATAAATTTTCTAAGTGATGCACCGCCGTGGTAACTTGACTGCACTTCTCTCTTCCACTGCACTGCTGCCCGTCTTCAGACTTGAGCTTTAGCCGTTGAGAGAGGAAGTTTGGCAAGGGGAGGTTAGGGGAGGTATACAAAATCTATGCATTTCTCACAAAAAAACACCCCCTCTCTTCACGACTCTCTCTTTCGCCACTCACTCCCGACTGAATCGCCAGCCCGCTTCCCGGCGCTACCTTATTTTTCATCCTTGCGGCTGAAAAACTATAACCCTGCCTTGAAAATAATTTTCCCTCGATTCTTCGAAATATTCATCTCCCTGCCTGAAAAGTTTGTCGAAATAGACGTAAAACAAAATTAAATTTATAGCTCTTTTAACTGTGAAGTTTAAAAAAGAAGAAGATCGGAATGAATAAAGCGTCATTTATCACTACAAAAAATAATACTTTAGCTCTTAAGAAAGAAAAAATATATAAAAAAGAAGAAAATTCGATCATTTCTCTCGGGAACTATAATTACCGATGTGCACTTATAATAAATATTCATTAAATATATTCAAGAAAAAAATATTACTTAAATTTTTTTTTAAATAAGAAGGGGAATAAAGATAAAAAAAAATGTATATATATAAAATATTAATGTATTTGTATCTATAAGATAAATCATTAGGATTATTTATTGTTTTAATCAGAATTTTTTTTAAACTTGTATTCGCAAAGGGATTTCAGATATTGCTAATTTAAATAATGTCTAAATTATAATTATAATTTATATAACAAATATCATTTATTAGTCATATATTGCTATAGGGGTTGATTTGAATGTATAAAGGTTTAGAGTGATTTATAAATATTTTTGTTATTCTTATAAAGCCAATAATTATGAGAATGACATTTAATATAGCGAGTGAAATATAATTTATTTTCTTGGGTTGATTTTGTACAAATATTGTGTTGTGACATTTAATTTTCTTGATTAGATTTTATTTATTTAAAGACCCACTTAACCCTAAAAATAAGTATTTTTTATTCTTCTCAAAATCATTTATATAGAAATCAGTCGCTTATTTGACTTTTCTAGCCCGCGGGATAAGTGACTCCCGCGAGGGTAGCGAGGGGTAAATGTGACGTAGTACTTCCTCCCCTACTGTGTAAGTAAAAAATCTGTACACGTGCTCAGGTAAGCTTAGCAGGTAGAGCAAGGTGCACGTATTTTTTACTCTGATAGTAGAGGGACGTGTACTGTATCTTGTTACCTCGCGGGACTCGCTTATTCCGCGGGCTAAAGGGTGGTTACATTCATGTTAAAGTCAACGCCATTAATGAGTATACTAAATAACATGTTATGGGAAAGTGACACATTTTGCCAGTTTAAAAATACTTAGCATTTTTTTTAGATCATTGATGCTGTTAACAAGTTGAATTAGGTATTCAAGTATGCGAGAAAAATAATAATGCCAAAAATATTAACTTATTTCCCAAAGGAATAATCGAAAACCCACGTTTATCCTATGCTAAGCAATGTTATTCATTACTCAATTATGGTATTGAATTGTATTTATTATGACGTCATGCGCACACGCCCTATAAAGAAATCAAACAAACGACCAATTTCTATTGAAATGATTTGGGGAAAAATAAAAACATATTTTTAGGTTTAAGTGTGTCTGAATTATGTTAATGCATGGCTCAATATAAAATATTAATGTAATAATTAGAATTCAAATCACAGTTAAGTGGAATAATATCAAATATTACTGTATAGAGAGTACATGTTAAATATTTGGTAACACGTTCAATTTTAATCATTTATGCTCTATACTTTGTGATATGAAATATTATAATTATATCATTGCCGTATAGAAACACCACATCATGTAATAATTATTAACGGCTTTTTTATTGAGAAAAATCAGGTATACACCTTTCAATTTAATCCAACTGTTTTAAAATTGTCAGATTGTTATTGTTGCCAGTTTCAAAATTTCATTCATAACATTTTTCATATTTATTATTTGTACTTCTCTCAGGGTTTTTTATTAAATGCTTTTTTTTTTTTTTTTTTTTTTTTTTTTTTTTTTTCCTTCTCTATATTGTGTAATCGTGCTACACCTTCTCCATAGTCTCGTGAAGACACAAGTTTTATCGACATTTACATAGTAAACCGCATACACGTGCCGGCCATAGCCTGATACACAGCCCGGCATTTGCCATGACAGCCTATATAGAAAAACTGTGAGTATCATACTCTTATGTTTATAATATACAATGTACGAGTATTTTAGTATTTTATTTATGTTACTGAGAATCAGCTATATACAATGTTAACACTTGAAATCAGACATATAAGTATAAGCTTTTGAAAGGTATAGTTCTTACATCCCGAGAAAATTATAAGTACAGGAATAAAAATTTCTGTAATCACAGTAAGGAAATTAGATGACATAGTATGGAGACTTTAATTAATGCAACACAATCTTAAATGCTTATAATTAATATATATATATATATATATATATATATATATATATATATATATATATATATATATATATATATATATATATAAATATATAAATCAACCTAAAATTTTCTTTTATTTGCATTAATGTTGTCATTTTCATATGCAGAATCAAGCAAAATTTATTAATAAGATATAAATATGCAAAATTTAACATAAGTGAATGGCATTGTGATTCATAAATTTCAATAGTGGAGAGGATATAAGTAATGTTAGAAAAAATAAAAACATATTTATATATAACAAAGAACATTTTCAATGCAATTTTCGTAAGAAAATGATAAAAAAATCGATAGATATGATTAAATGAAGAGAGATATGAATAATTATTTAGTATAAAAAAAACTGAATATTAATTAGTAAATTTTGAAGTGTGTGAGACACGTGCTGCAGCAAGAGGTGTTGGCTTATTGATATGTGAACAAGTAATAACATGACTCAGAATATTGATGAGCGTCAGAGCGTGCGGTCGTGCGTGCACACGAAAAAATTCATACTTCGTCACTTCAAAAATACACGGAGAGAAAAAAGGTGATTAAATTTTTTTAAGTGATTCTTTTATTTTTACTTTATAATCTTACTAGATTTTTTTTGGTTCGTTTATTATTACAACTTTAAACTTTGCTAATATTTTAATTTTTCTACTTAATTTTGCATTAATATTATTATATTGCTAACTTCTGGACAGATCAAACCATAATTTCATTTGTTTGATTTTTAAAAGATATAATGTATTACTTTAAATTTTATTCACGGAAATAGTAAGTTACGTTATTTATGCTGTATTGTTGTATTTAATAATAATAGAATAACTTTATTTAAGCGCATACACGTCTTTTTCAACCGTATTATATGAACCTTGACCAGAAAACTATATTTTTACTTAACAGATTTACAGCAAATTAGTTTTGACAAAATAACCGCATAAATTATTTTAAATTAACAGAACAAAATAACTAATTATGCTGTACAACATAATATTTATGCTTCGTAATTTATTACGATTGAACAGTATAGCATAAATAAAGTTGTAGTAACAAATTGTACTGAAAATTAGCTAATTACGTATTTACTTTTGTTCGTGCATAAAATACTACAGAATACAGATATTAACAAAACAAAATGTATCTATTATAAGTATGTAATTATTATTATTATTTACTGAGATTTTTCTTATTATATTATGTATGTTCATTATTTACTATTCTCTTTTGCTTTTTGTTACAGTTATCAGTTTATGGCGTCGTCAATTAGTCTCTACGCAGACTTTTTACATCCTGCATGGTCGCGATCGTTAGATTGAGGACTGTTTTTAACCCGACAATATTTGCATATTTTTACTTGAAGAGAGAGATTGATTGACACTGCATACATGCAAGTGTCTCCCGGATTTATCACGACTTTCACGAACCTTCTCACCCAGTAGCGGATCAGAATCGAACGGAGATCTCCCGCGAGTGTTGAGTTGAAGCCCTCTCAACTCTCTCTCTCTCTCTCTCTCTCTCTCTCTCTCTCTCTCTCTCTCTCTCTCTCTCTCTCTCTCTCTCTCTCTCTCTCTCTCTCTCTCTCTCTCTCTCTCTCTCTCTCTCTCCCTCCCTCCCTCTTCTTTTTGACTAAATAAATAAAGATTCAAATATTCGCAAATTATACTTGTAAGTTCAGAGCTCATGTAAAGTTTGTGACATCAAAATTTTTAAATTCTAATAAAAAGAAAACAAATGAGGAAAAAAATCAGTAAAAGGTATCTATATGAAGATTTACGTTTGTATCAAATCAACGTAGATATAAAGCGTTTATTCAAAGCCAAATGATAAATAAATATTTTTACATTTGAAACTGTACATATTTATACGTATCAATAGAAACCGTTGTAATACAAATAAGTCTGTAGTATCTGACTTTTATGATGAAATGACTAGACATTATATATACTTTTGACTATAATGCTAATTGATTGATTCTACAAAAGTGTCAGTAATTAGTTATGAAGAGGCGCCACCAATGTAGACATAACTTATTAACATACATCTAATTTTCTTTCAACTAATCTTATTGTAAAGAAATTAAAAAACCATACCAAAAAAAATCTTTTTATCATTTGCCGGCATTATATTTAAATAATTTTATATTCGTTCTTTTATATATATATATATATATATATATATATATATATATATATATATATATATATATATATATATATATATATATATATATATATATATATATATATATATATATATGTATGTTCATGCATTGTATAAATTAATTTGAATTATTAATTACATACTTGTCAACTTAATATTTATTTATTGATATTAATATTGATTTGATTTTTTAATATATAATTTATTTATATATAATAATATTTTGAGAGTTAAATATTTTATGGTGCTTGGATAAAGTAAAAGGTCAATTCTTAAATGAAATTATAAAATTTAAATGTATTGTGATATTTTAAGCGGGTGGGTGGAAGAAAGTTCATCAAATTAGTAGTTTTAAAACATATGATCGCCTAATATGTAATAAAAATTAATAGTCCAAATTGATACTTAACGATTTAAAAAATATATGGTAATAATAACTCGTATGTTTAAACTTCAAAACTTGACCCCCTTTTTTTAATGTCATTTTATTGGCAATGGGACCCTATATTCTGTATATAGGGAAATTTTTCTTCAGTCTATAGATAAGTCATAGTATCGTATAACATTGGCAACCCTCTAAGAAGTGAATTCTTCAAAATAAGTATATCGAAAGTCAACATTGTGATAATGATATATGAAGTGATATATGCATTTTTTATGTTTTTTTTTTTTTTTTTTTTTTGTATATATATATTTGTTTTGTTGTTGTTTTAATATTTGTTTATATTCTTCCTCTACAAAGGTAGTGATAAAAAAAATAATAATAACGGAAGCAGTTAAAAGGGTTGCTTTTGTTCACATAAATAAGTAAGTTTTGATACCAAATAAAATTGGACATAATACATAAAAGTACTTTTACACATTTTTAAATCTGTGGTGCGAGTCTGGATATTTTTCCTCTACTTTTTCAGTGTAAGAAAATAAAACTTCTTTACTTTAAAAACTTATTTCAAAAACCTTTATAATATTTATTTTCATATATTTTGATGAAAATATAAATCTCAATAAAAATAAAATAATATCATTATTTCTTTTGAAACAATAAATTTTAACAACAAGTAAACCCTTTTCTTTCTTTTTTTTTTTATATACAATCCAAAATTCTTTTACAAAACTTGCCCCAAAAAATAATCCAAATTGTAAAAGTTTTCCTTTTTTTCTATAATAATATTGAAAGTTTTAAATATATAAAATTTTCTTATATTTTATTATACGAATAAGATTTTGATTTTATAATCATTTGTAAAGAGAAAGTCTTTATTATCAACAAAAAAAAACTTTTATTTCTTTTCATGAGGATCATAACAAAAAATTGGCTTTGAGGATTGAAGTTTTGTGTAGAAAAGTTTATCGTCGAAGAAGAAGAAGAAGAAGATGGTAAAAAAAATGACTATCAATCCAGGAGTAGAAAAAAAAGTCTACATAAGTTTTGGGTATAAGTAACTTTTCAATGGCTTTGGCTCTTTTTATTTGAATAAGATTTTCATTATAATTCAAACTTCTCTTTCTGTTTTAAATATCAGATGAAGAAAAAGAAGAAATAAGGGAGGAAATAAGAAGAAAAAAAATTCAGAAAATAATATAAACTTGATTTTAACCTTTAGAGTAATAAAAAACTTTTATACTTTTGTAGAAATTTGTTTCTTACAATGAGTTAGTATATTTTATTTATGGCAATGTTGTTTAATATTGAAAATGTAGATTTTTATACTGTTGATATTTAATTGTATTTTTTTATTTGTGATATTCATATGTGTAAATAGATTTTAAATTATCTGGATTTGAAATAAATTATTACTGAAAGTGAATTTGATTTTATAAAAATTACCAACTTTTTTTTTTTTTTTTTTTTTTTTGCTTGCTATATTGTGTTATTGTGCTACACTAACCCCAGTCACAGTCAACACATTGTCTTATTGACAGGTAAGGACTTTTCAATTAATGGAAAAGCACACACGGGCCGGCCACTGCCTAAGTACACAGTCCGGCAATAGCCATGACAGACTAGAGAAACCGTGGAAACATCTAGGCAGGCTGTTCGTTGCAATCACATCGATAATGCACCTCCCGATTGCTGTGCGTCGTCATGGAATGCATGTAAACATGCATCGTGCAACGTGTTGTGCTCTCACACTTCACGTATGCACCCAGCAGTGGCTCGAACCTATACTCGGTGAGGAGTACAGAGTTACGAGTCAGTTGCCTTCATTACTCGGCCATACCAGCTCGGTATATTTATCGATATTATTTTAATTGTGTCCATTCCTGTCTTTAATATAAGGACACTACCAAAACTTAGTTTGCTTTCATGATAATAGACAAATTTTAATTTTTAATATACATGACAGTGGTTTTAATATTCACATATCAAAACGCAGGAGTGATTTTATTTATTTATTATTGTTTGTTGACAAAAGCAACAGATTATGATGGCCTAAATATGTTGTTCAGTAACGTTACTTTTCATACCATTAAAATAAAAAAACTGCGTTATATAGTTACTATCCTTTACAGTAGTGCTGTCATTGATCAAGTACAGAAATTATTTGTAGGGGTGCAATTACGTTATGCATTATTCATGAATTCGTGAATAGTAATTGTAATAGTAAATAGAGTTATTGCATTGAATTAAAAAAAAAAAATCGAAAATACTCATTAGCGAACACTTTTTTTTATCAACCTTGAAAATTTTCAAAGTTAATACTATAAGCTAAATTTTTAAGGCGTTCCAAATTTTTAAATAAGAAAAACATATTCATAATTTCAAAGACCATACTTCCCCCCTCCTCATTTTCCTCAAGACAATATTCCATCTGAAAACGAGTTGTAAGTTTGATATTTAAAATCTTGTTGATCTCAATTAAATATTTCATATAAAAGAGAATATAAAAAATCAATATCAAATTATTACACATCACTTCAGTTTTTTAAAAGATATAAAGAAAAAGATCAAATGTTCTCTTTTTTTTACCATATTTTTGTGGTTTACGTTACAAAGAAATGTACTTGTATTGTTCGTTTTCTGATCATAATTGCCCTTTTATAAGAGCAACTTAAAGTCACCAATAAATATGGTAGAAAAAAGAGAGAGAGAGAGAGAAGTGCTTCCGATTGTTAGCGTCGTTTGTTGGAAGAAAAAAAAAGTCAAAGAGTTTCCGCGGTCTTTTCGCATTGAGAGTGAGGAGAGAGACAGAGAGAGAGAGAGAGAGAGAGAGAGAGAGAGAGAGAGAGAGAGAGAGAGAGAGAGAGAGAGAGAGAGAGAGAGAGAGAGAGAGAGAGAGAGAGAGAGAGAGAGAGAGAGAGAGCACAAAAGGTCAGTCATCATCTCCGTATTGACATCAAATAAAAACTCCCATAATCCTCCCTTTAGCTCCACTTATTATATTTCTTTTATTCAAAAAAAAAAAAAAAAAAAAAAAAAGATAAAGTTCAGAATATAAAATGAAAGAGAAAGAATAAAAAGTACTCAATCGAAACAATTATATAGTATATTCTGTATATTTTTATGTAAGTGGTTTAGGTCATTTAAAAAGTTTATCATCAAAGTAATTTATTTCTCGCACTCTTTTACATTATTGGTTTTTTTCTTTGTTATATTTACTATATATGTATAAAATTTCAAGTCCATTTTTTTAAATTAAAATATTTCATTGTTTTAAATCATTATAGATATTTTATTATTAGTTAAAAACGTATGCTTTCCTTTGCAAATACGAAACTTATTGACATTTTAAAATGATATCTTATAGCAATCCATGTATAATTTATTTATTATCTTTTCCAAAAATCACTCTTCAAAAGAAAATGTTGTTTTAATCTTTTTAAAACAAAAATTTCTGTTGAAAATAATCTAGAAGAAAACAAAAATTTCTAAAAAGTTTTTTGTGAAAAGACTTTTATTTGATATAAAATTAAAGACCATAAAAAAAGGAAAGGAAAATTATTGCGACAAAAATCTTTATGAAAAAGTTTTCTGTTTCTTTCAATCTAGTTTATAGATGAAATAAGAAATAATATACACAAAGACAAAAAGGCAGTTCTAATATTTGCTGCATGATTGTCTTGCATATCATTAAAGTCTTCAACCCCCCACCCCCTACCCTCCCTACCACCCCAAACATCTCTTATTTCTTACAAACAAACACCCTCTCTTATGATGGAGAAAACTTGCGCTTCGCGATTGCAAAATAAAACTTTTTGACGAAGTCGACGTCGTTTCATTTTCATTATAATGCCAGATCAAGCTTCAAATATATATTATATATTTCCTTTTTATTTATGTATAGTACAGCATAGCGCATAATTATTTACTTCTTTTGGTATTTGACTTTTAAATAAGGGATGAATTCGATCTTTTTATTTACTTTATATGAAAGTAAAATCCTGCTAAATTACTTTTATTTTTCAATAGAAATAGCAGTAATTTACGATTTTCAGCCGTTTTTGTAGACCTATTACAATATAGATACTGTATAATAAAATACAAATTTAATTACTATAATGTACAAGACATGAAGCAATAAAGTGATTTGAGCAGTATTTTACTAAAATGCCACTGAATTTCTGAGCCTTTTTCCATGTTTTTTTTATAATAATAAAAGCATTTTAATTTTCTCAATGTTAAGCTTCTCTCTCTCTCTTTGTCTCTGTCTCTCTCTGTCTCTCTCTCTCTCTCCCTCTCTTGCATAATTACATTCAATTGTACTATGAATCAATGTTTGGAAACCAAAAAAAGATAAACTCGTCTTAGAAGCATCACCATAGTATTAATTTATTAGTCCTTTATTAGACCCCTCCTCCTCCCAATCAATAGTTTTAAAAAATGTGAAATAAGAAAAAAAAATCTGAAAATTTTTAGCCCGAATATGGAATTTTGTACCATTTTTACTCACTATAATTTTAAACACTAAAGAAGAAAAACCAAAAAAAGCAATAAAATTACAAATTTTTATTAAGTGCATTTTTACTATATGCAAAACTGTATTAAAATTCTTTACATTTACTGATATTGTGTTCATTTTTTTTTATCTAAATTTAATTTTTCTGTAATAATTCAACATGTATATTTTTTCTCTTTCCTTTAAATATAACAAACAAAATAACTTATACCAAGTTAATGTGCTTCATTTATATTATATATACCAATATATAAAACGACGTTCATATATATAATATAAAACATTCAAACTAAAACAGAGAGTTTGATATGAAATAAACAATAAACTTATATCAATATGCAATATAATATGTTTATTACTATCAAAGAAAAAGAGATCAAACATATACAAAAAGTAATATTAAAGTTTCTTCCTTATATATTGTAATAATCACTACAAATATTTTATATTTACATATTTACAATTGCTCTCTTTCTCTCTCTCTCTCTCTCTAATGAAAAGGAGTTTTGTATTTTATTTGAACAATGATGAATGAAATATACAACAAAGAACTTAAAGATTTCATATAACATATTATTTATTATTTTCTATCTTTTAGTGTAATATTAAATCAAGTATAAGAGAGTAAATATCATATTATTATCACTGTACTGAAAATCTTGATATCACATTTTCTGACTAAACTTTACGTGAGCTAAGAATAGGTTTTAAAATACTTCAGAGAGAAAAATTAATGTACGTAAACAATAATTGCTAGTTTGATTTCAGCAATACTTATTCATAACAACATAATTATCGTAGTATTGAATAATAATTATACTGCATAGTATGTTGAATAGAATTATTCTTTATGCAATTCTAAATAGTAGAATTTATGCTATAAGTTATAAATGTAGTAGTTAAATGTTTTGGAAGCATAATTGTGTTACTATAATGTTGCAAAGCATTGCGATGTTGTTGCGAAATATGTGTACCTCTTTTTTATTATATATTTTTTTTTGTCACGCGTAGCAATATGTGAAAGTCGAGCGCCATCTCCATCACGTTCAGAAACGACTTACACATTTTGCTTAGCTTGAGAAAAAACGAGATACACATATTGCTACGCGTGACAAATAGCGAGATAGACATTTTGCTTCGCGTGACAAAGAATGAGTTACACAAATTGTTCGCAACAACATCGATTGGGTATATGTATGGTAAATGTAGCAACATAGCCACAAAGATAACACAGGTCATATTAAAAAGCGGGTGAATGGCACACAAAAAAAAAAAGTTGCCTTTTAATTCCTTTGTTTTTAACTGATTCCTATGATGGGTACATGCATCATAATTTGAGTATTTTCCTTTCTCCATGCGTTACTTTATATGCAGAAACACTTTACTACTTAACATTGTCTAAAAAAGAATTATACCCGTCTAAAAGCTTTAATAACCCAGACTATTTAAATAAAACTCAACAAAAAAGAAGAAGAAGAAAAATAAAATGCTATATTTCAATAATAGCTTTTATAGCTATATTATTCAATCTAAAAAAAAAAAATGAAAAAGCAAACAAATATTGAATATAAAAATATAAGTAACCTAATTTTTTTCCATTATAATTTTCCATTATAAAAATATATATATATTTTTTTTTGTTATACATATATGTATAACAAAAAAAAAGTAATTTTCAATCAATAATAATAGCTTTTTAAAATTTATAAAACAAAACAAACAAAAAAACCTTTTTACAGATATATAAACAAAATGAACTAATAATTAAATAAGAGTATAAACATATGTAACAAAAAATATTTTAAATGCAATGATGCTTAAAGAACGTAATGTTTATATATATATATATATATATATATATATATATATATATATATATATATATATATATATATATATATATATATATATATATATATATATATATATATATATATATATATATATATATATATATATATATATATATATATTCTCTTATATTTAATGATAAAAATAATATCAAAGAATAAAAAAATATATATACCATATAATATATTTTTTCCTATTGTTTGATATATATGTACGTTTTGTTATTTTAAATTTATTCAACTAGAAAAAAAAATTGTATTGTTCGCATTAAGATAAAAAAATATTCTTTGAATTAATATTATATAAATAAAAATTATACTCTTTTGATATTATTTTTCCACATATAGACCGTTAAGATCAAAAGGGGGTATAATATTAATTATCACTGTTTATTATGGTAGAAAAAGTAAATAAAAAGAGTTTTTTTAAAGAACAATATTATTAAAGTAATGAGGTAAAAAAAGTATAATAATGTGTGTTTTTTAAAGTCATTAATGTACAGAAATTTTTTCAATTGCTGTAAAAAAAAAATAAAAGTATATGTACGTATATTACTCTTGTTGACTTTTACGTTTCTTAGTTGTTGTTTAATAATAATGTTCTTGTATTTTGTTTGGTTTTTTAAAAATTATTTGATCTTGTATTTATTAAGATTTTTAACGAGTTTTTTTTTTTTTTTTTTTTTTTTTTTTAAATATACAGTAGTTAAATTGTTGATATTTAAATTATTGTACAGTATATTATGTTATAATTAAAAAAAAATTACTGAATTGTAAATTTAACGTATTTATATTTAACTTTGTATTTAACTGTATTATATTTTAATTTAATATTAGAGTATATTATTATATTATTTATATAAAGTGCATTTATAGTTATGGTATTTATGTATAAAGTATATTAAAAATTATTTGTAATTTTTTTTATGAATTCCAGTCCCAGCACTTTTTTTCTTAGCAAAGTTTTCTCCACTTCTACAGCAAATTACATTGATGTTGGGTGTTTGTTATTGTGTACAATGGATATTGAGAAATTTTGCACTTGAGCTTTTCATTTTTTTCAAGGTGGAAAGTAGTGTTGTTGTATATACTGTACATGTAATGTGATATTATATATATATATATATATATATATATATATATATATATATATATATATATATATATATATATATATATATATATATATATATATATATATATATATATATATATATATATATATATATATATATATATTATATATTCTATTTATTCTATGTATTCTATGCTTTTTATACTCGAAGGCAATGGTTGTACAATTTAAAATTACAAAATATGTATGTATATCGATGCTTACTCGTTGAAGTAAACGAACTACACTTTACAAATTTTACTCAAAATAAACGATTACCATTTTAAAAATTCCAAAGTCATACATTTATTTCTCCTGTTAGAAGTGCGTAGATGTGCCAAAATATAGATAGTTCATTTAGAAAGAAATTTTTGAAAGTATACCAATATTTCATTATTCAAAAATTTCTGCAAAAAAATGGACACAGACAGAGACAGAGAGAGTATCCTAATATCCTATAACCAAACTAAATTGCAAATTATTAGAAGTTCGTATCAAAATTAGAATAAGTTGCAATAAATTAGCATCAAAAGATATAAAACAGTCTTTAATAAAAAAGCAAACTTAAATAATTAAAACCTATTTACTAAAAATATTTATTACATTATAATTTTTTTTACATTGAATTACTTAAAAAGGCATTTAATTAGAATTGCTATTCAAAATATAACCTAAAGAAATTTTATAACTTCATAAAAAAAATAAAAAAATAAAAAAAAATGAAATTTTTCTTAAAGTAATTAAATGTAAGAAGAAAAAAAAGTGACTTATTTAAAATAAAAATACCAAAGCATTATTTTATTTCCACTATATATAAATTTAAGTGTAGATTTAATTATGAAAAAATGCACATCAAACGTTTTTAAAAGAAATATTTTAGAATAATAATTTTACCACCATTTCAATACGAAACTTAAAGACGCGAAAAAGGAGAAGAAAAAAATAATTATTTAGTATATATTTTATATAATATATAAAAAAAAGTCTTTGAATGTTTTTTAACGCTAAACACTTAGTTGTCAGTAAGGCGTAAAGTCATACAAAAATCACCTTCTTTTTTTTTACCACCGTACATAACCGATTTAACCAAAGAAATAAAAAAAGGTATAAAAATATGTTTGAAAAAAATAAATATATATATTTTTACTTTGATCTCAAATTTTTTTTCTCTTCCCCCAAACTCCCTCTTTCTCTCTCTTTTTTCAAAGAAGAAATTTTAAATCTAAATACACATACATATACATCTATCAATTTTATAACGGTTGGAAAAAAATTATATATGTTTTTTATTTCACTTGAAATAAAAAAAAAAAACGAAAAAATGTTCTTGAAAAATCGAGGTAGTGGAAATAAAAAATCATACGTTTGGATTGAAAAGTAAGGTTTACGCTTGAATTTTATCGCTTACAATTTTTTAAAATATATATTTATATTTTTTTTACGTCTACTGATATTTAAATTTTATCGCTTATAGCACATACTTGATAAAAGGGAAGATTTTTTTTTTTTTTTTTTTTTTTTTTTTTTTTTTTTTTTTTACTCATCTGCAGTGAATTTCTATATACTTCATTTTTTTTTCTTTTCGATGAATTTGATGGGTAAAAAAGATACTGTGATTATGAAATACAAATATATTCATACGCAACTTTTATGAATACAAACTCAATTATTGAGCAAACATTATATTTTGATTTCTTAATTCATACGAGAATAATTTTATTTTAATTCAGTTTAATATTACTGTCATTAAGAACAAAATATTGTCACTTTTTTACTGTTGGAAGTAAAAAAAAAAAAAAAAAAAAAAAAAAATTCGGGCTGTAAGCTGCAACCTCATAGTTAAACCTTATTGTTAGTTATCTTTTTTTAATTGTTGCAACAGTCAAAATAACAACTTAACTACGGTTTAACTAGTTAGTTAGCATCGCAGCTTGTGTTTTTTTTATAGATTATATAATTGATATTATAACATATTGAATATAATAGGGATTTTATAAAAAAAAACTGAAATTTTCTTTGTTTTAAAGTCATTTGCAACTTCTTATGAAACAACAAAAATTGTTATTTTTAATGAATTTGGGATCGCCAAAATTTTATAATTTTTTCAAGAATGTAAATTGAAGCCACACAAGAGAGCGTAAAAATACTGTTAAGTATGCTATTTGCATGAATATTCCCGTTTCTGACGTCAGAAATAAGCAAAAATTAGTATAATAATGTTGTGCGGGTTGCATAAATTGAAATTTTCTGAGTTGGGTTTTGAGAATTATGTAAGTCCCATCAAGTGTTTTTTGATGTAAATGTTAATGTTTTCTTCTGGTCTATGCTTTTACATAAATCCATTCATTAAATAAATCATACATTGTATGTAATACCTGAATGATGTACTGATATCGTGTAGGGGAGAGAGAGAGAGAGAGAGAGAGAGAGAGAGAGAGAGAGAGAGAGAGAGAGAGAGAGAGAGAGAGAGAGAGAGAGAGAGAGAGAGAGAGAGAGAGAGAGAAAGAGAGAGATTGAGAGAGAGAGTAATAGATCTTAAAAATATAAATACTAAAAGAAGAAAATAAAAAAAATTAAAGAGCTAAAGGCTTTTAAAACAAATACAAGAAGTTTTTATTTTTTACAAGCAAAGCTATAAAGAAATAAAAATCACAAATAACGTTGATTGTTTATTTCTTTTCTCCTATAAATTGTTACATTTATTTCCTTTTTCTTTAAACCCCATCTTTAATTCTAAAGCAAAAAGAAAGAACACACGAATGAGATTCATCCCTATATCAAGAAAAAAAAAAAAAAAAGGAGAGAAAAAAAAGGGGGTATCCTTTTAAGAGAACGTTTTTATCTGTTCCGGCGATTCTAAAATCGTTTTCTCTCTTTTTCTCTTACACACAATATAACAACAAACAATTTTAAGTTCGCGTGTTGCACAATCTTACATTTAACTACCATATAGATTTATTTGTGTTTTACAGTACATCATTCAATGAGTCTAGTATATTATACAGTAGATGCTCTTAAAAACTATTCCCTTTTATTTATTTTTTTTCCCTTTTAACATTTTATTTTATGTATTGTTTTTTTATTGTGAAACTAATTTTCTTTTCTTTCTAGAAGAAGAGATTTAATAATATTGGTTCTTTTTAAACTAAAGAAAAAATAATAATTAAAAAATTTTTTGGATATGATTATCATATTATAAGTATTTTTGTTGCAGAAATTTAATTCAACTGGAAAAAATATTTGTATCATTTTTACATTAAAACTAACATTTTTAAGATAGGAAACAAACAAATCCTTCTTATTAAGAAATTATTAAGTTTTTCTTACACTAGTTCGTGTAGTTTTATTGATAATAGTTAGTACCATAGTTATCATCACTATAAATACAGAAAAAAAATCAAAAAGAAAAAAAAAAGTGATTTCTATGAAGTATTTTTGTAAAATTTATTTTGCAAAATTTGCCGTTTCAGTTCAGAAGCTTTTTTTTTTTTTTTTTTTTTTTTTTAACAAATTATATAAAATTTTATTTGAATGAAAAAAACAAGACAAATTATTCCACGCTGTACAGCAACGTTACTTTCTACCATAAAAGAATAAGTAATGCTCTGCAGCAAGGTCACTCTATATTTTACAAGATAGTAAAGCTGAATAGTGATTACAAATGCAGAATATAATACTGTCGATGAATGCAGTAAAGTGTGTTCAGCACAGTTTCACTCGTTATATTTACTCGTGTCTTTATTTTATTTATATATATATATATATATATATATTTGCAATATGCCAAACGCATGCTTGCATAAACGGATTGATATTGCGGAAAACAAGCTCTCATCTATCATATTTGAAAATCACAGTATCAAATTTAGTTTCCTAGATGACATTGCACTAAATTGACACAACAGAAATATATTGACAATAACAACGCCTCTCATCTCTTACCCTCTCAAAAATAAAAACGCGAGAAGCTTTCAAGACAACACCGGAAGTCAAGAAAGTGGCTAAGGCTATTTGTCCGAGCATCTATCGGAACTTGCAACTTCTTTTTTTTTATTTCTATACCCTTCTTTCATATACTTTAATCAACATAACATTCCCTAAGTTTTTATTAAAATTTCACCCTTATACACTTGTGAATTAAGATTACAAGACATGTAGTATCCCATGTAACATTTACCAGGAGATAATAAGAATTTACTTGTTAGATTCCAACTTTAAGTTCTTCATTTTCGACCATAACCATAGGGAAACTGTAGTTGATGAAAGTATAAATTAGTGTGCATTTTTTTTTACCCTCATTTGTAAGATCTATAACATCAAACCATTAGTAGCACACTCTTAAGTATTGTCCGGCATAAATAAAGCACAAACAATCAATATGTCCAATCTATTGAAGACGTTAAGAACAGGGGGAAATTAATTATTGTATAAAACCTAATGTGTGACCCCATAGACAAAAATATCATTCATTCATTCATTCATTCATTCATTCATTCATTCATTCATTCATTCATTCATTCATTCATTCATTCATTCATTCATTCATTCATTCATTCATTCATTCATTCATTCATTCATTCATTCATTCATTCATTCATTCATTCATTCATTCATTCATTCATTCATTCATTCATTCATTCATTCATTCATTCATTCATTCATTCATTCATTCATTCATTCATTCATTCATTCATTCATTCATTCATTCATTCATTCATTCATTCATTCATTCATTCATTCATTCATTCATTCATTCATTCATTCATTCATTCATTCATTCATTCATTCATTCATTCATTCATTCATTCATTCATTCATTCATTCATTCATTCATTCATTCATTCATTCATTCATTCATTCATTCATTCATTCATTCATTCATTCATTCATTCATTCATTCATTCATTCATTCATTCATTCATTCATTCATTCATTCATTCATTCATTCATTCATTCATTCATTCATTCATTCATTCATTCATTTAAATATTTACTTATATGCTGATTTTCATTTATATTTTGAGTTTGTATCGACACCACGCCTTATTTTTAATGATATATCGCATTTAAAAAATATAGTAATTTATCCCGTCTTTAAGTATTAAATTGTAATAAAAATTGATGATTATTTGATAAATCAGGTCAAGTGTCAGTTAGTTTCATTCAACTTTAGTTATCATCAATATTGAGAACACGCGCATCTTTAAACACGTGTGACATTTTTATTGTTTTTGGATTCATTGATCGATCAAGGCCGTTTAATATAAATATCGCATTGCAAAAATTTATATTTCATAAGAGTTATATTTCCATGTACAATAGATATGATTTTTGATCTAATGTGAAGAAGTAAGTAAATACAAAAGGTTATGATAAGTTTATCAATGTTTGATTTGTGTTTATTTTTCATCTATTTTAGATTTATCAAATTATATTTTTATTCTCGTGTCAATAATATATAGGCAATGAACTTATATGTAGAAGTTTATTATGTAAGCAAATTTGATTATGTTAAAATTTATATAAACTTTTAAACTTTGATATAGGGTGCCTGCAGTCATTGATTTCAGCTTGCGCTTTAAAGTCACGTGTGAAAAAAAAAAATGTAATAGAAGAAAATTGAAAATAATTTACCAATAAAAAACATCAAAAAAATATATATTTTAAGTATTCAATGCTTTTAATAAGTTTAATTCAACTGTTACTAGTTTGCAAAAATATCATTATCGTATGTATAGGTAAATTATATTTTGAAGAAGTAAAATAATGCTTTATATTATACGTATTCAAACATGGGATAACGGTATGGGGTAATCGGACTAAAATATATTATGAATTGAATATTAAACTTCCTTTACTCTCTCTCTCTCTCTCTCTCTCTCTCTCTCTCTCTCTATATATATATATATATATATATATATATATATATATATATATATATATATATATATATATATATATATATATATATATATTACTCAAATTTAAAATATATTTTACATGAATGATGTGCACATTCATATTTCTCTGTATACTAAATTCCTTTAACTTTTAATACAGTATATTGAATGCCTATAAAATACTATGCAGTATTTGTACAACTTTTATTTCTAAAGAAATCAGTATATATAACAAGAATTATCTTTTACTATATACATTATGTATAACTCCTTGTATATTTAATGGCCAATACCACCCAAATATATCCAGGATATCTTATTTAATATTGCATATCAAAACACATGTTCAGTGTAATTGACTTTGTATAAATATCAATAGGTTTGTAGTTCAAATTCAATGTTGTATAACGTTCTTTAAAAAAATCTGATTTAAACATTTTCTCAGAATATAGGGGAATTTCAGTAGCATTTCGCCGCCGCTAACTTGGGGGTGAAATGAAGTATAAAACGGCTTTTAAATGACCCGGAACGTTTTTAGCTTTGTAAGATAACTTCTTTTTTTTTTTTTTGTATTTATGAGATAAGTACAAAATTATTAGGCGAATAATCGTTAAATATGTTTAAGTTTTTGTTTGGTTACTCTGTATATTAATGATTTAAGTGCGAGGTTATCTTTATATTTTATCTTGTGTAAAGGATAAGAGAAATAGATATAGAATCGGGTATGAGAATTTATGATTTACAGATTTATGTTTGTGTGTGAGTGTGTGAATATGGTTCAATTATTGCACAGTACATGTTGGTATATTTTGTAATTCACGATAACAAAAATCATAACGAAAATATATATAATTATATAAATAAATTTTTATTTTTGGCTTCCAATTATTTTGCTGAAATAACCATCAGACATAGTGTTTACCATAATATAACAGATACAGTACGCAAATCTATACTATTTATCTTTTATTTTTTTAATATTTTTTTGAACAACAACTGATTATTTATATCATGGTTAAACTCGTCTCAGATATAAAATGAAAGTTCCAAAGAAAAGAAAATGAAAATTATACTTTTATTATTATTATACATATTTTTTTAAGTAATTATAATTTCTAAAAAAAAAAAAGTTACCCTTCGAAAAAAAAAAATGCACATTTGTCTTTCAAAAAATTAATTTTTAAAATAATATTTTCACTTTTGAAATTTAAATTTTAAACAAATGTACTAGTAACAAAGATAATGAAATGTATAAAATAATAATCAAAATTATCACAACTATAGTTCTATTATTATTATTTCTTCATAATTTATTTTTTGCTTTCAATTTTAATAACAAATCAACGAACCAAATACGTAAATGAAAAGTTTAAAATAGTTTATCAAATAATGTATATCGTAATTTGCAGACTTGGCCAGCGCTCTTTTAAAATGAGCGCGCTCACGCTCATCGCTCACGCTCACGCTCATAAATTTTTTGAGCGCGCTCATTTGTTGCTCATATATATATTATACACACACAATATTATACTTAAATGAATTTTTAAACTGGAGCTTTTAATTTATACGTTTAGTGATTTATATACAGAAGAGGACTAGGTAGAACATTTAAACAAAATAATAATAAAAACAATAATAACACAAACTTCTCATTAAAACGTAAGCGTCAAGTATATGAGTTTCTATACTTATTTGTTAAGTAGTGTAATTAAAATTACATAAAAATAAGAATACAATAAATTATATATATCATGCACTTCTGTATAACATATTATAAAATGCAAACATTATATGGTTGTGTTATCGAGTTTTTTTTACTAAGTTTTAATTAAAAAATAATTTTTATTAATAAATAATAAGTGGATAAAAAAATTTGAATTTTTTTTTTATTATTAATGTCAATCAATGATTAGTCATGGAACCACTCTAAAAAAAATTGCACATGTTTGTATGTGCATATTAAATTTTATGATGGAATCAAAATTATATACAAAAATTATTGAAAATATAATAAATGTAAGTACACTTCTGAACCTATATTTACATCACTTTGTTATAAGTTATAATGGTTAAATGATTAACAAATATAATATCAGCAGTAAGTCTTGATAATTGTCAACCTTCATTTTAATTAACCTAAAAATTGTCTCCATCTCGAACTTTGTATTGAATCAAACAACAAGTCAAGTATTGTTATTTATTGTAAATAATAGCCAGGTGTTTTGGTTTGGTAAACAATATCACAAGCAGGTAGATTCTACTTGAGAGCTTTTACATTACAACATGAAAACATAAAGGAAAAAAAAAAAAAAAAAAGAAAAAGAGCGAGTGCGTAAGGGATGAGCGTGTCGCTCAACTCATTTAAAATGAGCGCGCTCACGCTCATGCTCATATTTTCAAAAAAGAGCGCGCTCACGCTCAACTCAAAAAAAATGAGCGCGCTCACATGAGCGTCGCTCAAACAAGTCGCTCATGGCCAAGTCTGGTAATTTGTATCTTAAAAATATTAAAAGCTTTCATCCTTCTTTTTTTTTTTTTTACATCTAGTTTAAAATTAATTAATTTCATCAAACAATACAAAACAATGGACATAGACAATAAGTTTTTAGACCCTCTCTTTAAGTCTATATTATTATTATCTAAAATATTTTGGCTTTTCATATTTTTCATGCATATATATATATAATTAAAATAGAAATTTGATAAAGATTTCAATTTAAACTTAGGGTTGAATTTTGTGATTTTTGTTTGATCTTTTTCCCTGCGCATTTGCAGTCAACCATGCAGTTTGTATGTACAGCAGAGGACAGTGGAATTGCACCTCGGGATGAATTAAAATGTGGGAGCACAGAGGGAGACATTGTTCTCTCTCTATCACTCTCTCTCTCTCCAAAAGCTATCCAAAACGAAGAATTTCTCGAGAGCCCTATTATATATGAGACAATGACATTTATATATTTGTAATTATCTTTTGGTTTTTAATATTATACATATTATCGAAATATTTCAAAAAGAAACAAAATAAATGTGCAATAAGACTAAAAAAATTAAAAACAAAAATTAAAAACAAAGTATTTTAGCAACCTTAATTTATTTTTTTCCTGACTTTTTGTAGTGCGCCTCTGATTGGTGCTACGTCACCGCCGGTAAGAAGTATTAAAGCATGTGTATTACAATATAGGCAATATTATGTTTAAAGCTTATCTTACAAATACGAGTATAATGGTGTCACATGTAATGAATGAAGGGATAATTAATAGAACATCATATTAATGCTATTTTAATATAGGTAAACCTTTTTCAAATAACTCAATGGTAAAGTTAATTATAAAAATAAAAATATTTAAAACAAAGAAATTTCTTTGAAATGTTAAATTTCATGGGTGGCATGATTTATTTTTATCAAATCAATGATAAAATATATAAATTTATCATCTTAACATTATGGAAAAAATAAATTGCGTAAATTATGGAACATTGAATAATTATTATTTTGTAAAGCACCAGTGTCTGATAATATGATAATTATGCTGAGCAACCTTTACTATATGTATTATAATTACTATAGATAACATAGCATAAATAATGATTTTAATTAATTTTGATGCATTTTGATAGCAAATTTATTATAAATACGTATTTATTTTTGTCCGTATATATTAAAAAAAATATCAAAATGAAGTAACTTTATTCTCAGATTAACAATGATATAAAATATGAAAAATTAAATCGAATCAACTGATAAGGCCTCGGCCTTGGTTAAAATATTTTATTTATACATCATAACGGCTTTGTATACAACCAAATCTTCAGTAAAAAAAATAATTTTTTAATTCTCTTTAAATAAAATTAATAATAACAATAACTATTCATTAGTAACAAGTCCCTAAACTTGCATATCTTATAATTTCATACGTCACCATGATAATGATTATTATCTTTAAAAAAAAGTTATTCCTTACCCTATTTAACATTCAAACCATATAAAATAAGAAAACAATGATGAAATAAATTTTTATGAGTATGTTACATATTATATTATAAAAAATTATTATATTATATGATATGTGTAAATCTTAAAATAAAAGATTTTTTATTTTATTTAATATATTTATTTAAACATTCCTTTTTTCTCTGCTTATATAAATAGGCGGATAATCTTTTTATTTTATTTTCTTGTGTCTAGAATATGACGTGTGTTATACACAAAGATAAATATTAAGATGAGAACTTATGCATACAAAAATCGGCGCCTATTGTATGTACTTTATTTTTTACTTTACTTTTGTTGTAATATGATTAACTGTATATACGTAGTATTTCTAAAGCTAATATATATATATATTTTTTTTTTGACGTGTTCTAATTTTTTAATTGCTTTTTTTTTTCTTTGTAAAAAGGGAGGGGTTAGAAATGATGATGAACTGATCAAGAAAAGTAATTATTGGATCTGCATTATACTTTTTAAAGGTCAATTTTTGATATTTCATTTATCACTATACGGTAGAATACTCTACTACTGTATACGGTATTTTACTATTGAATTACAAACTTTTTAATTTGGAACTATTAGTCTAAATGTAAAAAAAAATAATAATAATAATAATAATACTAAAAAATAAAAAAATAACACAAGGTAGCTAAAATATCATAATTTGCAATAAGCTCTAAATTAATACCTTAATGGAAAAAGACGATCAAAATATTTTACTACTATTTCCTATTTTATTTATTTCTATAATGATTTTATGTTATTTTCGTTATAATTAATAATTTTCAATTTATTAATTTAATGCTTTTCTTTACACTTTTAAACAGCTACTAATGGATCACTCATAACCCCCCCCCCCCCCCCTGTTACGGTTATGAAAATTTCAGAACAATTATTTCAAATAACCTCTGAAATTTTTGCGTTTATGCGTTCTACATAAGTGAAGACAAAAATTGTTTAAAACATACAGTGGGAAAAAAAAAGTAAGGTAAATTCAAAAATTCTTTAACACGATTGATTTTATTACAGACGTTAATTAGTTAAAGCTAATGATGACACTTAATGAAGAATGTGATTGTAAACAATAATTAAAATTAATTAAACAGTAAATGAAACTAATATAAAAAGAATATTTTATAAACACCACTTTATGTTAATAATAATTATTGTAAAAGAAATAATGTATAAGCCGAAGTGTTTCTCTAAGCTGACTCATAATAGCGATTTATACTCAAAAACTCATAAAACAGTAAAAATCATCATATTTATTATTTTAAAATTGTTGACGTGTCCGGTATATAAAAATGATGATGATAATAAAATCGTGTTACAAAATTAGACTTAAATTTGGTTTCTTCAAAATTGAAATATCATGTTAAATTCTCAGTATTGTGATTATCACATTCGATCTTATTAACTTGATTTATTTATTGATGTGATTTTTTTATATATACCTGAGGTGTGACTGTGAGTCACGTTTGGAAATCCCCTACTTTTCAATTTAATAAATCTACGATATTCACAGGAATGTCTGATTCACTTAACTGATGCTTTGAATATAAAGTAGAAACAATAAATTAATTGGGTTTAAAATAGAAAAAAAAATTAAGAACATTGGAATATTTTTCTTCTATAACAGCGATGAATGTAATATACATAATTAAAGTAGAATTTTCCTGTAGGTGCCCCATAGAAAAATTTATTTAATTTTAATAAAATAATAAGATTAAGTGGATTAAACTAGCCAATCTTATAAGTGGCGCGAGAAGGGACCTTTAATTTTATATCCTTGAGCAATACAGAATACTAATTTTGTATTTTTAGCTTTTATTAAGAAAAATACTAAATCGAGAGCCGTAAAAAATTGTAAGGTGGATTCTATTGACACAATTTTACGTGTTTCAAGCTAATAAAAATGATTATACATTGTTATCAATACGTAATGTCTGTTAATAGATATTATATCAATAGGTTTATTATATAGATAATTAGATATAGACTAAAAAAATTATAGAAACTTTTCTTTTTTTAACTAAATAGTAATACTATTCTAATAAAATTCATATTTGACACTATTCAGTTCAATATAAAAATAATTTAACATCTTTGTTATAGTAATGGATCACTTGCAATGAACAAACTATTTAAAAATAAATTTAAACGTTCTTAATGCATGTCTTACGGACAAATAATTATCATAAATAAAAATTAAAAATAATCGACAATTTAAAAAAAAAACGTTGCCATTGGTTACTTTTTAATACCTGTAATTCAAATCATGAGAAAAAGCAAAAATTTAACACTTTTTTTTTTTTGCTACATGAAATTATAAATTTAAAGATATACACGATAGTAATTCTAAAAAAGTCAATTAATGGAAGGAAAAAAAATTAGTACTGACCTCTCTACCTTTCTTCAATGCACTGAAGATTGCTTGCATTACGTTTAGTCTGGGAACAGGCAAGACAGGAAATATAATGAACTTTGTACTCTTTCTGTTGTAATCAGTAAAAACTACATGAGAAATATCGCTTAAAGGTTAAAATTCTTCAAGTCAAAACGTTTTGGTTGTGGTATAGTATAGTATTGTCTCGTATACTATAATATCGTCATAATATACGAGAGAGAGAGAGAGAGAGAGAGAGAGAGAGAGAGAGAGAGAGAGAGAGAGAGAAGGCGATGGTTGGAAATATATCTATATCTTTGCTAGGAATCGTATTATTCAATTTGTTGTTGTTGCATTTATTTACTTATATTCTTACATTCGTCTATTTATATTTGTTTCAATTAAATTAATTTGTGATTTTTTTTTGTGGTTTTGTTTATTTTTTATTACAGTAATTGAGATAGAAACATTATAAATAAAAACTATGACATAATTTATAATTCATTTTCTCTATATAAACACATATAAAATTATTAATTTAAAGATATAAGATAAATTGACATTTTAATTCTACTTTTTTATTATTCACTGCATTTCTATTTGCACTTTGAATATTTTTGCATATTTTCAACTTGAATATTTGAATTATGTTAACCAATATTAATTTAAAAAATAATAGAAATATAAAAGTTTTTTTTTTAATTCTATAATATATAATACATAACAATTTATACATACATATTATATCAGTAAAAAATATTATTAGTTTTCAATTTATTATAATCCTATAACATTTGCTACTCTATATTCTATTTCCAAATATAGATAAAATTAAGCATTTATATGAGACTTATTAAAAAAAAATCAATTATACATTTTTATTTTGTTATAATCGAGCAATATGCATGCTACTCATGTAGAGATGAAAGATAAGACTGACATCGCGATCACAAACCAAGTGGAAACATTTATTTTTCTTGTTTCTTCTTTTTTTTTTCTGTTCTTATCGTATTTGAGTGATCTTAAAGAGAAACAGAGGCGTCGTTCGTTTCAAAATGTTTTTTCTAACTAAATTTGTCACAACCAATTTGTATCCCTCGATTGAGAGAGAGAGAGAGAGAGAGAGAGAGAGAGAAGGCGATGGTTGGAAATATATCGATATCTTTGCTAGATATCGAATATTTAAAATCTTCTTATGTTGTATAAAATGACGATTTTTGAAAGTTTCACAAATATATTAATTTTTACATCTTTTATTGTAAATCTCCCGTGTCATGGTAAATAAGAGTACTAAAAGTAACCTAATCAATTCTGAAATTATTTTAATATTACCTACCAGCTAAAAACAAACAAACAAACAAAAAATCGTGTAAACAAAAAAATTTGACCAAAGGATTTAAAAAAAAAAATAGTGATAAATATTTGATTGAATATTAAACTTATTCATAGAGAAAAATAAAATTACTTTACGAGACAGCTCTCTAAAAGTAACAGTACACATAATTGTGATACTTTAATGCATGTTTTTCTCATAAGAACATCATTGAAAATATAGATCGAGTTTTCAAATCGGAAAGTATACTATTACAATCGTGTGTACAATACATGAAAGTTTTTAATTTATGTCTCAGGGAAAAATTACTATGTCATATGCAGCATAATCATTAAGTGTTATAAATAATTATGCTACTTAACGTAAGAGTTATGTCTTACATCATAAATATTATGCAGTGCAGCATAAATTATGTTGTAATAAATAGTATGTTTATGTTGAATAAATATTGCATTATTTTTTTACAATAATTATTACGTATTTATTTTTATATAAGAATAAACAAAAATAAGTTAGCCTAAATAAAATATAAATATACTATATAAATATATACTTTAGCTATATGATTGCAATTTTTTTAACAGTAATCGGCAAGTATATTATATCGATATCTTAAGATATCGATATAATAAATAAGAAGGGGGTTGTATTTCTTGAGACAATCGAGAGACACTTTTTTTTTTATCTGGTTTCTAACTTCGATTACAAATCCCCTTCTTATTTTAATATAATGTTTATTTTACCAATTTCCAAATGTCTTTTTCAGACCATTCTTTTACCCTAAACATTTTATTTATTTATTTTATCTATAATAACATGCACATTATTTGTCTTAATTTGTATCTCATTTAAATTTAAAATTTAAATTGAAATTTGTAATATAAGATAATTGGAAGACGATTTAGAAATCAAAGTGCAAGGGTTTGTGTAGAAGAAAAAAAAATTGTGGGCTCCTTTAGGTTCTGACTATATTTTTTATATCCCATGTATGCACTCTAAAAATTGGTGCATTACTTTTGTTACGAATACTAACTTATTTAAGACAATCACTTTTAAGTTAGGAGCAGTAGCTAAAATACTGTATTTTAGCAAGTTATTAAAAATAGCTAATTTAAGTTTTTTTTAGTTTATTTAAGTTGTTTTAAAAAATTTTAAGCTATTTTAAGTTAAAATAGCTATTGTTAATAATTTGCTAAAATGCATTATTTTAGCTACTGATAATAACTTAAAAATAATTATCTTAAATAAGTTAGTGTTCGTAACTAAAGTAATGCAGCAATTTTTAGAGTGCATGTGTTCTTAAATACTGGCATCTCAATTTTATAGAACTTAATTAAAAAAAAAAAGCTAGTATTTTTTAAACACACATTTAAGGTTATTAGAGTGATAGTAAAAATCGTCACATAAAGCGTCCAACATGACGGTTCCTTAAATAATAACAAGACTTTGTATAGAATAATAAAATAGAATAAAATTCAATAAATTTGAAATCATGTCCTTATAAAACACTCTTTTTTCTTATTGAACATCCAAGGTGCATATATAAGAGGTTAGATGCTCCGGGAAAAGTTTTGGCCAAGGTCGCGCAGTTTAAAGAAATTCACCAAAGACGTCATATCGCCACGTACAATTTTGTTCACCTTATCAGTGACGTAGCTGGTGAACGGCATCGTATTGGCTTAGAACCAAGTACAATCCATCGCAAAATGAAATCGAATGCGCAAGTTTTGTGCTGCGCTCAACCTCTTTATTATATGGACCTTGTTGAACATCATTTATCAGGTATTCATATTTATAAAGGCAGAATATCTTACTTCGTAAGCACAATGATAATTCAAGATAAGAAACATAAAAATAAATAATTAAATAACATTACTATACAAAGATCTGAATTCTTTTTAATATATTAAAATCTTAAATTTTACTAATTTATATCATGTTGTTTTCTTTTTTAATAGCATAATTAAAAAAATTCTATATTTAAGGTTTAAGGTTTATAGATAATAAAATTAGCTTTTAAAGGATACCATTTGAAAGGGTCAACTGTTGAAAATTGAAGATATGGGTTTTCAAATTACAGCCATGGTTTACCTAACGTAAAAATAATTAGTAAATAATAATAATTACCACCGTTAGGGAAAAAAATTAATATGCCTATATGTATTAAAAAAAAAAAAATCGTACACAAAATGAACAATTCTTACACCCTTATTTTACACTTATACGACTTGGGGATAAAGTATACATAAAAATAAATATTTTTTATTTTTAATTGCAAAAATGTTTGTCAATAAAAAAAAAACAGATATTCATTTTCTTTCTTTTCATACGTGATTACTAAAAAAAAAATGAACTTGACAATATTTTTATACTCTCGCATTTTATACTTTTGAATAGAATGTGATATAAATTTCTCGATTCATTATATATTTTTTTCTTTCTCTCTCTCTCTCTCTCTCTCCCTTATTTTCTTGTTAAGTATTTATTTGTATAAAAGTAATGAATATTTCTAAATGAATACTACTTATTATAAAAACACTTCAAGTATCATATTTTTTTTTAAATAAAAGAGGAGATGAATATATATAAAAAAATTATGAGAGCATCACTTTTTTTATTGCTAATATGTATAAAACATGGACATTCAAAGAAAGTAATTAAGCATCAGCATGCAGAGAGAGAGAGAGAGAGAGAGAGAGAGAGAGAGAGAGAGAGAGAGAGAGAGAGAGAGAGAGAGAGATTATTTTTAATAATTTACCGTGCAATTTTTTTGGAGTGTTTTTATTTTAATAACTTTTCAATGCACTCATTGTTTTACATATCTTATAAAAGATCAACTTGTCTTATAATAATTACAAATATGCTCATTGTGTTTATTTGTATGTTTTTAATCTATACACAGCACATATATAGAAAATTATTGCATAATTTAAGCTGCAGGGAATAATATATATAAATGTTTTTGAATGAGGAAGACTACAACAAATTTTAGGGGGTGATTTTATTTCATATTCTAAAAGAGGACATTGTCCTGAATCGATACATAAGTGAATTTTTAATTTTTGAGTTCATTAAGAATTTTTAATTAATTTTTGAAAGTCACGAAATGATGTCACAGGCTTGAGGCTGCATCATGCATGGAAAAAGTTGCAGCCTCTGACGTCATTTCGTGACATTAAAAAATTAATGAAAAATACTTAATGAACTCAAAAATTAAAAATTCACCCATCAATTCAGGACAATGTACTCTTTTATAATATGTAATAAAATTACCCCTTAAAATTTTTTTTATTCTTCCTCATTCTTTAAATTACTATTCTGCATAATACCTATATGTTACATCATAGGTAAAATGCATTAATTTCAAATTTGATTACATTTTATAGTTCTCAAGTTTCAAAGTGTATTACAAATATTTTTTATAACTTAAATAATATATAATTTTAGACATCATTTATTGATCTAAGTTTTAACAAAGAAATGCAATATTTTTTAATACATTTGTAAAAGCATTAGATGCATTATGTAATCGGAATTGCTTTTTTATTTTAACTGAATTACAAAAAAATTAGTAATAGGTAAAAACAAGTACTATCTCTCCAAAATTCTCACTAAATTGGTATAAAAAAAAATTAATGAAAAAAAATATATAGATAAGTTATTGTATATTATAGAATGAGAGGTAACATGTGTTTTAGATTTATGAAGTTAACTCTCATGATATTGAGATGAATCAATCAATCAAGTTAGCTCATTCATCACTCATAAAGTCATACACCTACCCACCCACTGTAGTCAATGTTTACTTTGATTTTTATTTACTATGGGATATCTGGTAATCGAATATATTTTGCAAGCTTAATTTAAAGTCTGAATTGAGATCCAATAGTAATACAAATAATATTATTTTCTGTCTTTTTATTTATTTATTTATTTTTTTTTTTTTTCATTTACAGTTATGAAATTTTAAATTTAGTGCTATAAAAAATGAATTCATTGTTAAATTATAAGTTGCGACCCATATTATATATTTTAACCCTTCTGTAGCCCCACAAAATGTGGAGAAACCTTGTAAGGTAGGCAATTACAATATCTTTTCTAGAACTGGATTTCGTGATGTCATGAATTCCATAAGATGCCTACTTTACCAATGCTTGTTGTAACTTTGATTGTTACTATGAACTGCCTGGTTCTATAAATATTCTTATTCTTTACAAATTTGTTATCACCCCAGTTTGTAAGGGTGCATATGCGTTAAAGAACGTATTAGGTGTAATACGTAATCTTCAACATCTATCTCTTTGTTTTGAGTACAGGAACACCATAATTTAATATTTGCATAGTGAAAAAAATCGAAATTGTTTTTTTCTTAATTGCAAGTCTAATGTAACAAAAAAATCTGATTCGTTTTTTTTTTTTTTTTTTTTTTTTTTAAGTCTACTGATCACCATTACTGACCTCTTAAGTATAACATGACCATAATCACCATTAAATAAAAAAAAATTGTATCCAATAACCTAATATTATACTAATGAATCAATAATGTTATACTCGTCTTACAAATGATGCAATCAATCGACAAAAAAAAAGGTTTTTTTTTTATCATTGACCGACTTAACATAATAACAACATAAAAAAAGTTAATTAAAGTATTGATTATTTATATAATATAATCAATCATGTAAAATAATATAACATAAATTTGACTTGTCTTTTGATTACCTATCGTTGAGATTGATTGACTTAAATATCATATATATATATATATATATATATATATATATATATATATATATATATATATATATATATATATATATATATATATATATATAAAGAAAGATGATGGAGTGAAATTAAATACAAGAAGCAATAATAATTTGATTTTTTTTTTGTGTGCTGACAGATATTTTCTTTCTGCTTATGACGTCATATATTTTTTGATCGATTTGTGTTGCTACCAAAAATTGTATGTAACATTAGTGACAGCTAACTTGATAGATGTAAGTAATTAAACTTAACTCAAGTAAAAATCAAATATATATATATATATATATATATATATATATTATCCTATGGTGTCAGTAATTTTTTCTTCTTTAAAATTTTTATATTGATTAATTTATTAGTTATATTTTTATGATTTTTATTAGACAGGATATGTATGTAATTTTAGGTATTTGATTTTGTAGATACTGTATATATTCTATGAGATATAAAATGATATATATAATTTTTTATACGTAAAATTTTGAATGATACTATCAGACGAATTGATATAAAATAGACATAGTAATTATCTATAGTGCAATTAATTAATTAGACTTACATTACGGTACGTAAAAGGCTAAACTTAAAGGAATTGGAATTAGAAGAAAATCATTGGGTAATTTTTAAAAGGAGAAATGTAAAATATTTTTTGAAAATTTGCCATTCTGGAAAGAAAACTATATTAAAACCAGAAGTTTTGATTAGTTTTTTCTTTCCTTTACTGCAGTAAAACTGAGTTTTTTTACTCCATATATGAGATTGAAAAATATCTATTTATTTTTTAATAATTAATCCTTTTTTTCATTAATAATAACAATAAATGTATTTTATTTTTAATCTAATCTGTTAGATATAAAATTCATCTTCTCCCCTCTCTCCTCCATCCTTGTTTTGTTTTGTTTTCCTCACTTTTTGATTCCTTAGTGGGATTTACATTATTTGAAAAGATAAAATTAAATTGGAAATATCTAAAAGTTGGGGAAGTAAGAATGTTAACAACCTGCTATTCTTTATCTGGTATAATATATACAATAAATAGCACTTTTTTTTGTATGTTTGTATTTATTTAATCTATTTTTTATGCAAATCAAATATCTTGTTTTTGTATAATACAAAGTATCGAAGAGACGACATGGTAAACTTTATTAAATAAAATTAATTATTCAAAATACTCAAAGTTACAATCCTTTATTTACATGAACTTGAAATGAGAAAATAAAGGAGAAAAAAAGGGATAACATGATTTTTTTATATAGCAATTGCTTATAAATATACATTAATGTATGTATTTAAAAAAATTGTGTCCTCATTATGGCCAACAGGCCAATATATTAATTACAAATTACTTACTTATTTACTTAATTACTTTTTTTGGGGGGGGGGGGTCAATTATTTGTTTTCTAGTTCTCTGCTAGTGTAATACATTTGTGGGTGGAATACTTGAGATGGATGCTGAAGTCAAAATATAAGTTATAAAAAATAAAAAAAAAGAATAAGTTAGAAAAAAAAACTTGCTAAAAATACGTGTACAGTATACATCTTAATTATTCCCCTCCCTCTAAAAAGTCCTATAATTTAATTTTAAAAATAGTAAAATATTATTTCTATATTTATATTTATATAATGAAAAATTAACTTACTTATTTCCACACCACATACTGTATAGTAGACTCTCTCTCTCTCTCTCTCTCTCTCTCTCTCTCTCTCTCTCTCTCTCTCTCTCTCTCTCTCTCTCTCTCTCTCTCTCTCTCTCTCTCTCTCTCTCTCTCTCACTCTCTCTCTCTCTCTCTCTCTCTCTTCTCTCTCTCTCTTTCTCTTTCATTCATTCAAATAACATGAACTTTTGAATTAACAATTTATTATCATCTTCAAGTGAAATGTACCCGAAAAGAATAAATTGCGTAATTTATGCTCAATTTTTTGTCATTATAGCATTAATGATTCTTAATTAAAACAACATAAATAATAATTCAATATGCAACATAATATTTATGCTACGTAACATAGTTATTAAGAGGCTATAGCTGTGATATAGCTAAACTTAATGTTCGTACATAGTGATTACAAAAATTATATTTAGCAACATAAAATATGTTTGTTTTTTATATATTATTTGGATTATTTTATCCACTGTATGTTATATACTCATACTTAAGTTTGTTCACCCTTGAACTATTATTATTACTTCAGTGATACTAAATAATATTATATATATAAATGACATTTTATTTAGCAAATGAATAAATAGATTAATTTTCCAGTCTGTGGAAACTAAAAGTAATTAGATGTAATTATATAAATTTCACATCTTTGAATCATATAGGTAATTTTATATAAATAATTTATTAATAAATTATAGTCTTTTGAGAGTAAATTCACTATATGAACGTAATTACATTTAATATAATTATAATTATTGAGTTAAATTATGAAAATGGAAGTTAACACTACTTTTTTTTTTCAAATTGTTTATTTAATTTATTTTCGCTACAATCAGTATACACACGGAAATAAATGTTTACTCTCAATTTTCAACGTACAAAGTTTTAGAATGTACCTACGAAATGTATTGATATGCATTAAAGCATGAGTGCATATTTCATGAAATATTCAAACTTGTAAAAATACTAGTGTCAATGCAATTATGATGAGTATGGTAATTGTATTAGTTATCGGCATGTTTATCGCAATTATCGGCACTTGTGTTTGCTGCTTTTTTATAATACGTTCTACTCATTTGATAATTTTGAAATTTTATACAAAAATGATTACTTAAGAATCTCTTTTGTGCTAAAATTTCAAAGCTCTAAAATTAGTAGAATGTATTTAAAAAAATTTCAAATGCTGATAACTAGTACAATTACCATACAAGTAATACTTGCATAGGTTATCCTTAAACATTAGAGTATACTATACCCATTTCACCAGCAGACAGTACCCATGCACTGGTAAGGAGTAAACATTCACTGGTAGAGAGTGACTATTTTTAAATGCTTATAATCTCTAGTATCGAATATTGGATAATTGTATAGGTTAGGTACTCTCTTTGCATTAGAATTTGATGTACTACCAAGGTTTATATAGAAAGCTTGATATGTATTACAAAGTATAAATGAATGAATACGTTTAGAGAAAATGCAAGAACTGCTTAGTGACTAACTGTTTTAAACTACATTATAGTCTATATAACTCTTCATTCTTATTAGAGTGCAGTTGAACATTTGAAGAAAGGAAAAAAAATATGTTAATAGTAAAATATTAAATCACTATAAGTTACGATGAAAGACTGCTTGAACTGCTGTTTTGCTAGTAATAATGTATTTTTAGCAAAAAAAAAAAAAAAAAAAAAAAAAAAAAAAAAAAAAAAAAAACTGACCAAAAGATCAGATTCTTACAATCGGATGCCCCCCTTCCCTCTTTTCTCAAACAATTTCCCCCCGACAAAATCCAAAATTTTACAGGTGGTGATCAATAAAATATTGAAGTTAATGCGTATTAATTTTATTCCTTTAACTTGATTAAAATCTGAGAAAAATGGGTGCTTCCGTTGGAAATAACATCCCATCCTATTTTGGCAATGCATTATTTTAGCGTATTTAATTGCAAAAAAGAAAATTATTGTAAAGGTCTTATTTTAATCAACTGAACGTTAAGAAACAAATTAATTCAAACAAACATATCCATGCATTGATTCGTATCTTATTTATACATATAAATCATTATATTTAATGTAAAATAAGTTTTATCCCGCATACTCTCCATTCAAAACCATTGAATTTCCATGTTGTATTCAAAACTTATTGCTTCATGTTAAGAGTAATAGATTTTTTTCCCATTTATAACTTTAATCAAATCAGTGAAAACTATAAATTTTCAACAAAATTAAATTTAAATATTTTTTTTTGTCTTATATAAGACTTATATATAATTACATTATACAGAAATTTCCAAATTGAAATGCTTTTAGAATATAAATTTATCTTAAAACCATGAAAATAATAAGATTTTCTATCATCAACAGCCAGTACAACTGTATGTATTAATCTACATATAACATCAATTCAAAACTAATTAGATAGTTAAAAGCAATGAATTATAATCACTTCAATGCATTTAATAACATTTCAAGCTATTCTGATTTACTATAAAGCACCTCAAAATGTTTTCCTTTTATATATATATTATAAAACAAAAACTAGTTCCCTATATATATACATACTCACTCTATATATATATATATATATATATATATATATATATATATATATATATATATATATATATATATATATATATATATACACTTACATAATAATAATTACAAATAGCCCGTAGGTAAAATTAATCGACAAAACTTAATTATAGAAGGAACTCACTCACTCACACACTTGGTCTCTAAAATCTAAAGTCTATATATGTTTGAATTTATATATATATACAGTATATAAAACATATAATAATACAACTTATTAGAGGAAAACTTTACTATTGTTTAAAATATCAGAGTATAGAAGAGTATGTCAACTTTATAGTTAAGTTATGGTGTTCAATGCACGTACGATTTACATTTATATTATTTTGTATATAATGCTTTATTTATATTTATTTTTAAATATGGGTAATTCTTTATAAAAAATTCAAATTCAAAATTCAAATTTAAAATATATTTATTCATTTCTTTCATCCTGCAATCACAATACACACAACAATGCATATCCGCTAAGGTTATCGTAAATAAAAATTCACAATTAGAAATGATAGTCAATACAATACAATAATTACACAATAATAAGGAAATATATTATATACAGCATAATATAATATAAAATAGTTATATTTAAGAGAATAGATTGGAGAGATATGTTATATTTGGTCATTTAAAAATTCATGTAATATGTATATTATATTGTTTATGTATATAGGTGCTTTTATGTATAATGTATTGTCTTATTTATTATAATTTATTTATTTATTTTCTATATATAGGACAGTATTAAAACTAAGAAAAAGAAAAGAAAGTATAAAATAGTTTATGAAAATGAATTAGTATAATTATTAAAAGTATTAACTTTTAGCACCAACCAAATTCTGAATTAAATATTGGCTTTCATAATTCATCAGCTTTCCGTTAACATGTTTTAAAAAAATACTACATATTTTTAACGCATAAAATCTTTATAATTATTTAAGCAGTTTAAAGTAGCAAAAAATCATTTATCCAATTAACAATTACTGTTTTTACTGTTACATGAAATTGAAAGGATTATGTGTTTGTTTTTAATTTTTCCCAAACATTTAATATATCAAATTAAAGCCTAAATCTTGATGCAAAAAAAAAAAAAAAAAAAAAAAAAAAAAAAATCTTAATAAAAACTGTTAAAAATAACTATTAAAATTATAAGTATATTGAAATTGAAACTAACGTATACAAATTAAAGCTTAAATACTCTATTCGTATACTTTGTTATAAAATATACACAAGTTAGTTTGAAATTCTACTTGTATATAGTCAAAACTGTAATAGAATAATATACACACACACACACATACTATATATATATATATATATATATATATATACATACATACATGCAAGTAGTATAGTAATATATAGAATTGTTAACCACTAATTCAATAGCTAATTTCAATTACGCTACCCTTACTCCACTGTTCTCTCTCTCTCTCTCTCTCTCTCTCTCTCTCTCTCTCTCTCTCTCTCTCTCTCTCTCTCTTAGTCTTTTACTTTACTTCTACTAATAAACATTCTATATATGCTGTACAGTATTGTATGTATATTAAATACTTGTATTTGGAAAATTAACTTAACATATACTGAAAACAAAAGAACGGAGAACGAGAGAGAGAGAGGAAAAAAATCCAAAATAATTTACTTAAATTACGTTTTGTTTTGTTTTATCATTAAAATAAATCTTTGTTTCGTTCTTATACACAATTTTTGTGTTAGCCTGTGTGTAAGTTTGATTTCATTTTCCACCCTCTTTTTTTTTTGTACCTGTAAAATAATAAGTTTGTCACATATATAAAAAGGGAGGAAATAAAAATACTCATCAGAATTTTTGTAACGTAACGTGTACAAAAAAAAAAAAATTCCTTTGACAAAAATTTTATTACGTGAATGTCCAAAGATATGTATAAAATTAGTTGTTAAAATTAAATAAATAAAAAAAAAATCGTATTATATGAAGGTTTCGTACATGTAGATTTTATTAAAGATTTTTTTTTGTATATTCTGTCTTTTGTTTTAACTGTATATATACATATATTTTTTAAATTTAATAATAGTTAATTATTATTTAATTTAATTTTAAATTGAAATTGTTGTATAAAATCGTTAGCTTAATTTTTTGTCTTTATACTGTGGAATTGTCAATTAATATTATACTTTTGTTTAAAGTAAATGTGTAGCATACAATACATCATTTATTACATTATAAAATAAGCTAAAAACTTGTTAAGGGATGTAGGTAAAAAGTTTGTATCTCTGATATTAAATAGGAATACCCTTGTTTTGTTTTTTTATGTTATTCGAAAGATTATAATAACAACTATATCTTTGATAAAATTTTCAGAAAAAGTATCATTACGTTATTAAACAAAATAAAAAATATATACTGAAATTAACACGGGTATTTATGTAAGCGTACAGTACTGATAGTACAATTTTGAAAAGTCAGGATATATTTGGTATGGTGACCTTCTAAAACGTTATGTATTTGGAGTTTTTTTTTTTTTTTTTTTTTTTTTTTTTGCCATTGTGTAAAAATAAAATAAGAAACTTTTTATAATAACTGATATTATTGAACTAACAAAGGCATTATAAAATCCATTTCACTTGAAGTTTAGTGCTGAAAGCTATCCTATGTATAAATATTTTTTTAACCAGATTTTCAAACTATGGGACTCTCTTCACTGGTTTCTTCATATCCTTTTTTTTTTTTTTTTTTTTTTTTTTTTTTTTTTTTTTTTTTTTGTTCTTTCAAATGTATCATATCTGACCGTGATGGTTTATATGATCTGATATTATTGTAATATAATTATTGACGGTAGTTATATGTGTATATATTTGTAAATATTTATAATAGACGATTATTTCTTTAATTATCTTAGTTTTAGGCAATATAAGCTAAGCTGATACATTGTTTTGTTTATTTTTTTATTATGACTGTTTAGGATGAAGGAGAATAATAATGTTTAATTTTTTTACAACTTTGAGTAAAATAGCCGCAGTAAATAATGTTTAGAAAATCATTTTGAATAAGTATTGAATGCCTAATTCTTTTTCTATAATTATAATTACTAACCAATATTTTGATCATAACCAACTTATGGAGACAAGTAGTATTCCTTACCGTATAATAATTATGATTTGAAATCAATTGAAACTTGATTATAAAATCGATTTTAAAAATTTTAAGATCTAACATAAGTAAGTATACTTTATTTAAAATTATTTTAAATTATCATACACTCGCAGAAACAAATGCATCTTGTAATAATGTGATCTCAATTTCAGTAACATTTATTAATAATATGATGATCTATATAATATCTTAAGAACTTACATTATATAACATAATTATTCATGCAATTTCAATTTAATAACTTTTATGCTAGAGAAAATAGTTACTCTTCTCTGCAGCATTGCAATTTCTGTTTCCAAAATAATATCATGAATGAAAAAAAAAATACATATAATTTTTTTTTCCACCCTCAGAAGTTGTCAAAATAGATCAATAAACATCAAATGTAAAAATCATTATTTAATAATTAGTATTCAAATTTTACTCTCATCGAAAGTTAATTAATTATCTTGATTTTAAAATATAATTATTATTCAATTTCTTTAAAAAAAAATTTTTTTTAAAAAAATAAAAAGGCAATGAAAAAGTAATATTTCAAAATTCCCTAAAAATCAATTCTAAATAATAAAACTAATTTCCTTAAGATTAATTAACGTAAAACAAAGAAAAATATTAAAATTCAATTTCTTTATACTCATGTAAATATTTATATATATAAGATTGATCATCTTTTATTAAGAAATAAATTAATCAAACAAAAATAAAATTTCAATTTATTTACAACACGTCAAAATCAATTTTCTATAATTTAAAATAAAATCAACACTTTTTTATATATAAATAATATTACCTATATATTATAATAAATTTGTTATTGAATTTGAGTTAAGATATATATATATTTTTTTTTTTGACGCCTGCCTCTAGTTGAGTTAAGTAAGTAATCAGTTATTAATATGAAAATTGTATGTGGCGTGTGATCTATCAATATTCAACACAGAGAAAGCTAAAGGGAAATTGACTCCCATAGCGTCAAACTTAACACATCAAACGAAAACTTTATATTAATCGATTTATTATAATATCGATAAAATTCTTTATATTATTATTATTATTATTTTGTGTGTTTAATTTATACACGTTCGTATTTGCAAATAAATTCCTAATAATTATGTTAGTTCATTTTCAGTAATATTTATCCATTGTAATATAATTTAAGCTACGACTGCATAGAATTGCATAAATATTATATTCTATAATATAATTATTTATGATATTAAAGTGTATTAAAATTTATGATGTAATGATACAAATTTAGCATAAGTTATGTAATTTTATTATTTTTAACAATAACATTTTTTTTTTTTTTTTTTTTTTTTGCGATTTTTAGTTTTATTATTAATATTTGTATATTTTAGCCCATTAGTGTTTTCCGTTTTATATTAAAGTTCTGTGGTTTTTACATTATATATTTTAAAAGGTTTAAATATTTTAAATAATTTTTGAAAAATAAAGAAATTTATAGCTTTAAGTTTGAATTTTACAAGAAAGTGTCCAATTCAAACTCTGTTTCTGTTTCTGTTTCTGTTCATTTTTTTTTTTTTTTTTTTTTTTTTTTTTTTTTTTTTTACAGTTTGCATTGCTTATACGTTCTAAAATTTGATGTTACAATTAATCCAATGTGTATATATATATTATAGTGTATTTTATTATAACTCAGATACCGTATAACTTAGATCAAAGATATTCAGACTTTAGTATTTACCTGATAAAATACACCATAGAACACCGTATGAGAACGTATAATTCATATTGCACGTAAAAATTATTTTACTTTTATTTTTAATCAAAATCTACTACTGTATTTTTCATTCTTTTTACTTTCATTCTTAAGAATATTCATTAAAATAGAATCTTACATAAAAACAATAAAATTTGAAATGATAAGTGAATAAAATATGTTCACAACAAAATAGAAATATTAAATTACGTATATAAAACACGTATATAATCTTTAAAAAGTAAATTTATTATAATATATTATCATCAAAATTATAAAAGGATCGCACAAAATATTGGGCGATATTTCCAATAATCGTTATAATATACAAGGGAAGTTTCAGTGGATATATAGGAAAATACGAGTAAAATTCAAAGGCTTTGGCGTGGAATCAATTTTCACACCCTCTCTCTTCCTTCGTTGTTATAATAATAATGTAAACCTCATGAATATTCATAGCAAATATCTGCTCTACCAATAACACACAAAAACCCCAACACCACCCCCCTTTACGTATATACGCCTTAGAAAAAAAAATTCAATCATAAAAAACAACGATATTTATGAATATAAATGAAGGTCTTAGAAAAAAAAATTTAGGAGGGAAATTTTTGTGTAAGAGTTGCAACTCAACTCTTGATGTATACTTTTTTAATACGTAATTTTTTGATAAAAAATACAAAGTTAAAAAATATATAAATATATATTACTGTTTGTTTATATAAAAACTATATATAAAGTAAATCAAATTTTATTAATATTGGTAAATAGTTTTAAAATTTTACGTACCTTAACTCTTTTTGAAAGTTAATTTTAAGGTGACTCCTGTGCTAACTTTTTGCTATCATATGGGATCGAATTTATCACGAGGCCTTTACGTTAATCAATATTGTATATTGTACTTTTATTTATTTGAAAAAAATTGTTCTCACCATTCGATCGATATAATTGAATTTATTGACCTCACAATTGCTTCTTTTCTTTATTTAAATATATTTTTGCAATACCATCATTAATTTAATAATTTATTAAACCCAATATATTTTTGTGCACACAATAAAAGAAAATACCTATACCTATATAATGCTGAACCTATATTTCTTAGCATAGCATATCGATGCTAACCCGTCGAAGTGAATGAACTACACTTTACAAATTTCCAAATTCTCCCATCTAGTTCTCCTGTTAAAACGTGTAGAAGCCAAACGTAGATCGTTCACTTTGAGTGAAATTTGTAAAGTGTAGTTCGTGCACTATGACGGGTAAATATCGATATAAATCTTAGTTTTTCAAAATTGCATAAACAGTAATGTGCATAACATTTTTGTATACTGGGAAGTAAAATTGCGCTTCAATATAGCATAAATTATGTTGTTATACAAATAAATCCTGCAAAACATGGATTATATAGCATAATTAACATTATTATTTATTACACACTTATTTTGGCTCATATGAGAAACATTTATCTCTTTGCAAAGTGAAACTGGTGTTTCTTCAGTTGAGTATTGTACTCTTCCATTAAACAAAAAAAAAAAAAAAAAAAATCAAATAAATATAATAAAATTTTACCATTAGTATTTTGTTTACAAAATGTTATAATAGTATCCTAACTGTTATGCAACCAGTATGACTTAATAATAACTTAGTGCTAAGAATAACGTTATAGATTTGTAAGATTAAATCTAAAATACAGAGATTTCATCACGAAGTTTTCGTTTGTGATTTTACAAAATATTCTCTGGTCAATAACTTTGAATTTTATGAACAATGTAAATATTAAAGTAACTATAAAATGACGCGTGTTAATTATTTTTCCAATATATATATATATTATATATATACTTGCTTATGCATCAATCTTCTTAATTGTGTAATGTGATCATTGATCAAGGTTTTTGTAAAATATGGCTATCAAGATCTCATAACGCCGTAACTAAGTTATGTATTATTACTATTATAAGTAAGCAAATTTTGAATTACTCGGAGCTCATAGAACTGTAAGGCTCAACTATTTTTTTATGCCTTTATTCCAATAGTTAGCTAATGAAATTTATATCAGACTCAATAATCTCTAAAACAATACAAAATTTTATAGCAATTCAAACGATCAAAGTCTGATGATAGTAGATCCTTTCTTTTTATTTATAAGCGATTCTGTACCTTTAAAATAATAAATAAAAAACACGAATAATTATATATTATTATTCCAAAATTTCCTACATAACCTCTTTTTTTCTATAGAAATAAATTCTCCTGACTTTTTTCTCATTTATACAATTCTCATTTTAAAAAAATATATAAATTATACTGACAAAAAAGAAAAAAATAATATAAAAAAGTAATATAAATATTGATCTTCATAAAAAAAAAAAAAAAAAAAAAGAAAAGCTAACCAATTTTCCACTTGGCATATGCAATAATAAAGATTGCTCGGACGTAAACTTTTTTTTTCTCCTAACAAACATTAAAATGTATAAAAATTTCTATATATATATAAATTGTTCTCAAATGAAAAGCAATTTTTTTATTGTGTATCTCCAACCTCTGTATTAATTAACTGTAGAGACTGTGAGTACTCAATTCTCATGGGAGAAAAAAAAAAGAAGGAAAAATATTATATATTCTAGCAAAGTATATAACATAGTATAATATATCAAGATATATACATTTTTAGACTTTTGTATTGCTAAATTATTTCTATTGCTTGGTATTATATATGTTACCTTGCTTCTGTAAAATTTTATTATTTATCTTTTGAAACTTTTAAAATTTAAGTTTTTTTTTTTTTTTTTTTTTTTTTTTTTTTTTTTTTTGAAGTTGTATTAAAAAGGTTGAATTCAAATTTTGTCACAATGTTGAATTCAAAATTAAAGTCTTTATATTGAAGTATAAAGTAAACAATTAGTGCTGATGAATATGTAAAAGTATGAACGATCCGTAATTATATGCATTCCAAAACGATGGACAACATTCGGTATAGATAGCACGGAAATAAAAAAACTTTCACAACTATATAGACTCAAATGCGACACTAAAATTGCATAAAAAACACGGTACATAACGTGTTTTTGGCATATAAAACATAAAACTTCATTTGAATTTGTATTTGACAGCATTACACTGACTAAAGATCCTTAACACTGGCCAATATATCTACACGTTTCCACGGTTTCTCTAGACTGTCGTGACAAATACTGGCCTGTGTATCTAGGTCATGGTTGGGACTAGATAGCAAAAGCAACAAATGGAAATTAGAATTAATTTTGATAAATATTATTTTATAAATATAATTACTATTTTGTAGGTTCAAACATGTTAAAATATATAAATATAAAATATTTATGCTAGATCAGTTTCAGCAAGTTAAATAGCATAAATATTTATGCAATTCCCATACATAAACATTTATGCTATTCATACAATTATATATGGCATTATAATACAGCATTAATTGCATTAATTATAATTTCCCGTCTGAGTTCAAGAAAATAATACTATCCAAATTAACACATTATAGCTGATTGTATTTATACACTTATATATTTCTTCAGAAATAAAAAATCCAAAAACATACTTACAAAAAAAAAACTTAAATATTCATCTTGAAAATTTTATTTAAAATTGAAATGGTTAATTTAAAAATGTCAAATACAAGAAAAAAAAAGTAATAATAATACAAATATTTCTTTACATTTTAAAGAAAAATGTCTCAATTTTACTCTCCTTTTTTTAATTTGGTTGTCAATTTAAAAACAAATAATAGCATCATTAAAAAAATGTTGATTAAAAAATGACTACGTAAAATAGAATTTTTTAATTTCTTATTTGATGAACTTTTTTTTTATTATATTGTCTCAAAAGTTTGATTAAGTCAAACTAATAAAAAAATGTATTATATTTTCTCTCTCTCTCTCTCTCTCTCTCTCTCTACTCCCCTTGAATATATAACGGTAGCGTCGAATTAGACGTTGAATAATTAACAAATAACGTTGGGTAAAAAAAAAGACTATACCATTGAATATGAAAAAAAAAAAAAAAAAAGTCAGAAAAAAAAGTCAGAAAAATGTCCAGAGATTTTTGTTTAATGTTTGAAACATTTTTATTACAGAAGAAAAATATAAAAAAATGACTCAATTTCATAATAAATAATAAATGAATTAATTTTTTTTTCTACCTACCTTATATTTTTTAATTGAGATTGTTTAAAGTAAAAGTTATGGTTTACTATGGGTTTTTGTTTAATTAAGAATATAATATCTTTTTATTACAGTATGTATATATTTTTTTAACAAAAAATATATACAAATGTTAATTAAAATTTTGTAGTCAAATTATAAATAATAATGTGTTGATGTTTTGAATCTTCTAAGATCATGTAATAAGGACATGATATATAATATTTATTTTAGTATTTCAAAGTTATGAATTATGAATTTATGAAATTTATATATGAAACGAATAAGAATAATTTATAATGAATTTTGTTTGTTTGTTGTGAATTTTTTAAGGTATTTAAAGAAGTTGTAATAATATATTTCTTTTCCCAAAATTTATAGCTATATAATATTATGTAACCTGATTTTTTTTTATTTAGTCGTCTTAAACACATGTTCACATATCTTACAGTATTTTTAATGTGCAATGATTTAATTACAAAAAATCTTCATTTTAAACATAAATTTTCTGAAAAAAGTTTTAATTTTTTTTTTTTTTTTTTTTTTTTTTTAAAGGGTAAGCTGAAGTGTTGACAAAATAGAGCAATATTTATTTTCAATTAGCGATGAAATTTATTGCATTCACAATTGTCATAATAATAAAATCAATACATTTTTTTTTTAAATCATCGAATATTTTTTGGGTGTATCACATACATATTTTCACAGTAAATTTAAGACGATGTAATCTAGAAACATGTTACATTTATTTGTTATTATATTATATTACATGCATTTTCATAGTGTTATTTTGAAACGGCCAAAGTAAATTCATACTTATTTTAACGTTAAAGCATCTAAATTTGAATTATTTTCATGTTTATCCTTTTATTCATAAAATATAGTTTTAACATTTAAAAAATATTCTTTAGAAAAATATAAAAGAATAGTTCATTTTATTTAGTTTAAATGTAAAATGTCAAAAGCTTTTAGACAAAAATATACTCTAAAATTTATAAGCAACAAAAATAACATGTTAAGGTTAATTAATATTAATTAAGAAAATAAAAAAGATTGTCCGGAATAAAAATAACAATAAAAAATTTCTCTAAATTATAAATTACACTTTTTTTGTTATACATATTATATTTTCAAAATCTTAATGAAATATCTGAACCATAAATAATAATAAAAAGAAAAACAAACGAAACATGAAAAAAAAAAATCTATTTTAATGCATATAAATATAAAAAATTAAAGCAATAGTTAATATAACAATACAAATTTTCTTTATATATATATATATATATATATATATATATATATATATATATATAAATAAAAACATATTTTATATATTTATATACACATATATATATATATAAAAAACAAGAGAAAAAAATTATAAAATAAATTTTTATTCTTTTCAACTTAACCAACCAAATCTTTTTGCTACCCTCACTTTTTTTCTTTTAATATAACGTATTTTTATATATATATACAAACATATTTTTATTAGTGGTTTTAGTGTATGACATTCAGCGCTCCTAATTGTCAAAGCCAATGGCAGAATCACACATCGCTGATTTTAACAAACTACGGGGAAAAAAAATATTTTCTATGGTAAAAAAAAAAAAAAAAAAAAAAGAAGGACTCACACTATATATTATATAATTTTTCTGTGCTCTGTGACTTTTTATATTTTATTCCCTTTGAAAAAAAGAATCTACATTACAAGAAATAAAATTTGATTTAAATTTATATGAAAAAAAAAAAAAAAAAAAAAAGTGAAAAGAATTTTATGGTTAAAAACCGTGCTAAACTAAATAGAAAAAAATATTTCTGATTGCTTGGATCAAAGTAAAAATTTTATGTATATTTTATATATATATAATATTTATATAGTTTATCATTTGTAATACTGATTTAGTGGGAAGTAAGAAGGGGGTTGATGGTTTGTTTGTATAGAAATTTATTTTATATTGGTGTGGTGAGCCTTAAAGGCATAGAACACATTGAACAAAAAACATGTCTAGTATCCTAACATACCTAAATATCAACGTTAATTTGACCGGATTTGATTAATTAATTTGATTTCTAATTTATTTTCCATTTACAAAATCTCATATGCATGTTTATGACGTCACAGCTTACTAGTCCACGCGCGCGGAAACAGGCAAGCTGTGACGTTATAAACATGCAGCTGACATTTGTTGAATGTAAAATAAATAAGAAATCAAATAATTTAACTAATTAATTTAATTAATTAATTTAACAACCATACAGGACAGCAACTGAAAAGAAAACCCTGAAATCGGCATTACCTGTTTTTATTTATTTTTGAGCTATTGCTACTTATTTCAAAGATTTCTATGCTAAATTTCCAACAAGACAAAAAACTCATGTATTGAATTCTAAAATTCTTTGATATAGAATATATTGTGTATGCAAGATGACTTCAATTATAACATCCAGATTATGAATAATAATCTATTTTCATGTTTATAGGTACACTCTGTAAATTTATTTTTTCTTTGCGTTCTTGGAAATTAGGGAAGCAATAATTTAATGATTGAGGGAAAAAAATCAACATTTTAGTAAATTTCTGGTTTTTCAAAACTCATACAAATAATGTGAAATGTTTTTTATTTAAATTATTTAGCATGCAAGAAACTAAAACTATGTAAAGAGGGAGGGAGAGGGGGAGAGATAGAGAGAGAGAGAGACCTGTTTATAACACATACGTTAATTATTTTACTCTATTTATTTTCAAAGGTTATTCTCTAAAAATGTTCATTTTTAAAACTTTTTCACCAAAATATATTAAAGAAATTTAGGCATCTTATTTAAAACAAACGCAATTCACAAAAGTTGCCAAAAAAAAAAAGAAAAAAAAAAGTAAATAAATGTTTTGAAATATAACAAAATGCAACCTTTAACGAATTTAAGAAACACAACTTTTAAAACTTATATCATATCAAATAAGTATGTATACTTAAAATTAAATTCATTCCTTTACTTTTCTTTTCAATAAATACGAGAAAAATCTTTGTATTATATGTACCCAAAGTTCATATACGTCTTTTCTATATAATTCTTAATTTCTTCCCCCTTTTTCTGATAATATATTACTTTCTCCTTTTTATATATCTTATACATCGTATATATTTTATATAGAATAAAAGAGTCGGGAAAAAGCTTTTGAAGTTTTCATTAGTATTCATTATATGCGTCACCAGTCATCAATGTACATATACTAATTAGTTTAATTACTTTTGACTGTTCGTATGTAACAACATCTAACACCGTCAACCTCTTATATATTTTTCATACATATATAAAATTATTTGTAATTCTATCATGTTTTTATTATTGATTTTTATTATTATTAAAGATAATAATAATAGAGGTATTTTTTCTTTATTTTAATATACAAAGAATATTTTATATAAATTTTGTATTATATAAAAATATGATTTTTATGGTGAATAATTATTGCTTACTGATGAAAGTATTATGTTTATATATAAAAAGGGTTTGAAAGTTTGTTTTGTTAAAAATTGAAATAAGAGATTATCAAAGCTTATATAATTTGTGTATAGAAACACAGATTTTTCTTTATATTTTATATATTTTAAGAGAACATTATGAATTATATACAAATGATTTATTTTAAGGTTGATATGATTTAATACGTGTTATACTTGAACATTTCTTATCATGGTCAATACTGGAAAGAGTTTCCACTCAAAATGTTAGAGATTCGTTTTTATTTCCGAGTCACTGCCGTGTGTTTTTTTTAATTCAGGTGTGTTGATTCAATAAAAAGTCTAGGTGCATTTTGGAGACACTCAAGTTACTCAAGTCGGGATGTAGAGAACTTTAACAGAGAAGCGACAACCTCGTGTTTTAGGCAGACCTGTAATACATTGGTTTTGAAAGTCCCGCTAAAAGTACCCAAACTTAAATGACAGTCGAAATACTCTTAGCGAATAAGAAAGCTCCAATTTTGTGGGTAGCTAATCATAACTTAAAAGTTTGGGTACTTTTAGCGGGACTTTCCAAATAAATGTATTGCGGGTCTGCCTAAAACATAAGGTTGTCGCTTTTCTGTTAAGGTTCTCTATCGGGATGAGGTCACGATCATCACAACGATCGTATAGGGTGTATACGCATGACGTCATATTTAATGCGCTTGGATGCCATACTGGAGTAATGAATAACATCGCTCAGAATAAGACAAACTTTTTTTTTTGTTATTTTCTTTGCGAAATCAATTGAAAATAGAGAAATTAAAAATTGTTTAATGTATGTTAAAATATAGTAGCATTGTTGTATAGACGTACTTGACATAATATATTGTTACGGTGGAGCTTTACTTTTTTAATAGTGAAAAGTAACATTGCTGTGTAAAGGAGTATGCAAAGAGTTTTTGTTTTAAGGGAAATAAGATAATGTTACACGGCCCAAGAGTACAAATTATTTTAGTATACCATGGCGAAGACAGCATAATATAAAAGTCAAGCCAAGGTGTGATTTGGAATGTAGATTTTAGTTCTGCCGTTGATAAGTTTTGCAGGAGAGTAAATACTAAATGCTTCTTTTTTTCGGTGACATATATAGGTCAATTTTTGTACTAGCCTAAAATATGTATAAGTGTTACTACGTAATGCGTCATTTAATTTTCTCTGTATTGTATAACTGTTCTTTAATTTAGTCAAAATTTACTTGAAGTATAGTATTGTCCTGCAACACTAAATGATAAGAAACTATCCGCATCCCACGCTCTTTTACTCGTGACCACAAGCATTATTTTCCTTTCCTTTTTTTTCTTTCTTTTTTTTTTTTTTTCTTTTCCTTGCTTTTTTCTTTCTTTCTTTCTTTTCTTTTTTTTTACACGCAATGCTTGAATATGCAATAGCAAAACTTTCAACATATATATATTTTTTAAATCTTAAAGCCATAGACCACATAAAACAACATGTGCTTTTTAATGAATAAACACGAAATGGGATGTTCAAAACTGATGACAATTTTTACCATAATGTTAATGTAGCCACACGAGAGAGCATGAAAAAACTGTAAAGTATGCAATTTGCGTAAAAATTCATGTTTATGATGTCAGAAACATGCAAAAATTAGTATGAAAATGTTGTGCGGGTTGCATAAATTGAAATTTCTGATCACTGCTACGGGGCTACTGTTGGGTTTTGAGACAAACTAGTGTTATTTATGTAAATCCCATCAAGTGTTTTGTGATACAAATGCTTATGTTTTTCTCTGGTCTATTCCTTTAGATTTCGTCAAACAAAAATTCATTTCTTATTAAATGTTTCTAATCTTTTCTCTCTCATATATGTACATTAAAATGTAAATAGAATATACAAGTATTATTATATATAGACATGGTTACATAGCAATCATAATAGCTGGTAATTATAACAATATCTCTGTTCACTTGAAATCATCATATTTACTATAGTAATGTAAAAATGTAATAATTTTTATTACATAATAAAATATCATTCTTACTTGAATAAAATATAATGATATCACTTTGATTTTGTTATTTACAAGACATAATACTAAAGTAAACGAAACCAATATTTTTATTTCCCTTTCATATTTCTTTTCCCCTTCTTGTATATATATGTATATATAGAGAGAAAATGTCAAGAGATTTTTTGAAGGGGATGAGATGTCGAAATTTCTTTCTACGAGGGTGAAAAATAAGAGGGTCAAACTTTCTTTCTTTCTTTTTGCTCTTTTTGTAATACACCCTCTCAATATAAAATGTGTTTTCGATCTTAGTAATTTTGTATACAACAAGAGTGACAGAAATCAGAAGCTTATATAATGAGCTACTTGAATGAACTTTTGTATGCATTGTGTTTTGGGTTATTTATTATTATTTTTTTTTTCAATATTATAAATTAAATAAAATATGTATAATAAAATTCGAATGAACTGTCAATTTTTATTAGATTATTATTATTATTATTAATCTGCGTATTTTAATTTTCCTCATCGTCTCATTGCGCGTAATATTATTTTCTTAGGCAGTAACAATACTTTTTTTTAGCATCAACTTTGTAAAAATAAATTCTGTATTATGCGTCTTTTAATTCTCTGTTCTGCGACTGCAGAATTATATAGCTTTCTCTCAAAAATCACTTACAGGATAGCCTGTCTGCGTGTTAAGGGATACGAAATTAGTTACAAATTAGAAATTACTAATTTGTGTATACCATTTTCTTGCGCACTGCTCCCTGATTTAGTTATACCAGTTAAAAGTATTTTAATTTGGTACTTATAGGATTGTAGTACAATTTTGGTACATCATCATTTTATCAGTATGCCTTATAACAATAATTTGCTCAATTATATGAAGATGTAAGGACATTTCATGGAACTCTCAGAGTGATTTATCTGCAGCTACTAGTTTTATATACTTATGATTCAATAGGCGTGAAGAGCATTGGATTTTTCTAAAATTCGGATTGTTTTTTATTTAAGTTAGGAATTTCTCATCGGCTGCCCAAGGCTAACGGTTTCTATGTTTTCTCTTTGTCATTACAGTTGAATACTGGGACAGTTCCTTACTTCCAGCCACCTCCTTCTCAATCCTATATAGTTTTCCACTTTATCCCTATCCTGAACAAACTTTCATTCGCTATGAGAATTATCAGTACTATAAATAGATTTGGGCAAAAAGCCTTTTTGAATTTACCATTGCGTCTATATCTATAAGAGTTGTTTTTATGAGTAAAAAATTTACATATGCAGTAAAGTAAAAAATAATAATAATAAAACTAACAGTTCAATTTTTTAAGGTAAAAACAAAGCAAAACTTTTGAATTTTCTATAAAATAAACAATATTAAAATAAATGCCATATCAAATTACAATTAAATGTCATCTTTTTATAAGATTTATATATTTTACGTTTTGTATAACACATTTTTGAGTTGCAAACACAAATATAAAAGTTCATAAATCAAAAATTTTCACAGAGAAAACTTTTAGAGTATTAATATATAAAAATTTCCATTTTTTGACATGATATGTTATATGTGATGATAAATTTGCGATATGCGCCTTAAGAAGTGGATGAAGTAAAGGAAGTATGGGGATTTATTGTCACTTTATCAATGCTTTCTAAAGACATCTATGTTGAGTGTAAAGTAAGAAATATCTACTGCATTGTAGAGATCTTCAAGGATTTTAAGACTTTTTTTTCTTGCTATATTGTTTTATCGTGCTACACGAATCCCAGTCCCATTCAAGGCATCGTCTTATCGACAGGTACAGGTAAGGACTTTCCAATCAATGGAAAAACACACACGGGTCGGCCACGGCATAACGTAAAGTACACAACCCGGCATTCGCCATGACAGCCTAGAGAAATCGTGGAAACTTCAAGGCAGGCTGGTCGGTGCAATCTCATCGATCATGTACAGTTCTAGCTAAAAGTTTGATAACGATTTGTATAGGCAACCCGCAACCACCCTATGCTATTGCTATCTGTATGAGAAAACGCATAGCGGCCGCCGCACTGCCCCGTTCTTAAACTTTTGACCAGAGGTGTGCCTCCCAAATCCTGTGCGTTGTCATGGAATGCGTGTAAACATGCATCGTGCAACGTGTTGTGCTCTCACACTTCACGTACGCACCCAGCAGTAGCTCGAACCTATACTCGGTGAGGAGTACAGAGTTACGAGTCAGCTGCCTTCATCACTCAGCCATACCAACTCGGTACTGGTTACTTTTTTTTTTCAGTTGTTTAACCACTTTTTTATATATAACTATACAGCATTAGGTATTATTGTAGTATAATAATGCTTATGTTCTAGGTTATATGTCTATACCTATTGCATTTACTTACCTGAAGTATTATTTATTTTCCGTGTACGTTATTATAAAACATCAAAATCTCTACGATGTTGTTTTCAATGCAGCATAAATTATATAATTTATTTTCTTTACGTGTATATGAAAGTCCCGTGCAGACCTCTAGTCTGTATGTATCGCTTATGTCTTTAGCACGTTGCCTAGAGAGAGATAAATGTGATCGCGATGGAGATCAGTGTATGAGATTCCTCTATAATATCACGTCACTGCACCAAACATACACCGCAATATAGATACTTGTAGTAAATATCAACAAATAGAAAAGTAATAAAAATAAAAAGACAATTATTTCAGTTCATATTGCAACAAAATTTAATGCATATTTCTCTTTCATCTTGAATTATATAAGTGAGTAGGTTTGATGTGTTGTTACTGCTGTAAACTACAAATAAAATAGCTACATAAACATTTGTCAGGACTAAAAGTTAACATTTCTATAAGCCTTTTTAATTTTTAAAATTTTAAACGTTTTCTTGTTGTATGTAATTTGGATGGTTATATTGTGAAAAAAAATCAAGACTATCGACATTTTTAATAGTTTCTACAACGCTACTCTCAAGGGTATTTTCAATTTGTGATACATGTGATTTGCATGTAATCTATTTCTATATAAATCACTAAATTTTGACTCCTTGAACAGTTCCTTGAACAGACCATGATGAATAAAAAAAAATACATAAAAACGTATTGAGTTCTTATAACTCCCATTTAAAATAAGTATTATTGCAAATTATGTATGTTGAAAGCAGCACTTTGATAAGAATTAAAAAAAATGTGAACTTTTCCTTTTTCAATGACGAGTTTACTTCGCAAATCAATCCATTTTTACAGTACCCCATTTATGTTAAATCATCATTATTTTCAATAATACTATCAATACATACAATGCACATTTTATTTAAAAGAATTAACAAAGAGGGTGACTGACTTGGACCGGAAATCGTTAAAAAAGGAACAATATTTTCAGAATAATTCTTAGTGCATTCTTTATTGCTAGCAAAACAAACACTATACTTATCAAATGAAATCGAGTAATTTTTTTTTGTTCCGACAAAGGTTTTTTCAATATTTTCATTTTTTATTTTTTTCTAATTTGACTAAAATTTGCCGCTAAAATTTGAATTTCCACAATTGCATGTAATCTTTAAAGTAGAATAACTTAATAATTTTACTGTGTTTTTACATTTTTTACGTAACTAAACTTTTAAGTACCATTTCTTCTTTACTTTGTGTTATTATTATAATAAGCGACCTTCTAGTTTGAGATATATCAGTCGGTCACCTACTCCCTTAAAAGATATTGCTAATAAAATAATTTTTGTCGAAATATCTAAAAAGCCTATAGTTTACATTCTGAAATAAAACTATGTTGATGTAAAAATTTACCATTACAAAAATATTTTGTTAAATATTTGTCAATGTAAAAATGTCATATAAACATTTTTTATTTCATAGTGTGAACTTGCTTTAAAAAAGCAGTAGCTTATCTTATAAAATTTTATAAAAAATTAGCATTATTTAAAAAAAAAAAAGTAAAAAAAAAAAGTTCCTGTTACCTACTGATAAAATTATTCCACTTAAGTTGATTCTGATTTTGAACAGATTTGAGGTTACGGAGGGTTGAGAAGAGAAAAAAAAATTCTAATAAAGCGACACTTGTTTCAAAAGATCGTAATTTGAAGACATTGTGTAAACAAAAAAAGGGAAAAAATCGTTCAAGCAAATATAGTACATTCCTTGCAAAAAGAAATACAATTCTTTGCACAAGTATTTTTAATATAAAAACCATTTTATTCAAAATATTAAAATAATGTTAGATAGTGATAAATCAATTTAAAAATGGATGAATTTACATACAAATATATTTAAAAATGTCTCATATTTAGGGTTATATATATCACATATAGTTTGCGTAGTATTGTACTTTAGTTAATAAAGATTTTTGTGTCTTAATAAGTGGTTTTCAATTAAAAAAAAAAGTATAAGAAAGTTCTTAATAAAAATAAAAAGAACATTTTGAAAATTTATCTTATATAAAACCAATAGCTTTTTTACTTTCTTTATTAAGACTTCTACAATTAGCTTAAAGGAGAGGTTCATATTATTTCTGAGTATTGCAAAATTTATTTTCATTCATTCTTTATTATTATTATTTGTATAAGTTGATGATTTTTTGAAGGTTTACAAAATTTAATTTAATTTGCAAGGTTGAATAATTTGTATTAAAATTATTATTCTCTATATCTAAATTTACGTACACGATTGATGTTCATACCATTTAAACTTCATGAACTTAGCTTCATAATTGGGATCAGAAATTTATAAAATTTGATTCTTATTTTGCTTAGTGACATATTTCAAGGTATTTAAATGCAGGTATTAAAGTTACATGCTACATCAATGATTTTTATTTCTGTACATAGTCGGCATCAATTATTCAGTACATTTTATGCATTAAAGCCAAAGACCACATAGTTCTTTTAAATTATATTAAACGCAAAATGGGACATACAAGCAAAAATTTGTATGAAAATGTTGTGCAGGTTGCATACATGGAAATTTTATGATTAATGTTACGGCTACAGTTGGGTTTTGAGACGAAGTAATGTTATTTATGTAAGTCCCATCAAGTATTTTGTGATGTAATGCAAATGTTTATTTCTGGTCTATTCTTTTAAGTTAAATTGAAAATATTTTATGTTGTGTTCATATGAATTCTACTAATAACGAGAAAAATGAAATGTATAAATATATTACACAATCTTTAGTATAAAATGTAAAGAAGCTAGATCGTAAAGATGTATATTTTATGGCAAAACAAGATAACCTTATTTTGTTAATTTATAAATATTTAACTTATATCATCAAACATTGTACTTTTTCCTTAACCTTTATTAAAATAATTTGTAAATAAAATAAAAGGGTGGACCGATCCTTTAAGACTTTTAGCAATTTACTTAATTCCAATCAACACCATTTCTTTTCTCTCTCTCTCTCTCTCTCTCTCTCTCTCTCTCTCTCTCTCTCTCTCTCTCTCTCTCTCTCTCTCTCTCTCTCTCTCTCTCTCTCTCTCTTCTTTTTATCTCCTTATTTTTTCATTCGTTTTTACAAACAGAAAAAGTAATTAGTAATTTTCATCAATATAGATTCCCTCCGACTTTCTCTGCTTTCTCTGTCTTTTTTTCCCCAATTTATTCACGCTTCTTGAATTTTCTCCTCTTCTTTTATTTTATCCGCGCGACGTTTTTAATAAGAGAGAAAATGTTCACTTCGCAGCCAATTATACTTGAGACTTCGACAATATTCAAACAAGTTGTGCTACCAAAAAAACAATTAATTTCAATTTCATTGATAAAAAAAAAATAATAAAACTTTTATTTTATTTCTCTCACTTTTCTTTTTGAGGATTTTTAATTTATAATATTAGCTTTTTAAAACTTATTTTCAATTGAAATTAGAACTAAAGTTTTTTTTTTTAATATATACAGTTTCAATTAAATTTAAATATTTTTAGTTATGTTGTTGTAACGTAATATTTTTTGTCATCTTAAAATGTGTGTGTGTGTGTGAGAGAGAGAGAGAGAGAGAGAGAGAATTAGTTCCTATTTTACCTATATTTCAAGTATATTCGTTTGTTAAAAAAAAATTTAACAACATAAAAAAATTACAATGATATGTTTACAATAGAAAAATACATCATTTAAAAAAAAAAAAAAAAAAAAAAAAAAAAAAAGATCTAGCAATTCCGCTGTTTATTAGTCATTAGTCATTACATTACTATATCTCATATAGTATGCTGAATGGCTGAAAAAACGAAACGTATGCTATGGGGTGGTTTCATTCATGTTAAAGTCGACGCCATAAGTGAGTGCTAAATAACATAGGCCAGTATTTGAAAATTACTCATTTTGCCTGTTTAATAATACTTCACAATATTTTTGGGTGATTAGTTTTTCAAGTATGCAAGAAAAATAATAATGAATGATAACAAAAAAAATTACTAGTTTTCAAAAGAAAGTAGCCAAAAACTACGTTTGTCCTATGCTGAGCAATGTTATTCATTGCTCAAGAAGAGCATCTAAAAGCATTCAGAATGACGTCATGCGTACACGCCCTTTACAGTTCATCAGATAATTCCTAATTTCTTACAATAATTTTTCTGATTGAATCTTAAGGACAATACAACTTAAAAAAGAAATAGTTATAAATAATAATGGTATCTAATTTTGAAAGCTAATAATTCCAAGAACCACCAGAAACCTTAAGGATTTTCAAACCAAAAAATACAAACATATTTCATTTATAAATTAATTGGTGAAAATTTTTAGTAAAAGAAGAAAAGTTTAAACAAGAAATAAGCCAATATTTTAAAAGTTTTATGATATAAAATTTTTAACATTTTTTTTTTAACATTATAAAACAATGAAATTTTTTTAGCTTAATTAAAAACATTACAAGTTTTTCTCTTGATGATGTAAAACGTACGCGTATTAACCTTTAGATATATATTTTTTTATTTATAATATATATCTTTCGAAGAGATTTTGAAATGAGGATTTAGAGAGAAAGGTAAAAAGATTGAAATAAAATTTTTACAAGCGGAGTGAGGGAAAGAGGAAAATGTAAAAGATTTTCAACACAAAAACTTGATGTATATATATTTTTTTATTATTATTATTTCAAGAGATTTTACTTGTCAAATTAGGTTTAATTTTACACGGAAAAAAATACTGTAGAATTTTTAAAGATTTTAATAAATATCCTCAAGGAAGAAGAGAAATCAGAAGCACTTTTATTTCACTATTTTTTTTATAATTCTCTTGTGTTTATCCTTCTCATAAAAGTTATTTCCACTTAAATTTATCATTGATTTTCAATAGCTTTATAGACTACTATAAAGCTTATAACTCATTTCGTCTCTAAAGAACTCTTTTTTTTTTTTTTTTTTTTTTTTGAAGTTTTAAGTTTTTATATTCTAAGAGATCTCATTGAATTTAAACTAAAAATAAGCTTGATTGAGTTTCAAATTTTTTTTGTAACTTTTTCAGTTTTCTTTCAGTGTAATAATGCATAAAAAACAAAAGTTCTGACAAAGAATAAAATGTTTGGAGGATATTGTTTGAATGAATGTTTCATCAGGGTTTTGTAATTGGGTAGATTAGAGAGAGAAAGAGAGAGAGAAAAAGAGAGAGAGAGAAAGAGAGATCTACACTTTTAGATTTGACTTTATATTTTTCATACATGCAGAAAAAGGACGACGTATATACTCACGTACAACACAAGTAAATCTCATCAGAAATACTGACTGAACGTGAACTGACAAAGAAAATAAGCCGCAACAAAAAATATATATATTTTATTTTATACATCACCCTATTTTTTTTTAAAAAACCAAAATTTTATTATACTGTAATTTTTAGACAGATGTAAGCACCTTTATAATACATATTAGTGGGTGAAAGAAATCAAAGTGTTTGAGATTTAAAAAAAAAAAAATAATAAAAATAGAGGGCTGTATGTTTCATAATTATTGCTTTGGGGCTTAAACAAGAATTTTATGAAATACATCAAGACTTTTGTACTCCAGTATATGACTTATTTTTAGTTTTTATAACACAATGAGTAATATTATTATATTTAATTTGAATTTTGTGGTTTATTTATATATACATATATCTATCAACTTGAACTTGCTATATTGTTTCAAAATATAGGGAATATATTTTGAAAGATTATGTGTAAGTTTTCTCGTATGTAAGTACAGCTCTCTCTCTCTCTCTCTCTCTTCCACTCTCTTCCTTCCTCAAATCTCATAATATATCAAAATATACAAAATTCATTATATAATAAGAAATTTAACTACTTTTCATATTGTTATATTCTTATATCTATATACTTAAATACGAATGATATACTGCACAATAATTCAATCCTATGTTATTGTGTTGATTTTGCAAGATTTATTAAAATTTCCACTGTTTTGCACATGGAAATGATTGTTTGCATCTTGCTCGCACGATATATTTTATATAATAGTGAATCAAGTGAACAATAATAACTTATATATATACATCTTATTGTCATATTGTTGCACAAACTAACAAGGTAGATGAGCACCAGATGTTGTGGTCCATCAAACAGAAAAGATGGAAAATACAGGTAGCACAGATTTTAGTTATCTTCTATAATATACTTTTCATTTCAATCGTCATATTTAAAACATTTCAACGTAACGTTGACAATTTTTCCCCGTAGGAGTTGAAATAGAGGTTCTACCTATTAATTTATATGGTTAAATCTTTATTATTTTTTGTGGGTGAAAATAATTGTAATAAATATTTAGAAGAAGAAAAAAGTATTTATTTCAGTAGAAAAAGATTTAAAAAAAAATGCCAGCCATTACACATCATAACAAGCTGATAGTTATATTGCAATATACTGCAAAAACGTCAACTTTTAAAGTTCAATAAAATTTTTAAACTGGGATTAAAAAAAGACAAAAAAATAAAAAAATAAAAAAGATAAAAAAAAGACAAAAAATAAAAACAAATATTAAAGGCGTAGAACACTTAGAACAAAAAACATGTATAATACCCTATACCTAAATATCAACGTTATTGTGGCCGGAGTCATTTATTTCAAATTTATTTTCCATTCACAAAATCACATCTGCGGGTTTGTGACGTAATAGCTCACCTGTTTCTGCGAGCGTAGACTAGTGAGATGTGACGTCACAAACCCGCAGCTGTGATTTTGTGAATGGAAAATAAATTAGAAATCAATGACTCCGGCCAAATCAACGTTGATATTTAGGTATATTAGGATATCAGACATGTTTTTTGTTCAAGGTGTTCTACGCCTTTAAGAAATAGTATAGCTAAAAAATGACCCAGATATTTCGTAATAAACAATTATTGTTATAAGAAGCGTTGGTTTAGTCATAATTTACACAATAGTAAAAAAATAAAACTTTTGATTAACACTAAAGTTTCAAGAGTCACATCTTCAAAAAAAAAAAAAAAAACTAACAAAAATCTTTACAGGGATGAATTGGTTAGAGGCCAGTCATCAATTTAGACCTATAGACCTAGGAGTCACTTTTGAGCCAGTTAGATCCACTAACCTAATTAAACGTAACTAACTAAAAAGGGGACCAAAAAGATGCTTACATATAACTTTGCATTTGCCTATTTTATCTCATAACCAAATCAACTTTAGGTCTATCGAAATACAATAAAAAAAATGTTTTGCTATAGAATGAAAAGTTACCTCTATTCCACCCTTACCTTGCAATCAAGTAGTGATTTGACTTTATACGCGTTCGTCTTTTTATTCTTTCTCTCCCACACTCCTCTATCTACTCTCTCTCTCTATATATAAACATAGTGAATAAAGCTATTCAGTGATATATATAAACATTCAAAATATAATAATATAATGATGTTATTTGTAATAATGATATTATATAGATCTGTTTCTTAGTCAGGTGTTCTTTACTCGTACTTGGATGATTTCTCAACAACCCAATTATTTTCTGTATGCTCTTATATATTATTGACTGTAAGCAATTTTTTTTTATCTAATGTTATAGAAATTTCAATATAATAATATAAATAAGAAAATTATATTTTATTATAATGGGGTTTTGAAGTATGATATTTTATGATGTAATAAGTTTTTAATTTAAAATATTGCCAATCATTATAGATACTTTAAAACTTTAATTTATCTAGTAAAATTTGTAAAATCAATTGTTATGAAGAACTATAGTATATTATACATACTCGTCATCTTTCTATAGATGGTCACTCGTAAGGTTGCACCTTACTTAAGTTTAACCGGAAGTTGGCCTGTGGTTAAGTTAGCAGACTAAAAGTATGACTACGAGTATGATACTTATTATTATTGTTTTTTAATTTAAGTATGCGTTATCAAAATAAAAAAATTAAATAAAGCATTACCCATGCAATTTGTTATCAAGGTAAGCAAAGGGTGTTTTCCAAATTCATTAGAGATCAAACAACTGTTTAAAAATTTCTTTCTGATTACATTGATAAAAAATTGATGTAAAATTAAATTTTTACACAAATAAGTGTAGAAAATATGGGGGTAAAATCATTTTTTTTTTTTTTTCATTCGGTTATTAAGAGTTACTACAAATTTCTTTTACAATATTGCAAGTATACTTGCAATATTGTATGAGCATATAAATGCGTTTTTTTTATGATTTTTGAAAATAGGCCGTATTGCATAAAAATTAATTCGACTGTTTATTTAGAAGAGAGAGAGAGAGAGAGAGAGAGAGAGAGAGAGAGAGAGAGAGAGAGAGAGAGAGAGAGGTTATAAGAAAAATATTTTTCAGACAGTTAGGAAAAAATTAAGTGCGTCATACTAAATAATTATTAAAAACATTGAACATCATGAAAGTTTTTTTTACAAAGTGTTAAAATGATAAAGACAAAAATCTTTATTCGATCAGTAAACAAAGTCATAAACTATCTGCACTTAAAGTTACGAAACCCAGCAAAAAAATAAATTAAAAAAAGTCGAAGTATATACATTTTTTTCTTTTTTACTTCGTTATATGCCTATCACAAAATTTGTATCCTATATATATTGGGATACTTTCTTTTCCCTACTTAAAAAGCTTTTTTTATTACTATATTATGTATTAACTCCGATATGGAAAAAATGTATTTTGCATAACCTGTTAAGTCATTTTCAAAGTAAAAAAAATTCGTTTTTTTAAAAGAAAAGCTACTCAAAGTTTCATAACTCACCTATTTTTATATTCATCTCCCAACTCCCTTATCCTCTTTCACCCCATTTTTTTTTTTCTTTTTCTCAATTTTTTTGTATCGTAATTTATTTTTTTATAAAAGCCTATAATATATACATCAGACAATATCTTAAGATACATATAAACATTAAAAATTTTATGAGGGTATTACCAAAGTTTTCTTGATGTAATTATTTACAATCTTATCCCTTGGTTTGCACCTTCTATACTCAATCTTTGATGATTCAACTAGTACACGGCGAAAAAAATGCTCCAATTTTTTTTCTTGCATATAAATATATATTTTATATATATATATATATATTCTCCTCCTCCTCCTCCTCCTTCTCCTCCTCCTCCTCCTCCTCCTCCTCCTCCTCCTCCTCCTCCTCCTCCTCCTCCTCCTCCTCCTCCTCCTCCTCCTCCTCCTCCTCCTCCTCCTCCTCCTCCTCCTCCTCCTCCTCCTCCTCCTCCTCCTCCTCCTCCTCCTCCTCCTCCTCCTCCTCCTCCTCCTCCTCCTCCTCCTCCTCCTCCTCCTCCTCCTCCTCCTCCTCCTCCTCCTCCTCCTCCTCCTCCTCCTCCTAATTTAGCTATTACAGTGCCACGTTTCAGTCCTCTTATTGGATATTAATTAAGCATAATTATGCTGTGTGAGCAATATTGATACTTTTTCCTAAAGTTAAAAGTAAAACTAGCTCACTTTTTTTTTTAAAGTAATGAAACTGAAAATTACTTACAAAAATAACATTTCATTTTGTCTTTTTTTAATAAGGACTATAAATATACCTTAGTTTTATATAATAAAATATTATTATGGAACATATACTATTCAGAAACTATAGAAGCGTATGGAAATGCATGAGCTATTATAGATTTAAAATTCTCAACCATCACAGAACCTAATTATGATTTCATTTATTGTATTTTAATTCCTTGTGCATACTTGGAGACCCTTTCTTTCTTTTCTCAGTTTATCATGATATTTTATACATATAAAAAACACACACATTATTTTAAAAATATTCTATGTAAATAAATACATTGAACGTATTATATTTTATTTCTCCGTGCAACGAGTATAGAAAGTTATATACAAGACAAGGAGGGGTTGAGTAGATATTAATAATTCATTGCATCTTTCCCATCGTTCAGCATTCTCTTTCAGGTATATATAGTATGCAAAAATATTAGAGAAAGAGATGGAGAAGAGGGGGGGGGGGTGGAGGAGAGGCTAAACTTTGGGGTTAATAAGTAATATAAAAATATACGCGCAGTTGCTGCTTATATTGATCAAAATTTTAACAAAGAAATACAACCACTTTTTTTTTTTTTTTTTAATATTATTTATTTATTTTGTTTACTTTATTTTGAATATAATATGTTTTTCCGTTAATATTTTGTAATATGTTTTGGTAAATATAAATTGTACATATCTGAAAATGATGATTTGTTGTTATATATATTTTTTTCTTCAAATGGATCAGGATTTCATTATATTGATGTCAATTTTTTATAAAGTTTATAACCAGCAAATTTTTTATTATAATGATAATTTGACAACTTTTTACACTTTAAAACCTAATACAATCCAATATTTCTTTAAAGGATGTTTTATTGTTTTAAATGGTCTGTAATTAGGTCTTAACTATGATACAAAATATTAAATATAGAAATACCATAACGAACTATTAAACTCTGTATACGAAAAGAAGTGACTTTAAAAATTAACTATGCTGAGCAGCAAATTAACTTCTCATAACTCATAACTAATATAAAAGAAATGAAGTTCCAATGCAGAGTCACTTTACTTTGCAAACATGTTAGTAAAATAATACACGTTCAAAAAAAAAAAAAAAAAAAAAAAAAAAAAAGAACATACTCTAAACAGTCTAATTAGAAATTTAATGTTTGTATTTCGATGCCAAATAAATGAACTACGCATTTGAATGAAAGATTTAAGAATGCCATATCAAATGTAAAAATGAGTATTATTGCAACTACCCAAGTAAGAAAAAACAAAAATTTTCCAGCTCAACGTCTATATAATTTTCATTCCTTCTCCCTCTCGTATATACAATTACATACATAAAATTCAACTAAAATGTTAACACATATTTAAACTTTATCATGAATAACTATATTAAAATATAAAACACATAGAACAAAAAAAAAAAAAAAAAAAAAAAAAAAAAGTTTTTCATCTTTTAAATTTATTCTACTTAATATAAATAAAATAAATTATATATAATAATTATAATATAAATGTAAACAATTGTTTATATAGTATGAAATAAAAGTAAAAAATAAAAGATACAACATATGTAAATATACTGATAAATTTTATGTTATATCATACGGTGCTGCTTATCTTAATTCACATATATACGAGAAAAACTTAATCTTATTTTATTGTTATAATATTTTATACTTGTAATATAATAATAACTAAGAAAACTAACTTTAATTTTTGTTTATTTTTAACAATAAAATGAAAAAAAATTATAATTTAATAACTTTTTGTTAAAAAACTTTATATAATGATGTTGCTAAAGGGGGGGATTTTAAATTTTTGGATCTAGAATTTATTCTTATTTTAACACTATAGCAAGGTAGAATAGTATAGGATAAATTTTCAATACCTATTTTTTTGCCCTTGATAAATATTGTGTTAAGTAGGAAATCACAAAAGAGAGGAGGAGAGAGAGAGAGAGAGAGTGAGGTTGATTTTGGCATAAAATTCATAACTCTGATCATTGCTGCCCCTTAATATACCCCTATTCCCTTATCTGGACCACCGTCCAACTTTCTGTTACTTAAACTCAGGTATGACTTTACCTTCTTTAATGATAAGCGAGTTTAAGTATCTAAATATATTGATGATGACCAGGGGCGTATTCAGGATTTCAGGGAGGGGTCCAGCCTATTGTGAGCATAGGCAAAGGAGAGGAACCACCCCCATTTCACATGCCTTTTCAGACCTGCATTATGAAACTATTACAATATTTTTTTTTAATCGGTGACCCTATCTATAGTACACATAATAGAAGGTAGAATCACTAGGGTGGAAATGACGTCATGCCTTCAAAATGTCTAATTTAAATAAACATTTTCGTTGTCTATACGCGTGACTCACAACTGCTAGAGGGATGACCCAACACTCTATATAGGCTAGGTCATGGCCTAAGAGTTAGGTCAGCATTTTGAAGCTAAGTCTAAATCGTTAGTCAAAGTTTAGAGACATTGGACATTAATATATCTAAGAAAATACTTGTTTGCTGATTCTACTTTATAGTTTAATTATATAATTAATATAATATAAATACTATGTATATAATGAATACTAATAATGAATCGGGCACGTAAAACTGTTTGCTTCTTTTTCTTGGATACGAAAAAAATTTCTAATTGATCGTTTACAGTTAAAAAACACAAAATATTAATAAAAAAGAAAACAATGACCATAAAAAGATATCTTAAATGATTTAGTAATTCACAGATTTGTATTTCTACATATCTTTCATCTCCTGCGAAGTTTGAAGAAAAATTTACCAGACTCCCTCTTTAATTAAGTTTATCTCAAAAAATACTGATACATATAAAGTAAAAGATATAATTTTAAGCCATTGTTCTCAAAATTATTACAAAATTTTCTACAACAATTAAACATCCTAAAAAAGAACAAAGATGCTGATAATATTTATAAACATATCTTTAACTACCAAACTCTAATCTTATATTATATAATATACAAAAAATAAAGGTTATAGCAAAAATATTACGTATAATATTATAAATAACGAAAACTACAATTATAAATGTAAAATGTTATAAATTTTATTTTCAACGTTCAAAATTTTAAGTTGTATTAATCTTTGAAATTTTACACCTATATATGAATATGCTATAAAATTCTTGTTACATGAAAAAAATATATAACTTCAAAATTTATGCATATACTTGTATATTATTTAAATAAATTTTTGAGTGTTTTTTTGCTCGTTCTTTAACAATAATTAAAAAGTTAAGGTTTAAAATTATTCAAGATTATTTGTTACTAAGTTATTTTAAAGAAACCTAATTAAATAATAGATCAACGACACTCATAGCTCATAGAAAATGTAATATTGATGAAAGCAAAAAATATATAAATAATAATAATATAATAGATAGATGATTTTTATTTAGGGGCCAAAAAAGTTACCAAACCACTGCACGGTCCTCTGATTTCTTTTTACAATATCTTATGTCCAGAGTATTTCAATAAACCAAAGCTTAGTATTTTTTTTTATTCGTTATTCATCATTATTAAAGGTGCACAGTTTCAGACAAATGAAAGGTAACCATTTAAACATGTTGCTTTATTTTGTGCGCCTCAAATTTTATGTAGAAACGACATTGTTACGTCACTTTCACGTGTTTTGATGCACGCTCAGGTGTAGCATCAGCTATTAGGTGAGCCGCTTTAGCCAGCAAGCCACACACGCCTTGTGATGCACGTGAATTTGACATAATAATATACATACAGTCCGGAGAAGCTTAGACTGCTTCAAGGTCATTTGAAAATCGATCAATCGATTATTTGTACAAAACGAATATAGTACACCACTTTGGACGATTGTACAAAAAGTCAACCTATCGCCCACATTGTTAGAATCTCGAGACTTTAGTTTCCACATAAAGTTTGAGGTGCGCAAAAAAAAAAATTAAGTTTAAATGGTTACCTCTCAGTTGTCTGAAACTGTACAGTACAGTACTGTACCTACTATAAACTACGTAAACTCCATTTCTATTCGCTGCAATTACCTTGTAACTAAAAAAAAAAAAAAAAAAAAAAAAAAAAAATTGAACTAATAATATATTTTTTGGTTCCTCCTGGCCTGACATTAACACTATAAAGATGGCGACCGAGCGCAAGGCTGTGATAAAGGGTCTATGATTCATTCAACGATCAGAAATGCAACTTTATAACAAAACGAAAAACAACCCATCAACATAAATACGAAAATCATACAGAGAAAAATACTTACAATAAGCATACAAAAATTTTGTAAATTAAAAAAAACAAAAAAAAAGAGGAAGAAGAAAAAAAAAAGAGGAAGAAAAATAATAATTAGCAAATACATTTCCGTACAATTAATTAACATAAGTGCCTATATATATCTTTATATATAAAAATATATTTGTATCTTTACCTTTTTTTTTATTATAATAAGAAAAGAAAGAAAGCAAGTATGTTTTACAAGACGTATTTTACATATTAAGTAGACAGGGTCTTATCTCGAGGGATAAGTATTGTATCAAACCCCCCTCCGCCTCTCTTCTTATACTTCCACTCAACAATTCACCTGATACAACCCCCCAACCATCCTCCCTCATCGCAACTTCAACATCATGTCATTGTAAATACTTATTACAAAATAAATGAAATCGTCTCCAACTTGACTTTATTTATTACTTTATTGTGCATGCATATAGAATGATATTGATGTTATTTATGCTCCTTTTTTTTCCTTTACATTATATAAGAAATATAGGAAATTTTTTATAATTTGATTTTAAATTAGAAATATATTACATTTTGTGAATTATATAAAAGTAAGGTTTAAATGAAATCTCAAAATGATTTCTCTTTAGCAATCTTATATATCGAAATTATTTAGACTGCTAATTTGAGAAATATGAATATATAGACCATTTCCTTCAAATGTTGTTAAGAATGTGGATTATTAGTTTCAATGTTAAAGGAAAGTTGAAACTTGAAAATTTAGATATCCAAAGTATAGTATTGGACTCATTGGTGGTTGGTGGCCCGTTAGTCTTGGTTGGTACGGCATCAAAAATGCTTTTAGTTCAATATTTCTCAAAGTGCCAACAATTGCAAATGAACCCTTTTTTCTTTTTCTTATTAACTCGTAAAAATCCATAAGGATGCCAATCAAATTGGTCTCTACAATACAGCAAATGAATTTTTTTTCTTCAAAAAAAAAAAAAAAAAAAAAAAAAAAGTTAATTTTCACTGCAAAATTACTTTGTTGTGCTACATAGTAAAGATGTATAGACACTCAACAGTGAAGTATATTTATGTTGTACGAACCACGCACGCAACGATGTCATTTTTTTTTTTTTTTTTTTTTTTTACATATATCGATGTTGTAGAGAACAATATGTGTATCTCGTTTTTTTCATCAGTGACAGCAAAATGTGTATCTCGTTTTTTGTAACGGAAACTTTTTTTTTTTTTTTTTTTTTTTTTTTTTTTTTTTTTGTGACTTAATTGGAGTTGCCATATTTACATTACGATCGGAAACGACTTACACATTTTGCTTACCGTCATGACAAAAAAAAAAGATACACATTTTGATTACCGTGGCAACAAACGAGATACACATTTTTTACACTAAACCATCGATATGTTATTGTAAATAATGCAACTAAAATTATGTTGTGTATATTATTTTGCATAATATAGCATAAATTATTTTCCGATCCTTACTTAAAATTTTTACGTACCAATCAAACTTGTTCTGAAGTGCATTTTTACTTAGAAAAGTCAATTGTGAACAAGTCTGATGTAACAATGATGTAAATATGTAGTTTTTAAACACAAATCAAAATACTGAATTTAAAATGAATATTAATTATTACAGGCATTTTAAACAATTATAATTTAAAATGCATTGTGGCAATTCTAATTACAGTAATAATATATGCGTCTAACAACTATTCTCAGCGCTGTAAACTTTGCATAAGTCTAGATGACTTTCATACAAAAATAATTTTAACAAAATATATTCACATCTACTTGAATGACGTAAAATAACATTTACATTGAAATATATGGAGACATGTGTAATAAAAGATTGAAAGGATGACAATATTACTATTTCATGTTTATTTTTTTCTTGTGTTTGTTTGCTTCCTTTTGCTTATATAATACTTGTTTCACAATAACAAACATGTCAACTTAGGTATACTGATCAATATTTACAACCTTAAACAATATAAACTGCAATCAAATGATAATATAAAACTCACAGTATAAATAGAGGAACAACTTCTTATGTAAGTTTCAATAAAAAAAAAAGTCTCATTTTTACCCTTTGTGAAATTTTTAACAACATTTTGTAAATTTCAATAATTTTTTTTAAAATCCCTTTTATTACGTTATACAAAATAGGATAGATATTTTAAATCAAAATATTGAAATTACATTGGTATATTTATATTTAAGGGTTGTATTTAGATGACTTGTACGTATCTCCAACTCTAAAAAGAAAACTTTATACTGCAGCTATACTTGTATGATAAAATTTTCAGAACCCGTGATCATAAAATAAGAGAGAAAACAACTATTGGAAGTAACATGGGTTCTTATGGAACTAAAACTTCATAATTTAAAATCTAGAATAGTGCAAATTTTCAGATTTTTCTTTCCTTGCAATTTCTTACTTAAATCCCGCAGTAGCAGAATTCCACTCTTAATAATAGTAGGTTTTAAATTTTTGTAGCACACTTTTTATTTCAGCTCATAGCAAAATTGCTATTTATCTGTACTAGTGTACTTTATTGAAAGTTATATACTTTATAAAGAAATATTTAGTAATTGGGGGAAAAGGGTAAGTAAGTAATTTAATTAAAAAATAATAATAAAAAACGAAATAATATTAATGCAGTTATTGATATAGGCAGAAAAATGCATCTAAAAAAAAATAATAAAAAATAAACTCAAACAGAGAGAAATAGAGAAAAAGTTCTCTGAATATTCTCCGCATTTCAAAGTTGATAAATATTGCAGAAACATGATTACCATATTGTTTCACAGGAGAATAAAAAAAAAATGCGACTTTTCCTTTCTTTCCCTCTTTATCTTTTTCTTGGAGTATTTCTAACCGTAAACTTATATATTACCTACTTGAGTGTGATGTATTTTGTATTAGCATATTTATAGGCAGCAGAACACTTTTGCTTTTGCTTACCTCAAATACTTCAAACTTTTTTTTTTTTTTTTTTTTTTTTTTTTTTTTTTGGAAAACACTGAAAAAAAAAAAGGAAAAACATAAAATGGAGAAGAAAATGTACTTTTTTTCCAGTAGTGTTTCCTATGCTTTGTGAGTGTTATGGTTATAAGTTAAATTATGTCTAAAGATGGTTTTGTTCAGTATAATATTATATAATTACGGCTCGCATAAATATGGCTATAAAATAAATAATTTGAATATTGTCAAAGTTTAAATCTAATGCAAAATCTTAGAGTTGCTTTAAATTCATAAATCTTCATTTTTTTTTGTTAATTATCAATAAGTAATCAATAACGAAGCTTCGATCTTCATCCTTGTAAATATTAAGGTAGAAGGTGACAGGTTTATTATATCACTATATCATAAACTTAACAGTTGCAGAATATAAAATTAACTTAAAAAAGTCAAGATGAAATGTTACTTAAAAGTTAAGTTATGTCAAACACATGCACACACAATCAAATATATTAGTTATACCACTGTAGAGATAACATGTAAATGTGAAAATTCAAATTTAGTGCCAACTTTTAAGTCAAATTACATAGCAAGGTCCATATATAAGAGGTTAGATGCTCCGGGAAAAGTTTTGGCCAAGGTCGCGTAGCTTAAAAGGAATTCACCAAAGACGTCATATCACTGGGTGTATTTTTAGTCACATTATCAGTGACGTAACTGGTGAACGCTGGTGAACGGCATCGTATTGGCTTAGAATCAAGTACATCTATCACAAAATAAAATCAACTGCGCGAGTTTTGTGCTGCGCTCAACCTCTTTATATTATGGACCTTGATTACATAGATACTTTTTAAAAATTGAAATTATTATTAGAACTTTTTAGTCACATTTTTAAATCGTTGAATTTTATTTGAAAATTATAGTATTTGTTTTTTCTAGATATAAATAATATAATAATAAAATAAAGTTTCTCTTTTGACTATTTTCGCACCAAATCCGCGCAGTCACCCTCATCGTTAAAGTTTTATCTTTACGTGTATCTAGATTACGAAGTCTAAATAAAATTATATAATTTTTTCCATTCAATTATCTCTAATAATGAATAATTTACATGATAAATTCATCTCTATATTTTGTGCAATGTACTAGAAACAAAATTCGTATTCAAATGTATACAAATTTATGAATAATTTAATCATACGGGTTTTCTTTTTTCTTATTTATATACATAAGAAAATGTAAAGGAACTTTAATCAATTTACTAAGTTGCAATAAATTTAGCATATTATTTTAATCTTCAAATTCATGTTATGCTAAATATTAATAATATTATTTTCTATGCTGAATTCATGAAAAGTGTTTCTTATTTAAATTACTAATGAATTAAACCTTTAAAAAAATTCAACATTTAATAATGCAAAATTAAATTTTGGAAAATAAGTAAATTCTATACTTTTTTATTGTAAAGAAATACCTAACATATATGTGATCAACGTTGAGTAAGAGGGAGGGGGGGGGTTAGGGGTTATTTGAAAATACCATGTTCAATATTATTTGAAAAAAAAAATTACGTGCGATTTGTTTTTTGTTTTTTTACCTTTTTTTTTACTTTTTTTTTATTATAACTCTTCAAGAGACTGCAGCCCTGCATTGAAATTTCTAAAGTTTTTATAAAGCCTCATTGCAAATAACGGGACGTGTATTACAGCATAATTTTCTTTTGAAAATATCATGGTGCTAATTTATTCCTGCAGGAATATGCGAGTTATTTAGCGTCTCTTTATATTTTATTTGCAATGAATTAAGAGTTCACTTTACCTTTACACCATAGCAATGACTATAAATATAAAAAATTATGAATTAAAAAAATCGCTTAAGAGTATTAATATTTCAACAATATTCCCCATATAATTTAAAAAGAGTCCATGAAGTGAATACAAAATAAAAAGTTTCTCTCTCTCTCTCTCTCTCTCTCTCTCTCTCTCTCTCTCTCTCTCTCTCTCTCTCTCTCTCTCTCTTTCACATAGTATAGTCATAATATCTTCAAGATGCGACGGTTTTATTAATTGTAATCAAAATAAGTGGGGTTGAATCCCAAGTTATATGTGAAGAAAAAAAATCTGCTCTTTTTTTTATTGTTTTTCAAATTTCAAGATTTTTTTTTTTTTTTTTTTTTTTTATCATTCAAATTTTTGTTTTGTTTTAATATTAATTCCCAACTGTACGTTTCATATCAATTATGGTAATGAGTAATTTTTTTGTCAATAATTTTTATTTATATATTGTCTTTTGTCTGTATTTTTCTAAACAAAATACTTAATCGATTAATCAATATTATTTGTTTTTGTTTGTTAACAAAGCATGAAATTATATTTATTTAAAAAATAATAATAAAAAATAAATAATTTTGGTAAGGAACCTTTTAAATAACATTGCAGAAAATATAAACTTTGGCTGAAAATTATTAAAAAAATAAATAATAATAAAAGAAGAGAAATAATTTTAGCACGAAAAAATAGTTGATATTTTTATTTTATATCATGTTTTAGTAAACTATAGAATGTAAAATCGATATAAGAAATATAATTAACTCAATTTTTAATTTTTGTCTTAATATATATCTATTACCTTTAGCAAAGGAAAAAAATCGAGTTTTTTTTTTCCTAATAAGCTCGAGTGTTCGTTTGCAATTCCAGTTCAAACGTCGAACCTTTACCACGCTATGGCTCATTTTTCGAATCAAAACTTTATGTAAATCTGAACCCGGGTTTAAGTCCTGGTGATCTAAAAAAAATTAAGCCCGGGCAAAAACATTTTACTAGTATAATACAGCTCTAATTTTAGTAAAAGGTCATTGGAAAAGTATTAGTATTGAAAAAGGAATTGGCTCGTCAAGAAAAGGAAAATCTATTTGGTCAATATCTTAATTAGATTCACGTTTTATTGCATAAAAGATAAAAGAGCTCAAAATATGATGAAATTTTTTAAAAAAAATTTGGTATTATTTTGTTAATTAATTATTTTTGTTGATGTAATTTATAAATATTTTTTACAATAAACTTTAAACTCTATTATATATGATAATAACAACTTTAAAAATAATATTAAATAATAATAATAAAAACGGAAAAAATAGGCATGGAAATTAAATATTTGAGTATGAAATAATTCATATTGTACTTTTTAACTTAAGCATATAAAGCAGTGAACAGATATTAATTTCTTACTCCAAAATTTCTTTTCCCCAATGCTCCGTCTTAATAAATTTAAAAGCACATCCCCAACATATTAATACAAGAACTATTTCTTAACTTTTTTTTTATTTTTATATTATTATATAACACAGTATAAAAACCATCATATAGATGTTTTATGAAAAATTTTGTACCCGAAGATTACGTTTGGGAAATGGAAAAACAAATGTACAAAATATATTCTTCAAGAAAAATATGCATCCTTTTTTTTTTTTTTTTTTTTTTTTTTTTTTTGTTATACATATATATTTTTTTCATTATAATTTTACGTGTCAGATTTTTGTTATTAAATCTCAGCAAAAAATATTTATATAAGACAATATTGTATTTTGCGTGTATAAGACAAAAATATGCGCACTGTATTCTCATAGGACATTACGAAGGAGAAGAAAATGTTTATCGTATTGTTTTTAGTCTTTCATATATAAAGGAATTAAATTTTTAAAATATGAAAATTTTATATAAAAAAGTTGGAAACAAAAAAAAGGTTATGACAGTATTTTTTTTTCGATGTTTACTATAAGTAATTTGAAAGAAAAAAATGTAAGATTGTGTATACTTTTGATTGTAAACCTGTGGTGGTTACTTTAGTTCAAGAAGTCCCATTAGAATAAAGTATCATTTTGTGTGTGTGTGTGTGTGTTTGCGTAAAAGTATTAAAAATTATGGTTAAAAAAAGTCAAAAGTCACCATTTTTTTGTCCTTTCTTTCATAATTTAGATTTACTTGTAAGTATTTTAAAATATATCTCAGGTAGTTTATATAGCTATAGTTAAAGCTAAATAAGAACAACTTCAATTAAACCAGTAATCTCTACTTCACCAAAACAAACATTCATAATATATCAAAATATTATTTTTCCTTTGAAATTATATTAAATTAAAAACATGAAGAAACTTACAATATATTATATGAGAATAAACAACTAAAAACAATTTATAATAAATTTTAATCATTTAATATTAATTTACAGAAAATTTTCCTTAACATACGTTATTATATTATATAGTTTAACATTATTATTGTTATGTTTACTCTCCCATTATTATTATTAAATACAATTGTAATATAAAGTCAGTGGAAAACAGCTTGATAATTACTTACAACGTGTTTTTAAACATGTCATTTACTACTTGTTTTATATGTATATATATATATATATATAATATATATATATATATATATATATATATATATATATATATATATATATATATATATATATATATATATATATATATATATATATATATATATATATATATATATATATATGCCCATGGCAATACATTTTCTCTACAAAACTTTTTGAAAATTTAATTTTCTTATTTATGCATGGTACATACAATTTTTGACATTTCTAATGACTCTTTTATAATAGTTATATTATTATATTTATGTTTTATTATAATTATTTTTGTTTATATAAAGTTTAAGGAAAAATAATAATGAATTGTTTTAAGTTTAAATCACTTCTACAGTATATATGTGTATACTACTGTTATTATATACATAAGTGAATTATGTTTGAAAAAAAAATTAACTTTTATGTTTTATTTTAATAAAAGTAAAAAATAAAATAATAAAAATAAAATTAATAAGAGGTATTATTTTTAATACCCAAATTATCAGGCTATGGAAATATGTATTTCCATACTGTAGCTATTTGAAGTTTGCTATATATTCAAAGAATCAATGCACTTGCACAAACAAAAAAATAGAAATAAAAGAAAAGGAAAAATATATATAAAAACTAGTAAGTCTAATAACCTAAAAAAAAAGCATTTAGTTAAAAATATTTTTTACGTTTGAAAGGTTTCAAATTTCACTTATTTGCATGAATTTGGAAGCCAAAAGTATTTTTAGGGGGAGGGGGGAGTGATAAAAGTTTCAATTTTTATAACACGTTAGTTCTACATATCACAAATCATTAGAATTATCATTATTTTTCAAATCAAGTTCAAAGTTATTATATTTTAAAAAACAAAAATAATAATAATAATAGAATGAGAATACCATGCAAAGGAAAAATTACGGCTTTACACTAATTAATAAACTCTTTAAGAAAAAAAAACTTTTGTTATATTAAGCTTTAGTTAAAAACAAGAGGGACAAAAAATCTTTTGTTTTTTTTGAGGCATATAGCTATAAAAATATTTGTACATATAGCTTGATAATGTCATAATTCTTATAATTATACATAAAAATAAAATTAAGTGTACGCAAGTTAAAAATCTCTTTGATCCACAAAAAAAAAACATTTTTGTTTGTTTTTATTTTTTATATGTTACACGCTTTTATGGATAAATTAATTGTTCTTCTATCATACAAGCTGCTTGTGGAAAAAAAAATGAAAATTTTATTATATTTGTTTACAAAAATATTTAATTATTTATTATTTTTTCATAAATATAATAATAAGAATAAAAAACATACCCCATACATAAGATAAAAAAAAAACATAATTATATTTTCTTTATTTAAAAACAATTAAAAACCCTTTATTGTTTGACAAGTAAAAATATAAAATAAAAAGAGGAAGAGAGATAAAAATTTTCTGCCTTCAAGTTTCAACGATGCGAACGAAATACGATTAATTTTTCATCATAGACCCTTTTTTTATTTTCTGTTATAATATTTTTTAAAATATTATATATTTCTCTAGTTTCTCAACCCCCTACGGCTATCAACTTTTTAAAATTTTAATGCTACAATGATTTTAACGTATAATAAAATTGTCAATTATTATTTTTTCTTTATAATATTAAAAAAAATGATAAAAATCACATTTTTTTTGTTCTTTTTTTCGGAAATTATAAATTAAAAAAGTTTTTAATTGATAATTTGTCTTAAAAAAAATGAATATCTTAAGATTTTTCTTTCATTTTTAAGACGAGAGAAAAGGATTTTTTTTTTTTTTTAGGAAGTTAATTTTTATTTTTAAAAGACATCAAATTCTGGACACCTACACTTTCATGTTACGTAGATAAAAAGTAGTTTTATTGCTTTACTTTCAAAAATGTATAGCTGCTATTATTCAAATAGACACTTGGTGACCAAATAGTATGCATATTTCAGATATTTTTTAAATTTTGTATATTTCAACTAACAATTGAAAATGTTAGAAATAAGAAATAAGACAATTATATTGACCCACATGGAACATGCTAAAGCTATAGCGATTTATATGCTATATGACATCTAATTAATGTTATAGGTCCTTAAAATCAGGCAATGCAACCTTCAATATCTCTTTATTCATAGATAAGTTTAAGCATATTAAGCGCATCGTAAAGAATGGAAACTAAAACTAAAAAAAACACTTGGAAAAATGTAAAGAAAAAAATTGTTCTTTTGGTATGTTTTTTTAATTCTCTAGCATGTAAAAGCTAATATTTCTGGTAGTTTTAAGATTTTTTTAAAATTAATTTCCAATTTTTTTTTAATTAAAGAAAAAAAAAAAAAAAAAAAAGGAGAAACAAACTTTTTTTTCTCATATAGGTTCAAGAGCTCGTTTTCAAGTTTTGGGTCAAATCTTAAGCTTACCAGGCTATGGCTAATTTTTCAAATTTAAGCTCGATTTCAAGCTAAACTCGGGTTTCAAGTCAAACCGGTCTAAAGAATATTAGTCCGGTATAAAAATATTTCAAATTTTTTACAGCTTCAATATAAATATGTATACATATGTACACATGTGTTCTTAAGTATCAATGAAAACTAGGCGCCAGATCTATATAGTATAAAGTAAAAACACCACATCATTCATTGAGAAGTTGAGTCATATCCGTTGATGCAGCTGATCTCATTGCTCTCTCTAAAGTATAAATTGACTTCATGCTCAATTTGCGACTTTTATATAGGAGGTAATATAAAACACAAAACATGTGCACTTGATGTTGTAAATGAAATTAATTACAAATTTATTTACTCTTGTATACAATATAAAGTTTATTACAAATATTATGGAAATTTTATTAAAAGGTATAATATTTAATTTAGTTAGGTAAAATTTAAGATAAACAGCAATTATGAATGAGTGTCATGAGAGAAAGAGAGAGAGAAGCACGGTAAATATTACAAAAAATAATAAATTAAACTTTTTGATCGCTTCAAAAAATCACTTCATAGTTATAACGTAAAAAGAAAAGTTCATATAATTTGAGAAATAAATTAAGATTTTTCAATTCTAAAAGAATAGAATTACTTTTTGGACAAGTAATTGCCATCAAAGAAAAATTATACCAACATGAGGATTGCAATTTCACTATAACAATAGTTTTAAGAATATTTTATAAAATATATAATTATACGTAATTGTAGTTTCTATTACGTATTATAGCCCACTTATATAAATATAAGTATATTAAAAAAAAAATTGAATGATATCCTGCTTACCTCCTTTTTTCAAAATTGACTGTGTTTATTTAGCGCCCACTCTCTGATATAATATTTCGACCCACACTTTATTGTCAATGATACTTCTTATTGCAAGCTTGGTGCGGGGTTATTAAGTACCGAGACCCACATTCAATTGTTTTATATTATATGGTTCATGATCTCTCTCTCTCTCTCTCTCTCTCTCTCTCTCTCTCTCTCTCTCTCTCTCTCTCTCTCTCTCTCTCTCTCTCTCTCTCTCTCTCTCTCTCTCTCTGACTCTCTGCTTTCAATCACCCACATTTCATGTTTCAATTTGAAAATTCAAGTATAAAAATCATTTTTAATAAAGTTAAGACCTTATAACGTTGTAAATGCAAAGAATTTTTTCTTTCTCCTCATAGTAATGCTTAAATAAAATACAAGTCTATTATGCCTAAAAAATAAGGGGGGGAGGAGAGAATTTTTATTATTGTTTTTATTGCGTACTTAGAACTTTTAAGCCCATTCTAAGGTCATGCGTTAATTTTAACAATTTTTTTCTCCCTTTTCTAAAGGTTATACGGATCCTGAAAGTATTATGAGATGTATTATAGGTGTAATATATTGACTTTCAAATGAAGAAAAAAAAGTTGATGACCAAAAATGGAATTTTGAAAGACAGGGGCCTCGTTATTAAAAACATTTAAACACAAATTTACTCTGCGTTTCGTTGTTTTTGTAAAAAGTTGAAATAATGTTTTACATACATACCAATATAAAGAACCTGTAAAATGGAAAAGTATATGGTTCTATTTTTTATGTCTATAATGATTATTAATATAATTTAAACTGGAAAAAGTAACGTGGATTTGCAAATTTTGTATTTTTTTTTATTGAAAAATAAAATCTAATTTAGCTAAAAAAAAAAAAAATAAAAAATATATATCAATTATCATATAAAAGCAAGATTGTTTCTTTTTATAATTTAAAATCTATCTAGGGATGAATAAATTAACTTTATATAGGTTATATTCATATTATTAGGTTATTATTATTATGTTATATTATTATATAGATATTCATTATTATGGACATTCATAAAAAAAAATTAAAAAAAAAACTTTGACTTGCACAGAAATCTAATCCTTGCCATTGAAATCGCAACGTAAAGCATACTTTTGAATCATAAACCTCAATTAACCCCTACAAACGTTAAACTTACATTTATGTATTTAAAAAAAAAAAAACTTGACTCCATGAAGTACAGTTGCGTGTGGTGAACAAATATAGAATACATAAACTGGATGATATCATGTTTTAAATATAAAAAATCTAAAGTAGTTAATTTTGATGACAGGAAATTTCTATTAGTTAGTTTTTAAAAAGACAACACGGAGAAAAACATTTCGATATGCTTTGACTTCTTTAATAGCGTTAAATTATCAGAATTATTATTATTTTTTTAAAACGTGTGTCTATTATTATGTGTTGTTATTTCCGTTAAGATTTTCTAATTATGCGTAACATTATAAGTTTGTATTATTAAAAATTTATTATAATTGCCACATTATAACTGATATTTTTCTTTGATTAATAATAGCATTATTTTTTTAAACTTTTATCAAAATATATTTCAACATAGTTGTGAGCACAGTTCTGTAAGGTAATTGCTAATAATTATTAGAATTATTACTTAAATTTCATATGTATAAAATTTCATTTGAAATGTTTTTTCTATTGTTTTATGGCAGAACAATTTATTTACAAAGTTCTTCAATAAATGTTCATTTCAAAATGCAAATTTTATAAGAAGACAGTAAATTAAAAAATTCATACCAGTTTGTGTCCATACTTTTGTTGTTGTTGTTGTTGTTGATGTTGATGTTGTTGTTGTTGTTGTTGTTGTTGTTGTTGTTGTTGTTGTTGTTGATGTTGTTGATGTTGATGTTGTTGTTGTTGTTGTTGTTGATGATGATGATGATGATGTTATTTTTCATTGTTATACGTTTACGTTATGATTTTACTTCAATTCAAATTTGAGAAAAGTTTTAAATAGAGTTTTAAATTTAGGGCAGTAATAATATTTAAGTATACACGGAGAAAATTAGTTACCTTGCAGCATAGTAACTTTTTGAATTCACCTAACAATATTGTAAAAAACTTACTACAATCTAGGTAAAATTGCACTGTAAAACACATCTATGTAAAATTTTACACTGCATAAAGTATTTTTTCACATTATTTTTGAGTTAATTTTTACTTCGCACGTGTGTGTAAATTTTAACACATTAAATAAAGTAGAATTTTACCACGCACGCTAGGTTAAATTTTTACCCAGCACTGAAATGTAAAAAGTTACCTAGCAGTGCAAGGTAACTTTTCACCTTATAAAAAGTGAAATTTTACTTTATTTTGGATTTTATAAATTTTACATTCCGTGCTGAGTAAAAAGTTACCTAGCAAGCTAGGTGACTTTTTACTAAAGGGCCTGCACTTGTGCAAGGTTAATTTTATTTGCGCTGCGCAGTAAGCCAATTAGGGGTGAAAGTCCGTGTTTTTTAATTCTGTGCACCCTGTTTAAGCGTAAACAACCTTCAGTATGGAATTTTGCTTATACAACGAACAAAATGTCTGTGCCACTTACTAAAAAATTGAAGCAGTTTTCATACAAAATATATTGGTTTTATGAAAATTAATAGTGAAAATTTAACTTCTAGCTATAATGTGTTTTATATCTTGTGCAAAAAACAACTAGAATACAAGCTACAGATGGATTATATGTATACAAGACGCCGCTTCAAAATATACTGCCCTAATGTAAGTATAAAAAAATTATATTTTATCAGAATTTTATTTTACTAAATGGCATTTTTTTTTTTTTTTTTTTAATTCTGAAGTAGTGATTTTTTAATTAATAACTTAATATCATATTTTAATGGTGTACATTTTATTTTATTCTCCAGGTTTGTGTGAAAAGTGCAACCATCTTTGTTTGGTCGACAACTTTTCTCTACGACAGCCAGCTACACGACTGCCCCATCTAATGAATATCAAGCCGTCGCGGAACACATCGCATCGATCTTATATTTGACTATTGGATAATAAGTGAATGTTCAAAAACAGTGAAACTTAATAATTGTATTAATCAGTGTTTATGAAAAGGACAAGGCTCGTTAAAATCGTAAGTCTCAAAATGTTGTACAAAATTGTTTGAAAAATATTTTATAATGTTGTAATGAGGTATGCAATATTTTGTAATTCTGTATGATTTTTTTAATAAAAGTGGACTGTAAACAAGATAAATTTTTTTTTATTTTGTATAAAGTATTCATTTTCTAATCTATAATGTGTAGTCATGTTTCAGTAATATTTTTTTTTCAAGTATAAAATATATAGGCAGTTTAATATATATAACAATTACTTTAAAATATAATAAAAATTTACTAAATTTTCAAAGTAAAAATTTAACTAATAAGTAATGTAAATAATAACCCAGTTTGCAAGGTAAAAAATAAACCTAGCTTTCGTTGTAAGATTTTACATTGCATGCTAGGTAACTTTTAACCTAGCGCGCTAAGCTATTTTATACTACAGCGCTACGTTAATTTTTACATTGCTTGCTAGGTAACTTTTTACATTGCAAAAAATGTAAAAATTTACTAAACAAATATCGTGCCATAGATTTTACTTCATTATATAGTAACATTTTACTTCATTCAAGTTACTTTTTTCCTCCGTGTATCAATTCCAAAAACTAACCAATTAACTTTTACTTCACTAAAAAAAAAAAAAAAAAAAAGGGTGCATTACTTCAGTTACGAATCCTAACTTATTTGAGATTAGCACTTTTGAGTTATTATAAGTAGCTAAAATAATGCATATATTAGCAAATTATTAACAATACTTAATTTAACTTAAAATAGCCTAAAATAACTGAAAACAACTTAAAATAGCTATTGTTAATAATTTGCTTAAATGCATTGTCTTAGCTGCTCATAATAACTCAAAAGTGTTAATCTCAGTAATGCACCCTTTTGAGTAGTTATGTTATAATCAAAGAATTCACTAGTCAAATTATCAGTCTCTTTTCACCGTGTATATTTATAAGAAATAACTAATAGACATTGACAAGAGAGGGGTGTATTTTTTGCATACATAAAAATGACTTCTCTTCGTCTTCTCCTCACCCACCCACCCACTCACCCACACATGACATATGTGAAACATATGAGTGATCTAAGTTGCCGATACCAGATCAAACATGTTTAAATCAGGAGCACATGAGCTATAACATCGTGAGAACACTAAAATTTATGATGACATATATGAATCATATGTATATAATATATTTTTTTTTATTATTATTATTTTCTATCATTAAACTTATAATGGATTGTCACCAAGTTTTTATTTTCTATTTCCTGTTTAGTAATGGAATTTAATGTTATTTCAAGAGAAACTATTAAATATTGTTAATTTTATTCAATTATTTTTTATTAATGTCATACTTTTTAATACTTCCTTTTTATAGATATAAGGAAGTCATTGAAAGTTTTAGATATATTTTTGGAATAAAACACTGATGGGGGTCACTTTTTAAGCTCTTGGAAAGGCATTTGAAAAAATCCCACTTTGTATTTCATATTTTGGAAAATGTGGTTCTAACTCCCTCAAGATTACTATAATTTAATTCTTGTACAAATTTCATATTTCATGCATCAAATTTTGTCTTCTTTTATGGCCAGTGAGACATGCAATGATAAAAATCATAAACTTAATATTATTTTATTATTATTATTATTTTTTTTAAGAATTTAAAAATTTTTATGTAAATTGATATTTACTTACAATATTTCACTTGATGTGTTTAAAAACACTTTTATACCTTGATATACTTCAACGTGTAATGAATCGCTAGTTCTATTTAACGATTTTTATAATTTTTCAAAAAAAAAAAAGTCTAAATGTTTTTTTTTTATTTAATATTATATATTATATGTAATTTTGTAATTTGTATTCATAAATCGCAATTAACCCTTACCAACGTTAAACTTAAATTCATGTATTTCTAATAATGCATTATGGGCAAATAAAATACTACCTGTTTTCTTATGGAAAAACAATAAAAACAAAACTAAACAAATTTTTTTAGCTAGCACTTAAATCTATAAACTTCTGCTATACATACACGTAGCTACACATGGGTATAACAATATGAAATTGAAATAAACAAAGAAGTAAGCATCAAAACATATGTTACTCTATTTGGCAATTAGGGTCTATACAGATACTGTTAATGAGAGAGAGAGAGAGAGAGAGAGAGAGAGAGAGAGAGAGAGAGAGAGAGAGAGAGAGAGAGAGAGAGAGAGAGAGAAATTATAATTCAATAAAAACATTGAAAAATTTTAATCTAAATATATCAAGCATCAAAATGTTATTTTTATAATGTGGAAAAAAAAAATCAACCCCTCCGTCTTCGTTGATGGATCATGGATATACGTTAATTAAAAATAGTCTCCGATATTAAAAGCTTACAAGATAGTTCATTGGTTATAACATGTGAAGTGAATGACAGGGAAACACATTTGATCCACATGCTAGCAAGCGAGTATATATGTCTCGTTGTGTATTAATAGTGAGCTCACACCCCTACATCATCATTTTTATATGATGACATGTTGCCTTTACTTGCTACCCTTTAAAGGCAAGGACTGGAAATCATTTATGCTCTCAAAAAAATATGCATTTTTCTTTTTGTCATATATATTATAAAGTTTTTCTTCGTTATTATTATTTTTTTTTTAGTACTGTGAAAAAACAAAACAATAATTATGCTTACTCAAATCTAGTACCATTTATTCCCATGAAAAAAATTTATGCTATACTGAATAATAATTGTGCTAAAAAACATGACAATTATTACCACAGTGTTTATTAATGCAATTCCTTAAAAGAAATATTAAAGTTCTACAGTAAAATATAAATTCAGCGTAAATTGTATAGTTTCTTATTATTAGCGAATATGAGTTGAAGTTACTGATTCTTTTATTGAAATAATTTTTATTTTTATTACTTTTTTGTTAATTTAGAAAACAGATAAAAAAATATTAAGACAAGAAAAAAAAAAAAAAAAAAAAAAAGGAGGAATTTATTATGCTATATTGTCTAAAGCACAAATCTTGTTATTTTGGAACATCATATGAAATTATGCTTAAAATTGTAACTATTATGCTATGTAGTATAATTGCTAAACAATATTGCATAAATTATGACGATATACACATAAATGTTACTATATATTGAGCGATCATAATTATTACATAATTTATTTTTATATATTATACATGATGAAAAATTTATATATAGATAAAAATGGTTGTTCCGGGACTTTGAAATTGTAAATAAGACGACGGAAGGTTGAGAAAAAGAGTGTAAGTTATTTATTATAAATTGTGGCAAGTCAGTCCCTGTAGTGTATGCAATGTTGTCATCAACTTTTGCACGATATTTCAGACATGACGACGAGATGAGGTGAACTTCAAACCATGTTATAATTTATCAGAAAACTTAAACCATATCAACATACAAAATATGTTCATTTTATATATATGTTCATACTTTATATATAAAATTTTATATCATTTTTCATTACTAATTGATTGGTGGTAATTTTTAATAAACTATCATATTTTTAACACTTTCTTGTGTTTATATTCATTTTTGTATATACGTGCGGGGGAGTATATTATTTTACCTACATTTAACTTTATAAACAAAATAATAATGACTATAAAGCATACACAATTAAATTAAACTTTAATATACTTTTGTTTATATGCAATATTCGTAATTATAGGTATATATTTATGATTTTAGTTGTATATAAATGTGAAGTCATGGGCCTTAATTTTATAATTTCATTCAAATATGTACTTCATTTTAAACAAAGATGCGTATTAAATTTAATTTTACAAGCTAAATCCTATTCCCATGTTTCGAAGCAAATGTCTTTCAATTTTGGTACGATTATAGACAATTTGAAGCATTATTTATTATTATTATTATTATTTTATTAAGTTGTTATATCTTTGCTATTCGTTTCGAAAAATGTACTTAATCACTAAATTTTTAAGGCTTAGAAAAGCTTTTTTGTATGGAATATTTTTAACACGGTTTATTTGTAGATTTTTTCACATATTTTTCGGCGGCTCTTATGATTCTTATTCTTATATTTACTTTTTAATTTCATTTTATTGTTTACTATTATATAGTAAGATTCAATAATCGACAAGGATTGAATCGAAATGGTTTATTTCATTTCTTTCTCCTACAAACAATTAGTAAAAATTAATTTAAATATATTCATTTATTTGCTGTAACTTTGCGCAGCAAAAGAAGTATTCATATTTTCAAAACATGATGCTATATTCAACAATTTTCTGCGCAAACTTTACAACAAATAAAATGAATATTTGAATGCACTTTTATAGTGCTCTAGAGCTGCAGGTATGCCTGCTCAGTATAAAGTTTATCTACGCAAATAATTGTGCCTAGTGTTAATCTCATAAAAAAAATAGCATAGAGATTAAATAAATAATAATAATAAAAATCAGATGGTCGATACCTTACTACTATAATAATTATACAAAGTTAACTTCAAAAACTCTTTACTACAGGTTTTATGTAAAAAAAAAAAAAAAAAAAAAAAAAAAAAAAAAGTCAAACATTAAACATATGACAATTTGAGTTTCAACTTTTTCAACCCACCATTGTTATAAATCGTATAATATAACATTGACAGTAAAATCATAATGCTACTCAATATTACATCAAATTTTAACCAGATATACATTTTCTTTATGTAATATTCCACCTCCTTCGTCCTCCCTTCCTCCTTCATTTCTCACTTGGCATTGACAAGGGTACATGAAAAAATGAACAACTTGTCAAATATATTTCAAAAAAACGTGGGAGCTATAACCACATCTATTCAAATAATATATATATTTTTTTATATATATACTGACTAATTTTACAAATCTAAAAATAAAGTTGATGGCTGTCAATGTCAATCATAAAATTAGGACCACCTAGGTTTTTAAATTTGTTTCTAATTTTATAATATATGGAAATCAAATTCAATTTAATATGATCTATAAGATAAAGAAAAGACCAGTGAACAAAAAAAATATATATACATTAAATAGTTATCAATTACTAGATATTTGATGTGTTTAAAAAAAATGCTACCTGTATTTTTATTATTAAAAAAATGATTAATTGATTAATTAAAAACTATATACAAAAAAAAACGTATCCATTGGTTTCTGTTTACTATTTTAATTGATTGAATCCGTGTGTAACATTTTTTTATGGTTTAAAATTATCCAAGGTTAAATTAAAATGATTTTGTGTATTTGTAGTTCATGAAAGTTAAATTGAAAAATAATCATATGGGTATAATGCAACCTTATAAATTAATTTCAAACTCGCGAATAGAGTGAGTGAGTAAGTAAGTATGTAAGTAAGTAAGTAAGTAAGTAAGCAAACAAACAAACAAACAAACAAACAAACAAACAAACAAACAAACAAACAAACAAACAAACAAACAAACAAACAAACAAACAAACAAACAAACAAACAAATCAGTCATGGAAACTGGCCTATTATAATAATAACATTAATAACCATAACTTTATATTAGACCTTAAAAAATATATTTTAAATGCATTCCTATAGGGTATCATTGGGATAATCTTTTTATAAAAGTTATTTAAGATTTGACAAGTTATTTTGAATTGTTTTTTCAAACCATTGTTTTTTACTATAGCAGTAAGTGATAATTTCTTATATTTAATTAAGATTCCTTCAATTATATAGAATTTTTAACCAAAACAAGAAAGTTATTGGAAAATTCTAAAAAAAGCCAATTTCAGACTAACTTTCCTTTTTTTTTTTTTTTTTTTTTTAGTTTTGGTTTCTCTATAGGTTTTTAAGATTTCAAAAACTTTTATTCTTCTATATATATTTCTTTGAATTTGTTTAACTCTACTAATATATTAAATTAGTATTTGATGGATTAGATGTCATTTTTTATAGAAAAATAGATGAGAAACTCTATATTAATAAATAATGTTATATTTTACTACTTTAAAATGAATTCATGCGAGAAAAATTTTCTGAGATCATTTTTAATGAATAAATTTTAATTTTATAAATAAATAGCCTTAAGATATTTACTAATGAAATATAGAATTATTATTCATTGAATATTATTAAAATATTGTATTTATTCATTTGTAATTCATTTTAAATAATCTCTCTCTCTCTCTCTCTCTCTCTCTCTCTCTCTCTCTCTCTCTCTCTCTCTCTCTCTCTCTCTCTCTCTCTCTCTCTCTCTCTCTCTCTCTCTCTCTCTCTCTCTCTCTCTCTCTCTCTCTCTCTCTCTCTCTCTCTCTGATTCTCTGCTCACAGTTGTTATAAATTATGAACAAAACGATTGATATGTATAAAAAAACAAAAACATTATAAACATAATTTCTGCATATAACTATATATTATTTGGTTCCAGAAAAAAAGTGTAACGTATGGTATGGGATAAGGTGCTGTAAATATAAATCTGTCATGTACTGTATACGGGTAAACAGGTAAATACGGGTAAATCTGAATATGCAAAACTGAAATGCTTATTAACGATGCTGGTGACGTGTAACCAATCACTCCAATCAGTCTGCTAATATCTTATCTTTTTTTAAAATTGAAGTACTATCCTTTAAGCAGTTTATCAGAAAAACTACAAGAAAGTGAGATTTAAATAGCACACTTAAATAGTAAATTAATATTATGAGTCACAATTTTAAGCTTTTATATATATATATATATATATATATATATATATATATATATATATATATGTTGGCAACCATTGCCGAATTCGCTCATTGGCCGAAATAAGTGACCACGTCGCGGCGTGGCAATGCATTTTTGCCAAGATCCGAAATGCATCGTAATTTTGACCACGTTGCGGAGTGGTTTTTAACAAAATGCCAAATTTTTGGCAAATACATTTTAGCCATTCCGTGGAGTGGTTTTTGATAATTTCCACGCTGCAGCGTGGTCAAAATGTTTAATACGCAGGTTACGATATTCGGTATAAGTATGAATAATATCATATATTTTTTTATTATTATAACACATCATTTTACATCATTTTTAGTTAATTAAAATATTTATAAATTTATAAAAATGATTTCTTATTAAATTTGACAAAAAAAATTGTCTATGGTCAACATTACGATGCACAAGTGCTGAATTTCGGATCTTGGCAAAAATGCATTGCCACGCTGCGACGTGGTCGCCTATTTCGGCCAATGAGCGAATTCGGCAATGGTTGCCAACATATATAAAAAAAAAATTCACAAAATGTAAGAATAATTATTCCATATCACTCGTAATTTTTATATACCTGATAACTTGTATTGCATACATCATCTAAAAATTATAAAGATATAAATTGCATGATTTTATTTTTCATATTCTTAATACAATAATAATCAGCAACGTTTTAAATTTAAATAATAATAATAATAAAGCTCTTATTGTACGTAAGAATGTTTAAATTTATAAGGCAAATAATAATAATAATAAAAATGGGGTATTTATTTTGTATATTTAGTTACAAATTTAAATATTATTTGTTGGATAGAAGGAAGAAAAAAAAAAAAAAAAAAAAAAAAAAAAAAAAAAAAAAAAAACAGTAGCCAGCAGATTTTGGTCAGAAGTTTATTGTGGAATGTTCAATATAAAAACCATCGTATGTCCACTAAACTATAGTGACATCGGATAATATAAGGAGAGAGAGAGAGAAGAGGATATATACAGTGCGTCTAACCTAAGAATGAAGATAAGCATATTATTCTTACAACAAAACAAATCTAATTTATTGTCTGAAATAATATAACATGAATAATGTAAATTTATTTATTACTATGACCTGCATGGGTCAATAAAGTTTTTTAATTTCTTATTAATGTATACGTAAAGTACTGAAAACGACAGTAAAATTATTCAAATTATTGAATCCTCTTATATTATAATCATCATACAGCATACCTCAATCATCATAACAAGATAGGGTAACATACATTTCATCTTAAAAGCATGTTTATATATAGCTTAAAAAAAATAGAAGTCAGTTATTTGCCATTCAAAACTCCAATTCTTATTAGAAAGACGATGAAATAATACCAAATTGCTGCCGGGAATAATTACTACTCCTTCCATATAGCAAAAATGTTAAACTATTGTAAATTTATATAAAAATATTTATCCTACATAATATAATTGATATGTAGCATAGGAATTATGAAGAGAATGGGGATTATCCGTAAAACTTATATATAAGTTATACAGCATGTGTATCATTAATATTATTAAGAATTTATCTTCATATTACCAGTTGCATCAATTACCGCATTTAATTTTGTCCTTTGCTTTTGTATATTAATTTTTTAACATATTTTAATTTTAACTATAGTTCAATATGATTGGATGTCCGAAGCTTCATTCTAAAGAGAGTTGAAGTGTAGAGAATGAAGGAGAGAGAGAGAGAGAGAGAGAGAGACTTGACCACCTGAGTCAATATTGGATTCTTGCTGTCACATTCCTTATTCTTTACATTCTATTAGAAAATACAAGAGATACAAAACATGTGTAATAATAACATACATGCCATTATGTAAATATCAACACAAATCTCTACTGCTCTCTGGTTGCCTCCTTATAACTTGTTATATAATATGTGTGTGTGCGTGTTTTTATTATTGAATTCTATGCTGTCATTTATATAATAGTTGTTCCTTTATTGATTTTAAGATTCTCTTTTTTATATGTCCTAAGAAATTGACCATAATATTGCGCGTATTTGTATATCCTTTTTCTTTATTGTCTGAGATTTTTTATTTTACTTCAATACCATCATGTAAAGTCTTTTTGATATAAAATTTTATTTAAATGCCCGATTTAACTAACATGTATCAAGATGAAATATTACGCTAGTTAAAGTTTGCATATGAATGCATTTTTGGGGTGCGCATTTCAAACAGAATAATCTTTCTGTCTTTCATGTTATTCCATTTATATATATATTATATATATGTCAAAAGAAAATCCAACTGGGAATCAAACCCATATCTTTGGATAGCATGGCTAGATCTGGGTTTGAATCTTACTTTCAGATGAATTATTTCTGTTTCCTAAAAAAAAAAAAAAAAAAAAAAAAAAAAAAAGTACCTTACATATTTTTTGAAAAGCTTATCTGTCTGTAAATATTACTATGTATTCATTACAGTCATTAAACCATACGAATAAAATTTTATATCACAGTGTCTGTACATTAACATGCACGTAAGTATTTCATTATGTTTTTTTTTTCTTCCTTCCCCAATACTAGAAATTTCCATACATTTTTCTACATTTTTTTTTAATTTCCACAAGGTACTGTACATACTCCAAACAAGGCATAGACTTATCGGTCGGTTCTTAATAAATAGACACTGAATAGAAGGTAATATCAATGCATTAAAAAGTGGAGTATAAATTTGATCGTTTGTGTTGAAAAACGTAAAAGTATATATTGCAAATTGAGCTACAATACAGTATAATACAGTAAAATACAGTATGTTCATATATCCTACAACTAAATGTATTTCTTTTGCCATTAAAATATTATATATAAAAGTATTCTAATATATTTTTAAAATAACCCCAAAATTTATATAGCCAAAATTTTAAAAATGTGCGACACAATATTACTGTAAAATAATAAATTGAAAATATGGTCAAATTTTTCATTTAGTTATATATAATAAGAACTGCAGTATAGTGCGATAATTTTTTGCCACCCATGATCATAAAAATATAATAATATAATAAATTCTTACGTGAATAAAAAGAAAAATTAAAAAAAATTAACATAATTGAAAGATATTGAAATGTACGAATAATATTATAATTGTCCATACAAAATATTTCTATAGCATATAAGCTTCTTATATACTTTAAACATTGGATGTCTATATATTATATATAGTGTATAAATTATATAAAATCTTTAATTGACTTTACTAGTTTCTGTTGTTAGTGGTCAATGGTATAAATTACCACTTCATCCATTGATCTTAAGTGAAAAGAGCTCTTTCTGTCTCTCTCTCTCTCTTCTCTCTCACTCTCCCAAAAAGTCACTTATTCGATGGCAATTTAGTTTTCTCTCTCTCTCTCTCTTCAGCAACTTGAAGCCAAAGCTTTTGTTCTAATATAAGGATAGGAGGAGGAGGAGGAGAGAGAGAGAGAGAGAGAGAGAGAGAGAGAGAGATGTATATGTGTTCACCAAAGCAAAGGGTACATTTCAAATGAAAATCGCTGATCCAAAGAGTGACCTCTTTAGATGGTTTTCTCTCTCTATATATATTATTATTATGGGGTATTGGGAATAAGAGAAATGAGTAGAAAAAGGATAATATAGAGAAGTGAGTTAGAGAATTCTCTCTTTCTCTCCTTTTCTATTTGATGGGTGGCAATAAACATGATAGAAAAATAATTTAAAGGTATTATAGATTGCGATTTTTTTATATATTATTATTTTTGAGTTGAAAATAAGTAAATTTTACTCTAAAGTATTATTCTTTTCACTGTTTTTGTATATTTTTTTAGATTGCATTTCAGTTGGATATGTATTATTATTTTTTTTTTTTTACTTAAAGTACAATAACAGGTTATATTATATTTATTATTAGCAATGAAAACAATATTACCTACTCTACAGAGAGAAAGAAAGAGAGAGAGAGAGTATATTAAATTAATAATCAACAAAATTGCTTTAAAGGTGAAAAATATTTAAATTACATTTTCGTCACTATGTTATGAAAATTCTACAAATCATTGCATATATTTGATTTTTTATATCAAGTTATCATTATTAAAGGAGTGATTAGAACTCCAATATCTCCAGAAGTTGATCGTTATTTGTGATCAAAGCAACCATAAATAGAATAGGTCAATATTGAAATTAGAACAGGAAAACAAAATACTTTTATTGAACTTTATGGGCTTAAAATTTTAAGCTTGCTTTAGGCAAAATTTTACATGAGGGAGTTTCCATAAATATTAAACGTGCAAAACTGTCAGATTTATTTACCAATAATTTTAGTTAACAACTGATCAGCATTAATATTTTTACTTTTATAAAATTTTCTTATTTATTTGAAGGCATAGAACACTTTGAACAAAAAACATGTCTAGTATCCTAACATACCTAAATATCAACGTTAATTTGACCGGGGTCATTGATTTCTAATTTATTTTCCATTTACAAACTGTCAGCTGCATGTTTATGACGTCACAGCTTGCCTGTTTCCGCGCGCGTCGTGGACTAGTATGCTGTGACGTCATAAACATGCATCTGACATTTTGTAAATGGAAAATAAATTAGAAATCAATGACTCCGATCAAATTAACGTTGATATTTAGGTATGCTAGCATACTAGACAAGTTTTTTGGTTCAATGTGTTCCATTCCTTTAATATCATAATGATGTTAAAATTACTATATATAGCAATAGTATACCTTGATTTCTATTTATACCATGTAATAAGAGTAGCAAAAGCAATAGATCTCATATATAGAGTATAGTGTTCACTTGACAAAAGCCATAGAGTGAAGTCTTCTTAGGCAAAGAGAGAGAGAGAGAGAGAGAGAGAGAGAGAGAGAGAGAGAGAGAGAGAAAGAGAATAGAGGGGTTGGAGATTGGTGAGCCACTTTCTGACCAAACAGTCGAAGCTATTCAATGTAAAGTTTGCTCCTCTCTCTATACATATACGATTGAATAGATTTAAGTTTTAGTATATATACTGGACATTCAATTATAAACTCCAAACTGATATGTTTGACTTTCTAAACTAATTTCAATTCAATATAAGGAACTCTATGTAATATGTCAACAACATATTATATATCAAAATGTGTGAATATTTTTGGTTTTATAGACTATAAAGTTTGTCTATACTCAAAAACCAAAAATATTCACACATCATTTTCGTATATTATTATGTTCTTGACATATATACAAAGTTCCTTGTATTGGATTGAAATTTGTTTACACATTCAAATATCAGCTAGTCTAGTTATATATATATATATATATATATATATATATATATATATATATATATATATATATATATATATATATATATATATATATATATATATATATTTATATATTTATATATATATATACATATATATATATATATATATATATATATATATATATATATATATTCTTTATTAACAACTGGAACTATTCTATTATAGAATTTCCTGTGTTAAATTAAAATTAAATAAGTTTTTCCATGAATTAAATTATATAAGAATAAATAAAATAAAACTTTTGAAACAAAGAAATATATAACAAATTATACATTATTCATTTACGTGTATTATAATTTTTACTTAAGAAAATTACAAAATTTCATTTGAACATTGAAAAATTTGTATCAAGAAATTAAGAGTTGATTTTGAGAGAGAGAGAGAGAGAGAGAGAGAGAGAGAGAGAGAGAGAGAGAGAGAGAGAGAGAGAGGAAAAAAAAGTTTATATATATGAAGTGAATATAATCAAGTTTTTCTTTGTCCAGATTCATTCAGAGTTTATAAGATTTTATGTTTAGTAAGAGTGAATAATGACGTTGAGAGAGAGAGAGAGAGAGAGAGAGAGAGAGAGAGAGAGAGAGAGAGAGAGAGAGAAATGTAATGGAAAATGAGAAGGTATTGTTTGAATTTTGTGAAACAACTGTTGGTAAAATTTCATCAAAGACATCAAATCATTCATTTCCTTCTCTTTCTCTTTCTCTCTTATTATTATTTTCCACTTTCATTAAAATCACACTTGGTTTTCTTCAAATAAGTGATTAAACAAAGAAACACGCGACACATTAATTCCAAATCATTCACAAACACTTACTTAACAATAAAAATTCTATTGTTTAATATAGCAATTTTCTTGATGTAATAATGTTTTAAAAGTACTTGTCAAATAAAACTTTCTTATACTTAAATTCATTTTAAAATTATCGTAAGTAAATTATATACAAATATCGTTTTATATAATTTTACGTCCTAAAATACTTCAATAACAATTTCCTTTTAAAAATGAATTACTCATTTAAATAATCAGTTTTAAATTTTTACTTTTTTTTTTTTTTTACATTAATATTTTATTTTTCATAAATGCCGTTTACTTTATTACAAAGCGACAGAGTAAAATATGAATAGGATTATTAATATTATTTATTTTTTTTTTTAATCTAAATTTTTTTGTTAATAAATTTGAAAATGAAATAGATATTACAGTAAATCACTTTCTATTTATGATTTGATTTTTTTTTAACAATTTTCAATCTGAAACTACGCGGAAAGAATAAATTAAGTAATTTATTTGGCATTTACGTCAATAAAGCATAAATGATAGTAAATAAGAACAACACAAATAATTATGCTGGACAACATAATATTTAAGCTATTACAACTTAATTATTATGCAGATAATTCTGTATTAAACTAATTGAGCTGAAAATTGTCTGGTATAACTATTACGCATTTAGTTTTTATTAGGATAAAATAATAATATTTTTTCAACCTTAGACTTTATTATAAAATTTCTAAATTCATAATTGTGGATTTTTGCTCTCTCTGAATAAAATTATTTCGTATGAATTTCTAAGTACCTAAAATAAGTAACAGCTCGATTTGAATTCCGGAACCTCTTTAAAAAAAAATTATATTTAAATAATATTACACTTTAGTTGAATTTTATGATTCCATTTCAAAAATTGATGATATTATTGTGCTACACGTACTACACATTCAAATCTACAATTTTATACTGATTGAACAATAAAAATTACTATATTTTGTCTCATTTCTCTATTTAACATTTGAGTTATACAGGGGCGGATCCAGGAAATGTGTTTGGGGGGGGGCGATCTCCTAGAAAACTAACAATGTAGGACCGGGGGGGGGGGGGGGGGGGATTGCGCGGCGCAGGCGAAAAATTTTATTTGGCCACGCCCCTTTTTGGAAAATATTGCAAAATTAGTATGCCTTTGAAAAAATATTCTTGAATTGCAAAATTTTTGATTTGGTTTTTTTTTTTTTTTTTTTTTTTTTTTATGTAAGCAAAAAAAAAAAAAAGTAAAAGTTGGACAAATGATTTCTGAAATATTTTCTATTTTCATCTCTTTGTAAAATCATTAATGTTATTTCACTGAAAAAAAAAAAAAAAAAAAAAAAAAAAAAAAAAAAAAACTTGAAAAAAAAAGAGCAAAATTTAAATAAATTATTAATATTGTGTATTATTTTATTATTATTAATTTATTTTTTATTATTTTTTTTTTATACACCAATTTACTAAAAATTGTTTTGCAATTTTTCAAACTATTATCGATATTGTAAAACATAAAACTTATATTTGGATGGAAAAATATTTTGAGATAAAAATTATAAAATTTACATTCAAGTTTTTTTTTTTTTTTTTTTTTTTTAGTTCTTATCGCGAGCAAAATATTTCGTGGATGTCCAAGTATTAACAGAACTATATCTCTGATATATTACCCTGATGACATGACAACTAGGGGATGTTAAAAAAAAATTTTTTTGTTATACTGTATTTTTTACTGTAGTCAGGATTCAAACGCTTATCCAGCAATAAAAGTTGCGCCGAAGGCGCAAAAAAAATTTTTTTCGACTAAATTTTTTTCAACTTTTGCTCATTTTTTTCCACCCACGTGGGCCGTTTGGGGGGGGGGGGCGGTCGCCCCCACCGCCCCCCCCCTGGATCCGCCCCTGGAGTTATATAAAATTTTATTTTCACTCAATATATCTTATTCCTTGTTTTTTAATGTTTTATTGACAATTTAATTAATGTAGGTATTTTTATCTACATATTTTATTATAATTTATTGTAACTAATTGACAAGACTAACGCTTGTTGTAACATTATGTTATTATAAACTGCCTGGGTCAATATAGAAATCTTATTCTTAATTTACAGAATATTAAAAACATATAGAAATAAATGTTAAAATATTATTAAATAAAAAAAAATCGTATTCAAAATCAAATTATAAATACAAACTATATAGTAGAGTTTGCAACTTACGAAAAAAAAAAAAAAAAAAAAGGAATAACGTTTTGAATATAAATTAGATTTTGATTGAAGATATAATAGAGATGCTAATAAAACGAATGATAATATACTGTGTTATAATATCAGATTTGACACTTGATTTGTACTTGATTGGTGCTGTCATAAGCAATATCCTGTCAAGCTGATTCTATCATAATGATATCATATCATGTTATGAAACATTGCAAGTCATTGTTATAGATATTATTTTTGTATCTGTTACGTCATCAATTTTTTTTTTTTTTTTTTTTTTTTTTTAGGAGAGAAATATTATAAATGTTGTATAAAATAGCAAGGGTTTAATTAAAGGATTTCCATTTTTTTTTCTTTGAATATTCATGTATCACATTCTTTATTTCATTTTATTTGAATAGAAAGTCATTAAGTATAATCACTCCTATAATAAAAATTTCAGTACCAATAACCATCATACAAGAAGAAAAAGTTATTGGAATTCACACAAAGCTTCAAAGTATATTTTCTAAAATTATTTCATTTGAGGAATTCATGAATTATTACCATATTATAATGATAATGATTTTTTTGGTGCAGATTAAAGCAAAAATTTCATGTAACTTATATTATGTAATATGATTATTGACTGTATGTTGTATTGTATATTTGTAAATATTTTATTGATTTTAGTAGCTCAAAATATTATTATTATTTTAATATTTTTAAACACACAATTACACAAAATCCAACCAAGGCATAGCCTTATTGGTTGTTTACACTATGATCTCCCTCAACCACTATTATTTTTATTAAATTTGAAACTTTCTTATCTTGCCAAGTATCTTAATGCAAAAAAAAAAAATAAAAAAAAAAAAAAAAAAAACTGTCTTTGAAATATTAATTTAAATCTATACACAAGACATCATTTTTCAACCTTCCATAACTATTACTAGACTCAAATTTCTCAATCAATTTTAATATTTAACTGGTATAAGTAACTTAACCCTACTATAAATTGACCATCATTATCATAAACACCAATTAAACCGCAAATAAATTAAGAAACATTATAACAACAGAAAAAAGAAACATAATCTATTATATTAATTTATATTCATTGAGTTAAATTATAAAAAGTTATTTTTATTGAAACACCCTTCATAAAAATAATAATAATATATTCGCATTGCATATTACTATATAATAGACTATATAATATAAAAAGTAGAGTGAGAGTGTGAGAGAGCTTATATTATATACTTACGGGTATCATATACCGAAATTGATTCAAATAAATTGATAGCTTCCCTCTATAATTTATCACTTCCTTTTCTATAATACTATATGACATACATATTATATTAATATTATATAGTCTATGATATGTATAACTTCCATATTAAATATATTAGTAAGATACACTGTAAAAAATACTTGGACATAGGTAATATTAGTTATATCACATTTTAAATTCTTTTTGGTATAGAATAAAAAATTGGTTCATATTTTTTAGTATGCAACAGTATATTGAACAAAAAAAATGCTTTGATTTTGCAATTTTGATAGCACTTTTTCTGATTATAAGTTCATGATGTTTAAAAAAAAAACGTCATTAAAAAATAATGTAAATGCCTGAAATGAACCAAATTTGCATATTTTCAAAATAATGTCTTTAAACACACACACACACATTTAATTTTCTCTTTTTTATTACTATTATATTTTTTTTACGTGTTATATTATTATTATTATTATTATCAGAGAGAGAGAGAGAGAGAGAGAGAGAAAATAAGACAATTTTTTTTTGTCAGCAACAAAAGAAAAGTATGCATGGAGTATAATAACTTTTTGTAAACTTTTACCCTTTTACTTATCTATTATTTAATAAATGGAAGCAATAAAATAGCATAGATTTTCCTAAATTAAGTGATAATCATCTATAGGGTAATTGCCTGACATTGCACTTTAGTGCCATGTTTGGTGAGTATATACGTTATTACTAAAACTACAGAATACAACAAACATTATTTCTATGGTCATTTTCTAAGCTCTAATCAATACGTCTACCTGTTAGGTCAATTATAACTTTCAACATGTATAGACCATGGGATAATTTTTTTTTATTCGTATAGAATTAATAATAATAGCATGAAGATATACTTTAAATAAAGACCATTTATAAGTGGGTATACTTTTTTTCTTTCTTTCTTTTCTTTAATGAAAACAAATTGAAATGAATTGAATTGAATCAGTACTTTAATTAAAGTATCCATACGAATAAATTGTACTGACATAAGGTAGTAAAGTAAAATTTTATACTACAACGTCTGTACACCAAATATATATAAAGAGTAGACTGTATACTCTATTACCGATATTATAATAAAACGATACATAATATATAAACAAATATTTTTTTCCCGTGTAACGTATACCACATGTAGAGAAATATAGGGAGGACCAATATAGAAACTATCTATATTTATTAATATATTTTTTATGTATATCATCATTTTAAAATGTCAAATCAGTTATGAGGTATATATATGAAAATGTCATAGGGGTATAAATGGGTATAAGATTCATATATAACTATTAGTGGTCTATTTTTGTATATATGGTTTAGTATATAGGGTTGAAATACTGGAGATTTTTAAATTATAAAAAACAGTATAAAGGTAATAAAAGTATGGTTGAAGTTATAGCCTTTTAAACTTTATAGTATTCACTAATTTAATGTATAAAAACTGTAAAAACTATGACTATTAGCTGATCACAAGCTATTTAATCAGGCATACTGAATAAGTTGTTTCGCAACGATACGTAAGACGAACATGTAAAAATATTTAGTGCAGGGATGGGAGAAAACTCCATGCTAATTTTTTAAATTTTAAACCGTTAAGCCCAATATAATTATGTTAAATATAACATTTATTTTTATCCTTATATGATTCAAGGTTTTTGTAAAAAAATTCACAGGTTTTAGGCAAGCTTTAAAGCCATGGACCATATGAAACAACATGTGTTTTTTAATGATTTAACATAAAATGGGATCTCCAAAAGTGATGATAATTTTTACCGGAAACAGGTTCCATAAGAGAGCGTGAAAATATTGTAAAGTATGCTATTTGCGTGACTATTCCTGTTTATAACGTCAGAAACAGGCAAAAATTATTATGCAAATGTTGTGCGGGTTGCATATGTCATTTTTTTTTTTTTTTGATCAGTTACGTCGCTACTGTTGGGTTTTCAGACAAACTAATGTTAAGTCCCATCAAGCGTTTTCTGATATAAAAGCTAATGTTTTCTTCTGGCATATTCCTTTAAATTATAATACAGGTTTTGTATGAGTGATTTTTGAACTGCAGTAAATGTGCAAATTTTCTCTCCATACAAAACCCTTACTTAGACGATTTTTTTTCTTTGCAGGAAGAAAACAAAAAGTTTAAAAATTTCTCTAATATAAAAAAGTAATATAATAACAATATTTATTATATTGATTATACAATAATAATACTAAATTATAGCCTATCATTTATTGTTTCTTTTTTTTATGACATTTTTCATGTTTGCATGTTTCGATATATCGCATGTCATTCGACAATCAATATAAGTTTTCTTTACTCAAAACAAAAAGACGTATGAAATATTATTTGCTTCAAAACTAATACTGTCATTATAATATAGTAGATAAAATATTACTGTTCTGTAAATTATAGTTGTTTTCCTCGCATTTTTTACATTTTTTTTCCTTATCAGCATAATTATTTTGAACTGTAATTATAAAATTTAAATATTTATTTTGAAACATTAGTAAAATATATAGAAATTTAATTTAAAAAAAAATGAGAAAATTATTTTAAATTTTATGTTTCAACGAAATGCTTATTAACTTATATTTGAGTAAAGTTGTTCAATTTTTATAGCATTATTATTTTAAGAAAATTAAAACAATAATATCTAAATCTAGTAAATCTGCATAAAGATTACAATTTCTAAACAGTATTTAATTTTTATACCATTTTAAATAATAATAATAAAAAAATCAGCAAATCAGTCTTAAAGACATAAGTGTTGTTCGTAAACCCTGTTTTCTTGCACCAAAAAATGCGTATTCCATTTGAATAACCAATGTTGATCGTCATTTTAAGAGCAGAGAACAGGGTTTACGAACAGCATTAATAGAGTTATAGATAAAGTAAAAAAAAAAAAAAGAATAATTCCTAATAAATTTATTTAAAAAAAATTTAACCCTATTTTGTTAACTCAATTTCACTGCTATTTTTTTCTACATCATAATCTGCTAAAAAGCCCAAACAAGAATGTTCAATATGCTTAATATGTAATTGATATTACTTTTAATTTAAAAAAAAAAAAAAAAAACTAAAATTAAAAAAAAAAAAAAAAAAAAAAAAAACGATCAGAAATATACATATTTTATAGCTTCATTTTCCAAGCAGTAGTAGCGATTATGAAACACAAAATATAGGTTTGGTTTTCATGTAGTAAATTGACAGTTTACAACTCTATTACATCAAGTAAGCACTTAGCGTGTCTCAAACCATTTGTCTGACAAAATATATATATCGTATCGTCAATATTTGTAAAACTTTTCAAATTATTATTTATTATCACATAGGTCTCTCAAATATATATAAATATATATTTTATACTGCGTTATTTTTTATTTTATTTTTATTTGTAAAAAAACTATATGTTTAAAATACAGACTATTTATGTGTCTATAATCTATATATTATATTTAAAGATGATAATGTGAAATTTGGATATTGTTGTTAAAAAAATTGTATTTATATTTCTTTAAAAAAAAAGTAAAAACAGCTCTTTTTGCCAGTTCATAACATATTTATTCAGCTATTGATTCGTAATATATAGAAATTAAATACACATGCATAAATTCATACCTAAACAAACAGTATTGAGTCTTCAATAGCATAGAACTATTAAATTTAGCTATTATTATAAGTTCATATTATATAGTAGAAACAGTCCAATTTGTGAGGGGATCATATCAATGAAATAATCTCTCTCTCTCTCTCTCTCTCTCTCTCTCTCTTTCTCTGATAATCATTTCACTTAAAATTCAAAAATCAATTTTCATAATTTCTTTAAACCAAATGTAATAAAACAGATTCAGAAAAACAAAATTGTTGTGTAGTATAAATTGAATGGACAGAAGAAAAAAAAGTTATGAGAAATCAAGAAAGTGAAAGACAACGTATGGGGAGAGAGAGAGAGAGAGAGAGAGAGAGAGAGAGAGAGAGAGAGAGAGAGAGAGAGAGAGAGAGAGAGAGAGAGAAGTGGTCAGATTGATTTCACATCAGTAGATCGAAACCCTCGTTGTCTCCGTAGTGATGTTTGTTTCTCGTGTTTGATTTGTGTAAGAGGGAAGAGAGAGAGAGAGAGAGAGATCAGGGCTATGCGTGTAGAAATCACCAAACTACCCTCAAACTAATGATACTTAAAGTTCGATAACAAAAACTATAATACTTCAATATTTGTATTAAAGAGAGATAAGAGACTTCAAATAATAAAATTGTGGATGGTTGATGTAATTTATATTGAAAATTAAGAAACTATGAACGGAGTTTTCGATTAGTTTTCGATCCTTTCTAAATAAAATTAATTTATTGTTTAAGTTATATGTGCTCAAAACAATATTATCCCCTCTCCGCTCAGTTGATTATTAAATAAGGGTTATAAGGGCAACGTAATTAAATAACTGTGACTTTTGTTTTGTTTTATAAAAAATATCATCTTTCATCGCACCTTTCAGCAAATTCAAAAATATAATTTTAATGCTAAAAAAAACGTACTCCGTTATCGAATTTTAAATAGACTTGTATTTTAGGATTAATTAAACAGTCTAATTAAACGTGTAAAACAATTTTTTTTAAAATTTTATGTATAATAATAATGATAATAAAATACCCCCATTCCTCCCAAGAAAAAAAAATGTACATTTTAAAGAATAGTCTTTCGACCACTTTACGTCAATGTCTAAGAACATTTTCTTGAGGGGGTGGCAGTAAAACATGCTATCAATCAATGTTTCTGGAGGACAAGGGAAGATCCCGTGTCTTCAAATGTGACATTCAAATAAAAAATGTGGGAACAAATTGATCTATTTCTTTCCCATCGCTGTTTTACATAATGTCTTGAAATGTCACTTTTTTTTTTTTTTTTTACTTTTATAGTAGTTTCAGTCTGTCATTTGCTTAAGTGATGGTATAGCTTTGTGACTATTGTAATACAATTGACGTTAAACTTATCTGAAATTATTTTTATTTTAAATTAAAAATCAAGTATTATATTATAACAGATAAAGTAATTGTACTCTTGCAATCCGGCATTTTTTCTCTAAAACTATATTATGAAGAATATGAAGATGTACTTTTTGCTATGCAATAAATTTAATAAAATACTAATACTATAATGGTAATTCTATTATTACATTATGTATTTTTTTATTATTATGAATGAATACTGTGTTCATATAAATGTTATTGCAATATGTACACAATGCAATAAAATTAATATAAAGCTTTGTCCACTCTATTACGTAAAAATTATCCATAATTGCTTTGCAAAACAATAATTTGCTTAATCACACGTTAAAATTGCTGTTTTTACGAGTATGGAAAATAAATGTTTTAATTATTAATATTAAATTGACTTCTGTTTCCTTCATTTAGATTTATATATATATATATATATATATATATATATATATATATATATATATATATATATATATATATATATATATATATATATATATATATATATATATATATATATATATATACAGAACGTATAACTTTATTATGTATATGATGTTTCAGATCTCATCAGAATGGAAGAAACAAAACCCATCAAGACACCTCTCTTTTATCTTGTAATACTCATGTTATATCACGCAGAAAAAGGAAAATAAATAAAATCCTTAAATTACAATAAATAAATTAGGTTTGGAATTTGACTGTAGAAGGTCAGGATTTTTTTTTTCAGAGAGAAAGAGAGAGAATGACAAGTGATACCTCACAAAAATCTTTTACCTTTGCATGCTTGACGTAACGAGAAAGAGAGAGAGAGAGAGAGAGAGAGAGAGAGAGAGAGAGAGAGAGAGAGAGAGAGAGAGAGAGAGAGAGAGAGAGAGAGAGAGAGAGAGAGAGAGAGAGAGAGAGAGAGAGAGAGAGAGAGAGAGAGAGAGAAGAAAATCGCTCGGACAACCGAGAAATACAAAAACTCCAATCACCTGTTTTTTTTTCCTTATAAATATATAAATATAATATAAGACGTCATGTCAAATTCCGATGTATGGGAGGTACTCGTAATGTCTATCTATCTACACGGTAAGAAAAACTTAATCAATATTTTGCAAAAAAAAATATATATATATATATATATATATGTTAGCTTCCAGAAGCGAATTCGCTCCGGAAGCGGAAAATATGGTCAGAACGCGTTGGGACCACGTATGAGGCTTCGTAACGCGAAATTCGTGTTGGGAGCATGGTAAATTTAATCCCAACGCGTTGAGATCAAGTTGAAAATTTTCAACGTGACGGGATCAAATTTGAAATCTTATGACGCGTTAGGAACATGCAAATTTGTTCTCAATGCGTTGGGACCAAAATTGAAATTTCATAACGCGTTTCGGTAAAATAATATAATTATTTGAATAAAACATCACAAAATAAATAAAAATAATAATAAAAAACAAACGATAATTAGAGCAATATAAAATGTCTTTATTTTTATAGCAAAATTTAAAAAAAGCTATCATTTTATTTATTAAGATAATCAAAAGTCGAATATTAACAATTTTTCTTAACTCAAATATTTGCTAAGGTATCTTCTCTCGAAGAAAAGGACAGAGAGATAGAGAGAACACGCCTTTTTTAAAACTTATTTTAAATAATGAAAAATAAAAGTATTTATTTCATATACCAACGAAATTAATCTATTATGACCTATATGACTACTTTTCTCATACATTGGTTCAAAGTTCAAGTCTACCTTATTTTATCCAGTGATAACAATATACCGATATTTTTTTTTCTCATACACGTTCAGTTGAATGTTCGTCTCTGTGCGGAAAACATGTTTTATAATTTCACCATAGTCGTTGGAAATAGAATATGTTAAGAATATATTTGAATTTAAATAATTGACGTGTATTGTTGGTGCGCAAATAATTAAGTGAGTGGATAACGGTTTTACAGTGGCTCTTACATATTTAATCGTAAGTATTCACTTAAAAATAAAAAAGTTTCGGTCATATATAATTAATAATCAGATAGATCGTTTAGTAAGTTTAATTTTCATGTCTCAATATATTCCGTCCGTGTGATTTAACAACACCTTGCTCAAAACACATACGAGTATACTGTATTCTTGCATTTCAAGTAAAGGAATTATAAATGTATAAGTTTAAGATGAAAAACAAACAATACCTATATATATAAACATGCATAATAATAATACATATTATAAGTAATAATAGCAAAGTCTTAAATCATATCACATAAAATTTTGAATTGAGAAAAGTTCCTTTTCGGATTTTGATTATTTTACTAAATAAAATTATAGTTTTATTTTTATTTAAAAAATTTTGCTATAAATATTTATATAGCTCTAATTATCGTTTGTTTTTTATTTTTTATTTATTTGGTGATATTTTATACACATAATTATATTATTGTACCGAAACGCGTTGTGAAATTTCAATTTTGGTCCCAACGCATAGAGAACAATTTTGCATGTTCCTAACGCGTCATAAGATTTCAAATTTGATCCCGTCACGTTGAAAATTTTCAACTTGATCTCAACGCGTTGGGATTAAATTTACCATGCTCCCAACACGAATTTCGCGTTACGAAGCCTCATACGTAGTCCCAACGCGTTCTGACCATATTTTCCGCTTCCGGAGCGAATTCGCTTCTGGAAGCTAACATATATATCACTGAAAAAAAAAAGTTCTCAAAAATTTTAATTGCATTTTTTTTCTTGCATAATAACCTTAGAATATTTATGCAAAAACAGTTGCTTTCGGTAACGTAAAAGACAATATAAAATCATGTCTATCGTAGAAATTGTGACAATTTTCATTACTATACTGAAGTGCCTTAAAAATAGACGATATACTCGTATATCATATTATTATTTTTTTTATCTGTTGTTACAAAAATTAAAAATATAAATAAATTACGCAACATAAATATATATTCTCAATAAAAATTACAATCAGTTTATCTTTCAGTGTGTTATAAAATGTAATTTAGAAAACTTCAATTTTTGAAAAGGGTATCAACGTATACGTCAAATATTTTAACAGACGTTATTTTATACACATTTAAATTTAATTTATTTCTTGTTATTATTATTATTATACTTTCTGTTGGTTTGGGTGGAAATAAAAAAAATATCTTGTTTTCTGTCAATTTAAAATTCCTCTTCTTTTTAAAATGTAGATTTTTTTTTTCGTTCGTAATATTATAAAATGTTAATAGTTATAATTAAATATTTAATATGGACCTATCCATTTTTGTAAATAAAAATATGTTGTATAACTAACATTTTTGATATCATAAAGATTTTGAAAGGCGGTATTTTAAATACAAGTAAGTTCATAGTTTGTGGAATTTTTTAAAAAAAAATTATGTTTATTGATGAATTGTTAATCTTTTTACTTTAGTATAAAAATGAATTAAAAATTTCTCTAACAATTTAAAGGATGAACATTTTACAAAACATTTTAATATTTCATTTATATGAATTTGTAGGATTTATTTTAAGTTATTCGTTTAAAATTTGTCTAGTTAATTTTCAAGTATTTTTGTTTTTAAATTAAATATAATTTAATATTACTCAATTGATGAATTTATGAATTATGACTCAATTTAAAAACATATTTACATGCAATATATTGTAATGCGATTATTGACAGTCATTTTATATGCATAATTGTAAATATTTTACTGGCTATAATTTCCACATTGTCACCTTTTGAGGCAATAACCTATTCTAATTCACTTTAATTGTGTATGAATGTAGGATGAAAGAATTGAATAAAGAATTATGAATTTCTAGTTATTGTTTTTTTACTTTAAAAAATATAGTGAAATTATGACAATAGACGTTTAAATTTATTGATTTATTATTTTGATTTATTGATTCATTGATTTTTTTTAATTAGTCATAGGTTATTTACAGTAAAATTACACATACATCAATGTTACACTACATTCGTCTGGTAAGTTCCACTTAAAACTGCTATCCTAATAATATTAAAAGTAAGACTGGAAACATTGTAAAAACTTTACATATATATATAATATATGGAAGAGAAAAAATGCTAAAATATATTAAGACACAATTGAAAGTTTTCATATTTATATGTTTTAAATAAGTTCCATTTTTCTACATCTTAGGAGCATCATTTTATTGTGTATATTATGTTATTACATTGTATAGTGTTATTACTTGCAAAATTTACGTATCCTATTTACCAAAGGTTTATACAGTATACTATATATATGCAAACGTACATTATACTGTATAAACCTTGGTATTTACCTTTTGTTTTTCTCTCTCTCTCTCTCTCTCTCTCTCTCTCTCTCTCTCTCTGTGAATTCAGACATACAAATAAAATTCAATGACAAAAATATGGTTTAATACAACGAAGAAAATAGCAAAAACAAATTATAATAAATTTTAGTTTTATGTACAATATGTATATAAGCAATAAAAAATAAGTAGAATAAAAACAGTTTAATATTTTATTGGCTTTTTTTTTTTTTTTTTTTTTTTTTTTTTTTTTGCAATACACCAAAATCACGCAAAAATGACACACATGTCATATATACAAAGAAATATTTATAATTTAACACATAAATTTTTATTTATCTTATTTTTCCATCGATTATTTTATTTCTTTAAAAAAAAAAAAAAAGTATAAATATACAAAGACATTATATTTAACGATTTCTAAGAATATACTTTTTTTTATAGTGGAATAATAAAATTCATGTAGCACAAAAAATATATATATTTTGTGACTCAACATATAAAAAGTTAATTGGTTGACAAACGATAATAATATATTTTATTTTTACGTATATGTAAATATGTGACTTTAAAGGTGAGGCTTATACAACTAAAAACCTAACATTTTAATGCATGATGTATGTAATGAAATTTTTATTGTTATTATTATTATAACATATTCATGCTTTGATTTCTATTAACTTTCAAGCTGAAAAAACAATTATTATGGGTAATCAATCTATGACAATGCAATCTTTAAAGCAGTTCAATCATGATCGAAACAATCACTACGTAATTTAGGAGAAAGTGAAGAATAAATATATTTTGATTTTTTTTAATGAGTTCACAGGTAAAATTTGACAATTTCATGTGAACTAGCTATAGCCATTAAGTATACTCCAATCTTTGACTACAAGTCAGTACTACATATTTACTTGCATTTATTATCAAATAATGTATGTATAATGAAATGAAGAAAATGTAGACGGTATGTAATTTTTTAGAGTATGAAATGTGGTTGCAAAAAAGAACATAATATAAAACGAATGTGGAAATAAGAAAAAAACAAAAAAAAAAACGCAGAGTAGAGATTGAAGAATTGATAGAATAAATTACACTGCACAGGAGAGTTACTTTTCAGTATTTAAAAATCATTGTGTTCTAAAACGTATAGTAATGCACCCAACAACAAATTATCCTGTTGAAGAAGTGCATAACAATATTGTTGCTGTTGCTGAACATAATTTGTGAGATTTCAAATTTGATTGTTTGAAATTCTATTTTTATTATATTTACATAGTTTTTCCAATTTAATTTAAGCAATGAACTCTTTATTTTAAATATAAATGTCTTTCAAATTTTTAAAAAGCATTGCTTTAAATATGGGAATCATTATTTTGGTGCACAAAGTGACAACAAATAGATGCATAGGTGCAACTTAAAAAATACATAATATTCACGTAAATAGAAAAACTTAATAAGAACTCAATTGCAACGCAAAAAAAAAAAAAAAAAAAAAGACTATAAACTTTTTTATACAAAGAAACTTATACTTACTAATAAAATATATTTTGTTTGTTTATAAATGTTAAGACCTCTCCTTTGATATTATTCTTTACTTACAACAAAAATTTTTGACTGAAGCACGTAATACAACATGTAAATTGTTATCTTTTATGATTGCCAGCAGACGTATAAACGTACGCGAAACTTGGACAACTGATTCACATCTTATATATTATTATATGATTTGCGTAAAATGAAAATATGCTAGTGATTTTTTGAAGTCAGACAGACAACTTTTTAACCAATTTATATTATATGGTGGGTGGGTGAGTAAAAAAAAATATATATATACCTTCATTTCAAATATACTGACGTTTAAATTATTATTTTTATATCATTTTTGTCTGACTTTTGAATGTTTTGTTATTACTTTAATAAAATTGGACTTAAAATTCCTATTTTGAGGTGTGAATATTTCTTAAAAGATTTGTTTTTTACTTTGTTGCAAAAATATTTGTTTTATATATAATATTCTCTTTTTAGGTTTCTCTATATTCTCATGCTTAAAAAAACTGAATTTTTCAATAAAATAGTTTAATTACCTTGTCAGGATAAAAATGTATGGTTTTGCTACCTTATTGGGAACTCGCGGCTTTGTGTCATTTAAAAAAACAATGAATTTTTAATATATATATTTTGACGAATGTTAAGGAATGAAATTTTGTTCATTTATAAATGAATATTTTGAGGATTTTTGAATCTGAACTATACAATGAATTAATTGAATAAATAATAAAATAAATGAATGATAAATGAGTTAAATAAATTAAGATAAAAGTAGTAAATAATAATGGAGTTTTTCGGTTTAGCGTGCGGGGAGATGCGGAGAAAGCTAAGGGTCCTCTAATTTAACAATATATACGCTTATGGGGAAAAACACGTTTTTATGATTTTTGAGAAAACTACTCCACCGATTTCGGAGCAATTGAAATGAGAAGTGCTAGACGTACTTTTACGTGTTTTAAGCCATAGAAATTTTTAAAGAATTTTTTAAACCGATAAACTCTATTGTACTGTATACACCAGGAGAGGTAGTCATGGTACTCTCTCTCTCTCTCTCTCTCTCTCTCTCTCTCTCTCTCTCTCTCTCTCTCTCTCTCTCTCCCTCTCTCAGCCCTCAACCCCATTAGATATCAAACATTAGATATCGTATACTTATAAATTCAAATGCATATTTTCTCAATATACATTAAAAAGTGTTAGCCAAGATATATATGATGTTAAATTTGATGAGGAGATATGATGGCATGATGTTATAAGAAGCAAGGTTGGTTAGCTTGTTATCGTTATGACTTATTATACAGGTGAACTACAATCTCATAAACTGCGCGCTAACCAAGATAAAAAAAAATATATACGTAACGTACAGCAGTACTTATATATACGTGATCAACCAACAAGCAACATAATTTATATTTTGCTACTATATAATAACACGGAGAAAATCTTTTTTAATTAAAATAATCAAAAGAAAATTTATACCCCTTTTTTTTATGTATTATTTTTTTAACGCATGACTGCATGCAAAAATAAAAAAAATTATATTATATTAAATAATAATAATAAAAAAAAATTAAGACGTCAATAAAATGTTATATTTTTGTTTGTTTGTTTGTTTGTTTGTTTGTTTGTTTGTTTGTGTACTTACTTACTTACTTACTTATTGTGTGTGTATATATATATATATATATATATATATATATATATATATATATATATATATATATATATATATATATATATATATATATATATATATATATATATATATATATATATATATATGCTATTTATTTATTCATTTGAATAATAATAATATGCGGTTAGTGATTTCAATCATTGAAGTATAATGTATAAACTCTTGCAATAATGAAATATATATGTAAGTACTTTTTAATCATTAATTTGCAGTATATTATAAAATATATTGATTTTTACCTGCTTTCCATATAGAAGTCATTCAAAATCACTCATATTTAATACCAAATTTAGATTTGAACTTATAGTTTCTAATACTTGTAGTTTTATCCGTGTATACCTATACTTACTGTATATAGCACACACGTAAATCCAACTATACATATATAGAAATAAAAATGTAAATACAGCAGCAGGGCAGGTCGTAAAATTTGATTGTTTTGTAATATCTTAGCAATTTATCAGAGCAACTAAGCTTTAACCTTTTGATTCCCACGATTTCATTATACTTTCTATATTTCTATAACTGACCACAGTATTATACCTTATATGTTCGCAATATTTCAATATATTGTCTATAAAATTATGTCCATATAATGACAAAATAGATATCAATGTCTTTTATTTTAAGTAATATATTATGAAGAAATAAAAACGGTATGTTTTATTGCAAACTTTTATGAAAATTGACTTATGCATTCATAAAGTCGACGTATGTTGGATCACTCAATAACATGGGCCGGTATAGGAAAATGTTATGCCCGTTTAAAAATACTAAGCAATATTTTGAGAGCCTTCATGCTGTTCATAGGTTGAATTAGTAACTTAAGTACTGTATGTGAGTAAAATAATAATTATAAAAAAATTAATCACTTTTCCAAAAAAATATAGCACAAAACAAAGTTTGTCCTATGCTGAAACGTTGTTCATTGATCCCATTGATCATTGTTGCAACGTGAAAAACTAAAAAAAAAAAAAAAAAAAAAAAAAAAAAAAAGGGGGGGGGGGAACGCCTAAATTACCCCCTAAAAATTCTAAAAAGTGTTCTTCGTTATTCAATTATTCAATAATGAAATGAATACTCAAAATACGTAATCTAAGAAAAAGCATAAAATTATAGATCTTTCATACAATTTAAGAAGAGATACTTTCGGTTGAATTATTTAGTATACTCTTTTCTTCATTATTTAAATTGATCTATTTTTACATTGATTTGTATTTAAATTTAAGCTTTGATTTTTTTTCCTGATATGTACATTGAACTGCATGGGAAATAAATAAAACATTGACTAGAAAAAAAAAAAGTGAATCTTGGTCACGATCCCTGCAGGTGGTTTATGTTTATTTGAATTGTGATTAAAATAGAAATTAGTTTAAGCAAAATGTGATCTATGATGTGTAACGTGTATTCACAATATTATATCAGTCGTGATGTCTGATGCATTTCAAACTCATCTTTGATTTAAATGATACAATCAAGATTTGTTCTAGCGTGAATTAGTTATTCACGTTTATAGGGGGGAAATGGGGGAGACTTATTGTGTGAGATAGAAAGAAGGTAAAATTAAAATAATTGTGAAAAATTACAAAAATAAAACCAATACACTTTATATAAGTACAACGATAAAATTGAGTTTTAATGTGTTGTATTTGTGTCAAAAATTTATAACTTGGTTTTTCAGGTTATCAATGCATAAAAAACTAAATTGCAAAACAAACTCAGTTTTTTTTTTTTTTTTTTTTTTTTTTAAGCTTAAAAGTTTAAAACACAGTTTGATCTTTCTCCTAATTGCAAGTCTTCAAATTTTGTATGATATAATATTTTGCATTTTCTTTACCTAATTTTACTATATTTGAATTGTTATTTAGTTATATACGATTGACTAGAAAACATAATCCTTTTTATTACTATTATTGCAATTTTTTTTTTTTTTTTTTTTTTTTTTTCATATGAGTTAAATGAAAAGAATTTGTACCCAATTTCTCCAACATAAAAGACGCGCTTGTAAAATATATCATTACTGTAACAACATTTTTCAATCTTATTTCATCACGTATTATTTTATTATTATTATTCATTAAACCTTGAACACAAAAATTTAATTCAATATAATTCTATATGTAAATAATTGAAAAAACATTAGTAAGTTCTTAAATCGTTTAACATGCAAAAAATATATATTAAAAAAATACAAGAAAAAAATTTCTTCATTCAATTAAATTCTAATCATTACATATGTCTATAATTAATTTTAACTAATGTAAAGCTATAGAAAATATATAAATAAATTACTATAGCGTTACTATTAAAAAAAAAACTTTTGAATGAGATTGAAATAAAAATATATTTAAAGTAACATTTGAAAAGAAAACGTAAAAGGAAATGGAACAATTAAACAATACACTATTTTATTTCTTTTTATACTCCATTGCTTTTAGATTGACGACTCCTTTAAAAATATACAATAGCTAATTTAAATTTAATAGAAAAATTACTTTCAATAAGGTTTATTTAATAATTTATAATAAATATAATTTTGAACCTTAATAACATTATAAGAAATGAATGATGTTATTATATTGGCTATTCATGATTTCAAATTGTGGTTGTTATGCTTCGATTTTTAGTAATTTATCACGGTGATCGAGTGTAAATTTATCTTAGAGCTATAGTTACATGAATTGATAACATTAAATTTTACTAGAAAATAATATGATAGTATACCTTAATATACACGGAAAAAAAAATCTACATTTATGTCACTATATAGCATAAATGCTAAGCTGGAACTACGCAAATAATATAGGCATACTATAGAAAGGAAATATTTATGCAATGTACAGTATATTCGTTATGCAGAATAGTTAAGTGAATTGAACATTACATTACAAATATTGCTAAAAACTATTGCATAATTATTACATATTTATTTTTGTTCTCGTATTTTTAATTTCACTTATTCATAATTAATTTTCAGTTTTAAATATAATTGCTATAGAGTAAATAATTTTGTTCACGTTGCAGTGGAAAAAACATTGATATTTACAAATAAATAATACAGTAGTTCGTAAAAAGTAATAAAATAGTTCTAAATAGGTATTATATTCTTAACTAAATTCCATTGAAAAGCATAATTATAAACAAATCGATGCCTTAAAAAAATCAATCTGTATCCGAGTAATGTAATGATTACATGATATGAATGCAATATATGAATTTTAAAACAATCAAATACGGTTTAAAATACTCATTTTTTTAATGGTTTAGTATCCACAACAAAAATATATTTGCAGTAAAATGATAAAATTTTAAATACTGAATTATCGTAATATTAAAATAAAATCAATAGAAAATTTTGAACTAAAAACAATCATTAACAAAGAAAAAAAAATAATAAAAAAATACTACACATACAAAGTCAATAGTGATATAATATAGCGAGCAAATTATCTACTCATATTCAGATCGACTAAAAAATAACAATAATTAAATTTACTTGCGTGTTTCAAGAAAACAAATTAAGACCTACTTCTCAACTATAATACCTCTAATCACCATGATCCACAAATTAGTTTGACTGGCTATTAAATATAAAAAAAAAAACAGATGTAACTGCTGCTTTAGTGCTCTAGGTGGGCTGTGATCACATTAGGCATGCATTTTGAAGGCCATGAATAGACTGCCGCCCAACACGAAAATCTTTTCAAAATGTTTTCATAATATTGATGATATAGGTATACATGGATCAATGCTACTGGCAATATATATATATATATATATATATATATATATATATATATATATAGAGAGAGAGAGAGAGAGAGAGAGAGAGAGAGAGAGAGAGAGAGAGAGAGAGAGAGAGAGAGAGAGAGAGAGAGAGAGAGAGAGAGAGAGAGAGAGAGAGAGAGAGAGAGAGAGAGAGAGAGAGAGAGAGAAATAATTACAATAGTCAAAAGTTATAATTGATGTAAAGTGTATTGAGTACAGTAGAGCGATATACATTCATAATATTTCTTATAATGGAAGAGAAAAGAAATACATGATAGTATTTTTTTTTTTTTTTTTTTTAAAAATAGCAATTCATTGAAAATTTCATACACAAAAATATCGACATGAAGATTTATTTTCACGTCATTTTTTTTTTCTTCCTTCATATCAGCTTTTATTGATAGGATAAACTAGTATTGACTAACAAGTATTAATTTAGAGATTTGACAGTTACCTAATTTAATATTAATGTTATTAATAAAGGAAGGGGGGAGACTTCCGGTGTGACTGAGATGAAAAGATTCTTCATAATTATAGGGGTAAATTTTGTATATTTCTTATTATATTTCACATACTTTCATTTTATATTGAGTAACAGCCAAAGTAAAAACTGTCCTTGATATATGCTAAAGAAGCATCAATGAAATTATGCAAATTTTGTGTATTTTAATTTCTCTCTCCTAGGTAAAATCAGTTTTATTTTTGTAATGAAATTTATAAATTCCAGTTTATATACCAATTCCAACGTTATGAAACCTCTGGAAAACTCAAATTTTGCTGTGTTCAACATATTTATCATGCACTTCTGATTAATTTTTGTTAGGTGTCTACTGGTTTTCTATTTTATATCAAATAGTGAAGCTTTGTGGTGAAATGAAACAATTAGCACAGATAGTTAAATTTTCATTCTACATCTTTGAGTATTTTAAAATATTTCTTTTATTTCTTAATTTTTAATTTAAATATAAAAATGTATTTTCAATTATAACCATCGTGAAAATTTATTTAAAAAAAAATTATTGTAACATATTATAAGTAAAGAAATTTGTGTTATAGACATTTTTTTATTTTATTTTTTTACTATTTCCTAAACAAATAAAATCATTATGGATACGTTGAGTGTTTTTGACACTATACGTTCAACTAAACTGAATGACATTGCTTAATTTGAACAAACAAAAGAAGTAACGCTATGCGTGTGGTCGACTATAACACCTTCAATTGGTTCCTCTCAATCATGATATATACAACACACACATATAAATTTCTAGAACAAAAATTATTATTGCTGGAGAAAAATTGACTATTAGTTCAAATTTTTTTATAAAAATTTTATTTCACGAAACTATGTTACCCCTCCTAACATTTATAATTTAATGGAATGACATGGGTGTCAAAAACCACTGTGTATAGTGCCAATTGGTGTTGCAACATACAATTCATTGCCCCTTACATCTATTTTATTTTCTATTGATATGATTTTTGTTAGTACATGTCATCATGTCAATGTGTTTTTTTTTTTTTTTTTTTTTTTTTTTCACTGGAAATTTTTTGTAAAATTCTGTAAATTAGGCTAAATAAATATCAGTTCTTACAAAATTGCACTGATCTATAAATACCACAAAAGGACTGTGCATATTTCTGTAAAAACATATCTCTTATGGCATAATAATTAAGATATGAAGCATAATTACTCATGTTTTTCCAAAATAGCAGCATTTAAGTTCAAAAATTTAACATTAATTCAATGTAGCATATTAAATTACGTAAAACATATTTTACGTGAAATTTTGTATTGTACTGTAAAATAACACAAATAAATACGTAATTTTGGAAAAAAAATAATAAGATCCCAAATTTTGAACTAATCTGTCATAGACGTTACACACGGGAAAAATTAATAACGTAATTAATTCTACATTTATATCATTATAGCATAAATTAGAACATAAATAATTATGCTACAATATGTAACATAATATTTATGCTATATAACATGTTTATTATGCAGTATAGCTTAGATTATTCTGCATGAAACAAATTGTACTCTGAAAATGAGCTAGCATAATTATAATGTATTTATTTGTGTCAGTAAAGATAAAATTTTCTTTCTGTGTTTGTATTCTCTTCAATCTATATTGATGAATACATTAAAATAAAATGACAGAGAGAAAAATATATATATATATATCTCTTGAGTTCTGCAGGAGGTCTATTGTTATGTAAGAAAAGAAATCCTCAGTAGCTGTAGATTCAACAATGAGTCCATTAAACTAGCAATTGAGATAGATTTGTAACGTAGATTTCTCTATATTATTGACTTCTGTTCTGTTGGAGGTTATATATTATCTGAAGCTTTCAATCAAATTACAATATAACGGGTATAATATGTATAAAACTATATTAATGATATCTATTAAATAAAAAAAATGTAAGTTCAATAATATAAAATAAAATTGTTTCAATTTTATAAAACAAGACTAGTTTTATTTCTTTATGTCGCTTTCAAAACAATTTTTAAAATTTAAGTGCACATAGAACACAAAATTGATTTATTTCTAATTTAATTACTATCGATTTTTATTTTTATGTTTTTTTTTTATTTTTATAAGTTTTTAATGCTACAGTATATTTGTTTACCTGCACTTCTTCTGGCTAGTTGAACAATATCAATATTTTTTTTTTATCATCATTGTACTTAATTTGTACATGGGTAGTTTTGATAAGGTAAACGCTTGTTGTAACTACTTGTTATACTATGTACTGCCTATGTCAATAAAAAAAAAATCTATTTTAAAGTTTTCTTTATATCTGATAATGTACTTCTATATGAAATAATAATTTGTGGTTGAGTATAGAATGTTGTAAAAGCAAACTGTATTAGTTTTTTTTTTCCAGTGTTGAAAAGTAGCTTTGCTGTTTAGACAAAAATGGTTATAATAATTTACTTTCCTCTTTCCGTGTATGATGTTAAAATATTATATGCGTTGCTCATTCTACTGTAGTGTTATATATATTATATAATTAAGTGATACGATATATCTATATGCAATTCTATCAGTATTGGTGGAGATGATTTCTATCAATACTTTATCCAAATTTAAAAATATTACATGAAAGTACTTGCAATGGCGAAAGAAAAAAAATCACAAAGGGAGAAGGATTAGGGGGAAAAAGAAAAAAAAAAAGATGAGAAATCCATGTCTCTTACATTAGAATTATTATAATAGTAAAAATATTATACTATGCTATAATGGTATAAAATAATAATTAAATAAAGTTTTGTTAAGCAAGACATTAATTTTAATGTGGATTTTTCTTAATGACATGAAATGGAAAAAAGAAAAATACTTCAATGATAAAAATTTCCAATTAAAAAAATAAATACAATATATAAAATAGTTGAGAAATTATTTGTCTGAAAAAACACTTCAATTGGTTCAAAAACATATATAATAATTTAGAATAATTTTGAATCAGAAAGAAAAATATTTTTCACAATTTAAAATAATAATAATAAAATTACATAACTAAAGTTACAATTTTTACTCTTATATTAGTCAATATTACATACACATATTAAATTTACAATTATTATACATATAAAGCAGACGAGTCTTCGTTGTAATAACTTATTTCTAAGAATCATTAATGCGTATGTAGTCGTCTACTATACGTCATGGGAAGCTTTAATCTACTTTATGACTTTATTATGTATAGTTTTTCGTCTATACTATAATTAAAATTTATTTCATTTAAACAAAAATATAAGTTAGATGTACACTCAATATAGAATCAATTCAACTTCTTTTTTTTTTCAATTTAATTTTGCTTTTAAAAATTTGTTTATGAAAAATATATTCATATAAGGTTCAAAATTTTATATAAATTTATAATAGAATGAACCATATATGTTACATCTTGAAAATGACCCTAGACAAGATGAGACAGTGGGAGATTTAGTAATAATAAAAAAAAAGAAAAAAAAAAAAGAAAAAAAAAAGAAAGAAAAGTTGTGATGTCTGTTCTGAGTTTTTTTTTTTTTTTTTTTTTTTTTTAATAGCATGGCCTAGCCTAATTCTATGTCAAGTCTCCTTCAACCATATGATTTCAAGGACACTTCATGACGTAACTTTAGAGGGCACCACATACTGGATTCAACTTTTTTTCTTCTGGTTTCTCTAGTATACGTTATAGCCAAATATTTAATAATAATTTCATAAATACCTCGGAAAGACTTACAAATTTTAAGAAAATTAGTATAGATGTCATTTTTCTTGGTCTTAACTTCTGCATTTAATAATTAGACTGAATCAATTAATAGTTTGGATCAAACATATTTGCTGGAAAAAAAAAAAAAAAAAAAAAAAAAAAAAGAAGATTTAAATTTTTTGTTTTTCTTTTCTTCATCTTTTATTCCTCTTGTCATTACATCTTTCAACGCTTACAAAGTTAAAGCTAAATTTTGCTCTTCCAAATATGTATGATGTTCCTGAAAAAAATTCAACTTATTTAATTTACTTTATGGAATATCAAATTTGATTTTACAATACAAATAATATTTTATAACCTTACTGATCATGCAGTTGCTTTATTATTATTATCACTTTTCATTTTGATTTCACTAAAAATTATCTAAACAAATAAATCTATAACATATTAAATTTTTTGTATATTATTAACTAAGTACAAGTTAAACTGTATTTATGTTAGGTAAAATGTAAGAATTTGTAATTTATTTAACAATATTTATCTGTCACATTATTTTAACAAAATATTTCTGGTATAGATATTCTTAAAAAATATTATTAATAATATATATATATATTTTTTAGAGGCCAAAAAAGGTACATGCCCACTTACATGCTCCTATATCTGACACTTTATTATTATTATTTTTAAACAATAATCACTTGTCAGAGTATTTTATTATTCTAGTTCAATACAATGTTCTATATATTCTTAATATAGAAAAAAGAAAAATTTGAGACATAATTTTTAAATAATGCATGTTCTGAAAAATTACTTAAAATTATATTTCTTTTTCGAGTCTATATAATATGCAAAACAATACCAATAAAATGTTAATGTTTCAATGATTCATTCGCCTAAATTAAAACATTGCTTAGCAGCATATCAAAAAAATTAAGAACTTTCAGAACTGTTTTTTAAATTGAGTATTATTTTTTATCATACGATGAGTTTTTTAACAGTATGTTATATTGTGTATTATTATACTTTAAGCTACATCTTTAAAATATAATATATATGTAATTTTTCTAATAATTGAGTAAGCAATCATGATTCTTGATGAATTACGAAAAAGACAAAAATTAATGTAACTTTTTATAAGGTTAGTATAGCTACAAAGTAAATTATTATAACAAAATATTTTATTGTGAGTTCCACAACTCTCTACCGAGTGGCAAGTGAATTGTAGATGGCACCACAAACTGGATCACGGTATAGAGCCCCTTACATCACGGTGACTTGACTTGCTACAGAAATCACGATCTTGTAAACTCACTCATGTATTAAATTATTTTTGCTTCACGATATTTATTAAAAAAAAAATTTAAAACAACATTTTTAAAATTGTGAATTTTAATTACGGATTTTTTTAATGCAAAAGTTTGGCATAATTATGTGGTAAAAATCAACGTAGAAAACTAGTATATAATAAATAATAAGGGTTTATCTTCAAATCTTTAAATTATGACGGAATTTTGAAAGTGTAAACATTAAGGATTACTTGAGTTATATTAATTATTATTCATGTATTATATTATTCAGTAAGAAAGTAAGTAAGAAATTTTCTGTTCTCATGTCTTCTGCAATAGAACAATATAGTTCTAAATGAACCTTTAGGCTATTGAATTTGCATATAAAGATTTTATTTATTTTAACCTTAATAATAAAAGTGAGAATATATTCATATTCGAAAACAAAAAATCAATATAACTTTTACACTCGGATACAAGAAATTAATTGAAATATACTGCATTTATATCAGCATTATTGTTATAAAATTAGAATGGCATAAATATGATCTATGCTATAAATAAAACATAATATTTATGGTATATTATATTGCATAATTATTATGTATTAAAGCGGGAAATCAGGTACTGGCAGGATTTGACTAAAAATTTGTAAAGAAAGAAAAATATGAAATTTTTCACAGTGATACATTAGGATATAGTATCTTCAAAAATGTTAAAAAAAAAAAAAAAAAAAAAAAAAAAATGGGGAGTCACCATGCATTTTAAATTATGATTTTTTTTTTTTAGAGTTAGTCCTATAAGAGCCCATGTTAATTTCAATAGTTATTTTTTTTTCTTATCTGATGGACACGGGTTCTGAAAATTATATCATAGGTAGCTGTTACAATTAACTTTCAAATGGCATCATAAAGTTTCGAAGCTTTCTTTTTAATTTTTGAGATACATACCCTTAAATAATATAAATTATGTTGCAATACATAAATGTTGCTGAGCAAATGGGCTAGCATAAATATTACGTATATACTTATTTTTGCCCATGTAGGAGGTTAATAACAACAAATTATAAATCATAATTTATTATATATAAAATATATTTTCTACAAGTAGTTTTACCTGTAATTTATACATTTTTAGTAGAGCTATGACAGAACAGATTACAAGAAAACTATTAACATAAGCTGTCTTGGGACTCTTCATTTTTATGATTAAAATTATTTATATGTGTTGAATTTCAATATCAAGAATTATTTCTTGGAGAGTTTAAAGAAGAATAAAGAGAGGAGCAGCTGATCGCTCTCTAGGTATGCAAATGAGAAGAATGTTAACTAGGAAGGTGCTAGAATGTTTTTCTTATAGTAACAAATGTTTTTATTGAAAATATAAATGCATAAAAGTGAGTAATTTTACATTATTTTGCATATTATTGTGTTTTTAATTATAAAAATACCAGCACACTACCAAAATTTTTATTTATACCATTTTATTTATTTGTTTATTTATTGCTCAAATTAAAGATCATATTCTCTTTTAGTACACCGGAAAAAAATTACTATACCTATGGCAGGTACATGGATCCTGTATTTTGCAATAAGGTCACTTTATTTTGGAACAGGTAGTTATAAACTACAATACCACTTAATCTAAGTGAGTAACACCTTTATTATAGCATATTGGACCTGCATTAGATATTATTGTAGTATAATAATACCTATGTTTTAGGTTATTATTCTACATATTGCATTTACTTGCCTTAAAGCCATAGACCACATAAAATAACATGCGATTTTTAATGAATAAACACGAAATGGGATCTTCAAAACTGATAACAATTTTTACCAGAATGTTAATATACCTCACGAGAGAGAGTAAAAAAACTGTAAAGTATGCAATTTGCGTGAAAATTCATGTTTATGACGTCAGAAACATTCAAAAATTAGTATAAAAATTTTGTGTGGGTTGCATAAATCAAATTTTATGATCACTGCTACGGGGCTATACTGTTGGGTTTTGAGACAAACTAATGTTATTTATGTAATTCCCATCAAGTGTTTTGTGATATAAATGCTTATGTTTTTCTCTGGTCTATTCCTTTAAGTATTATTTTTTTCCGTGTAAATTTAAGATATATAAATGATGCTTTAAACTACATTTTCTATATAACCTTGCAGCTGAAGGCAGATTTCATTCTTCATCAAATATGCATCTTATAAAATACTTTTACAAATTCCAAATAAATCGCAGTATCTTCTTCAACAATGCTAAACATTTTAATAGATTTAAAAATAAAATACAGTAACTCATTCTCATTACTCAGTCAAAAAAACTATGTATTGTATATAGACAGGACTAAAAATTTGAAATTATATAAATAATAATAAAGAAGAGTACTAAAAAAAAAAAATAAATAAAATCTTAAAAACATAAAAAATATTAAAACAATAGTTATTGATTATCCGTCAAGAGCTTATTTTTTTATGTGTATTATATATTTTTTTTCTTATATGCGTGCGAAACTGCTAACAATAGTGAATTGAAGTGAGTGATTGGAGAATATTCGTGGGGTATTGTTACATCTTCATTGTTCACCGTAATACTACTGCTACTGCCTTCATTATTATACCCTTAGGCCAATAATCGTTCACTCTATATCTAAAGACCGCGAAATGAATACGCATAAAATTTTTATATATAACAAACGAAATAACACGGTAAAAAAATAATAATACAAAATTGTCTTGAAAATGTTATACATTTTAATTATTATATTTTATCAAGTACATAAAATATTATATTAACAATGTAATTTTTTTCTAAATGAAATATTATTGTGTTATTTCTTTTATCAAACTTTTCTTTATATTTTTTGAAATTTACTGTAAAAAGGTCAATTAAAGGAAAAGGGTGATTTTTTTAGAACGACATAATATACTATACAGTATCGAGATACTATAAGGAAAATGAATCTATATCTATCGTAAATATAGTTGTGATAAATTAAAAGAAAATGATAGTAGAAACCAAGCAAGGGCCACCATAGTGGAGAGAGTAACTGTAGTTTGGGGAAAATCTTGCCAACAGCATTTTCACTGAACTATAGGACTCTCTTCACTATGGGACTCCCTTCACTATGGTAAGGCCATGCCGTTTTTTTTTTTTTTTTTTTTTTTTCTTCTATCATTTTCTTTTAATTGTTTGTATTTTATAATATACAGTATAGTCTTTTTACTAAAAAAATTATTTCTATTAGCATATAGAAATAACTTGTATTTGAATGGAGTTTTGCGTCGACTGAAATCTCCATCTGTTTGCATTAAATGTCCATAAGCCAATTTTTTTATTTTATTTTTTCATTTTTGCTTAACAATTATTAAATGGGTTATGTCCACGCTATCCAGTTACAGGAGGCACAGACAAAAATAAAAAAAAGGGCTCTACTTCGTTTCTATTATATTTGAAGGAACGTTATTTTCAACATTTTTGCACTCTATTGAAGTACTGGAAAAAGAAACTAACTAAGTGAGGGCTTTTATTATGTATAACCAATAGAATTTTTATTCTTGACATATAAACGAAAGAAAATATAATAGTTGAGAAAATTACAATATATTTTCATATAAATGTAATTTTTTTCAGTGTAAATACAACCAAAAATGATTGAGTAGTTGAAATGAAAGAATGACAGTATTTTTTACAATCTAACAAAAAAATTAAAAACAAATCATTACCTTATTTTCAATGCAATCTTTATTTTTAATTAAAATAATGCAGTAAAAATCAAATAACTTTACAAAAAATCAAATCAATCACTAGTACAAGATATACCACTTACGAATGATTTAAATTATTAATTTTTCTTTCTATATTGAATGATTAAAATTTTGCATAGTATTGTACATATTGAAAAGTACGAACAATGATATTCTATATGCTTGCTATACATATAGAAAGAAAATGATTGAAATACGAATATTATGATGAACAAAAAGACTATACACACCCAGATTTTTTTTTATCAATAGAAAAAGAAGGAGAGAAAATGATTTGACAATGCGAAAGAAAAATTGAAATCAATATACTATTTTTTTTTCTGTATGGTTATTCTCTTCGATTTGATTTGATTTTTTTTTTTTTTTTTTTACACCTATATACTACATAATGGATTTTTTCTTCTCAGTTCAATGACATTGTGCGTAATGAAATTTGATACCAGTGACATATAAGCTTATATATAAAATTGTATACGCTTGATAATGAAATTTTGGTTTGTTTAAAAATAAATAGCACCATCAAGCAAAATATTTTCTTTTGAATATTTAAATCACAGTTATTTCTGCATATATACATGCATTAAAGATAAGTTAAGTTTAAATTAAAAAAAAATCAGACAGGATAAATTTGATAATATTTAAGAAAGTAGGTGACTGCGCGGGTGATATCTCACAAACTGAATGGTCGCAAATTATTGAATTAACATGAAAAAGTAAAGATGAAATATTATTTAAAAGTTTAGTTACGTCACACACATGGAAACATGGTCAAATATTTAAATTATTATACTATAGCATGTAATTGTGAAAATTCAAATCATATATAGCGCCAACTTTTAAGTCAAATTAAAACAAATTTTGAACTAAAAAATGTTATTATTTTTTTTTAGCCTTTTTTTTTTAAATTTTTTTTTATTCATTTAATAATATTTGAAAATTATAGTATTTGTTTTGCTAGAAATAAAGAACGTAAAATATGTGAAAAATAAAGTTACACTTTTGACTGTTTCCACACCAAGTCGGTCATCGTCTTTGTTAAATTGTTTAATTTCAAGATGATAAAAAATTAAATAATTTATACAATTATCATGTTTTAGAAACCCTAAAAGCGGCAGGCTCAAAATAAAAGCATTTTTCAGTGCATTTTTATAAGTTTTCAATGATTTCAAAATCATCAACTATATAATATCAAATATATAATTTGGAATGAGTCTCTCTTAGGCTCCTTTTATGAGTTTACAATGATTTTTTTTTAATAATTACAAAAATATATACATATATTCTTTGATTTTTATTCTTAAATTAACAGTTAATAAATTAATATTTTAAGCAAGACAACCTAAAGGATACCTTGGTTTAGGTAAATTCCAAAGTTTTTTTACATCCAAATCTTCAATAAAATACAATGAACAAGAAACAAATTAAATATGCATAAATTTTGAAGTGGAAAACCAAAAAGAAAAGTATTATTTTAAAATTTTAATTTCATTTTAAAACAAGAGCAATATATATAAATAATAAAATCTTTTATTATTATTCTTTATAGAATAAAAAATATCATATTACATTAAATTAAAAACCTTAATGAAAATTGATAAGTTTTATAAAATAAAACTTTACCGTAATAAATTAATTAGAAAACAAAAATTAACCCTTTTTATTTTTTTTAAATATATATTCTTCTTCTTCTTTTTTTCCTTAGCTTGAAAAGTTAGAGAAAATTTATTTGATAATGAAATAAATGAAGGGTGAAACATTAAAAGGTTTCTTACAGTTAAATAATAATAAAAAGAATATACACCTCTTTTTTTCTCAACCCCTTAATTTTTTTTTCTTCTTCTTCTCCTTATACTTTCTTGTTTTACGGAACATAATTTTTTATTTAAAACTTTTTGACATTTTGTGGTGACAGTGAGAGAGAGAGAGGAGAGGAGAGAGAAAAATATTCACGATGACGTGTCTTTTCCTTTAATGTTTTCTTATATAACAATATTATAATTTAAAAAATGTCCTACAGCTTTTTTTTTTATATATATTTTATTAAAACAAAGGGCGGGTTCATGCATAAGTAATTGATAATAATAAAATTGGAATTTGTGATCATGTGTATATTAGTGTAATTTCTAGTACACTTGCATACAATGTCCCTTCATTGCTTGTACTGCTTAGTAGGTAAACAAATTCTTTTCTATCAATAGATTTTTAGTAGATTCTGCAATAAAAAAATGCAATTTTAATTTACTATTTATTAAAAAAAAAAACTCAAATACAACATTTTTTTATTATTGTTATTATTGAAAATTATTTGACGAGATGCAATGAAAATCACTTCCAAATACTTTTAGTTACTAAAAAAATTAATAGCATGCGCAAAATATCATTATTGAGAATTATATCAATTATATGAATGTCAATAAATTTATAATATGATATAATTTAAATGTATACTGATTTAAATCCCCAGGAAAAAAATATACGCATAAATATATGTAAAAAAGTGGTATCAGAATCAGCATTTTATATATTTTTATTTTGAAGACCAATATTTACTATAAAGAGAAAATAATATAGTTTTTGTTTTCATATTAATACTATATTTAAACTATTTAAATATTATCTTTTTTACAGCAAATAATAAGTTATATTTTTACTAAAGGAGTGTTAATTTTAAAGAGTTTTGGTCTTTTAATAATAAAAAATTTAAGGAAGTGGTTAAATCTATGAATGTATAAACATATAATAACAGATTTTAATTTTCCATCTCATAAGCTAACTTGCTTTTCCCATACAGTTGCTGCAAGTAAAAATTTGTCAGTGTCTGTTCTGTACATGGTAGTAACATTTAAAAGCCGTACTTTTTAATATTTTTAAAAAGGGTTGAACCCCAACTTTATTATTTTTTTTTTATAATATACATATCAAAATAATGATAATTAAGTAAATGCTAATATTCATCATTTTAATTTGTGTTTATTAACCTTAAGAAAAAAAGTTGACACAATAAGAAAACAAAAAAGTGATATAATAAAAAAGTTTTCCACTAATTATTGCCAACAGGCATTTCCACTTCTCAAAAATATTAAAAAAAAAAAAAAATGAAATTATATTTTGCCATTTTGTCTTATTATATATATTTTTTTATATTCTAAATGAAAATTTGGTACACAATACCTAACAAACAAAGAAAAAGGGGTTATAAGTTACAATTTAAAAATGACACAGACAATTATTCAAATTTAAACTTTTTTAAAAAATAAACTTTTTTTTTTTTTTTTTTTACAACTTTACGAAGAGTGCTTTTGATAAACTCATCATATCAAATTTCTGACGGCATTTTTTTTTCTTTCTTTCATTTTTGAATTCTTTTTATTTTATTTTTTTAATTGTGAGGTAAGGCACGATATAAAAAAATGCGAGTAAAAAAAATGATATCTATACTCTAGATTTAAACTAAAAATATTTTTTCAAACTCTTAAACAAGTAAAGACTGGTAATTTTTGTCGGCAAACACAAAGAAGTATGTAAAAAAAAAAAAAAAAAAAAAAAAAAGTGATAGTTATAAATTTGTCTGCGAAAATTGACAACGATAATCATCGCAATTAAAATATGAAAACGAACAAAAATAAGAGTTGTTTATAAAAATATGAAGCAATAATAAAGAATTGGCTTTTTAAGTATTATTTAAGGGTTATTTTTATCCCTTACCTGTACTCACATTTACTTCATGCTGTATTTTTTTAAAGCAAAGTTGCATCTAAATGTTTTATTTAAAAAAAAATTGCATAAATACTTATATTATTTGGAATGCAAACTAAATATTTATCATCCCCCCGCCCTCCAAATCTTAAGAAATAAAAATGAATAATTATAGCTATAATATCTTGTATATAAGAGCATATTTCTAGTGTTATTTAGTTGTTACACAGCATAAATAATGTTGGTAAGTTATGAATAAATATAGCTAAAATTAAGCAAATATAATTGCGTCTTTACTTTTTTTCTGTTTATGTAATGTGAACAAAGGTGAATACTTAAAAAAATGACTATAATTCTAATAATATCTATAGCAAAACACTTTTTTTTTATTTTTTATTTTTACTTTCAAAGGTATAATATATGAATATAAGATGTTATATATAATATATATAATAAAGAAAGCATGCTTAATAAAATATCAGCTAAAATACATATAGTTTTAACAACTTTATATTTCATTGTTGCCTATTTAATATTCATATAAATTTTCTTAAAAAGAAAAAAAATACTGTGATCAATTAATTGGCAAAAAAAAAAATATCGTCACTTATATAACATCTCATCAATATGATGAAAATTTAATTTAAATTGTATACAATACATACAATTATACGTATATCCATTCATTCTAAAAATAAAGATATAGAGAAAAGAAGTCTATATAATATACTATAGAAAACCATATTATACAAACAATATTTTATCATTATTATATATATTTTTTTTTTCATGCTATAGAAAAATATGTATTTTATTTTTAATTTCAAGTGATGTTTTTCAATTAGAAAAAAAAGTATTCAAGTACTTTTTATTTCATAACCAACACTAAAGGGTGATACTTGCAATTAACTGATCTGCCACTTTTTCCTCTCTCTCTCTCTCTCTCTCTCTCTCTCTCTCTCTCTCTCTCTCTCTCTCTCTCTCTCTCTCTCCTTCATTTTTTCCCATCATCTCTTTCTTTTCATAATAATCATTAAAAAAAATTCAAGAGAGTGTTGGTTGTTCATGGTTAATAAATTCAATGTTATTTATGGAAATATACACATTTTTTTTTTTATGAATTGGTCTTTTCATTAAAAAATAAAATCAGGTAAGGTGATAGAAGGGGTTGACACTTGAATTTTAATAAAATAAAAAATATATATATATAGTATATTTTATATATAACACAACGTACTTATACATATAAAAATTGTTAAGTGGTTATATAATTGAGTACAAATTGTATGTATAGATGATCTTTTTTTTATGAATATTTTGAATTTCATTTACTTTGCTCATCTTTTTTTTAATACACTGAAAAAAAATTGTGTTTGATACTGCAGGCATGAACGAGAAATTAAGCGCGCTTCAACAGCTGACTGCAATAAGAAAATGTGTGGTTCCGGTAATGGTGGGCATCAATCTTTCAATGGAGTAAGTGTACCGAACGCTTGAGAATAAGTTACATTGAAAAAATGGTAGATGTAACAGCATAGCATAGCCACAAAGATAACACTGGTCAAGGTAGAAAGCGGGTGAAGTGGGTGGTAAAAAAGATATTGAAATGTTGCAATTTACTTCCTTTGTTTGTAACATCTTCCTACATGATAGGTACCTATTTTAGTATATTTTAAGTTTATTATTATTATTATTTTTTTGCCATATTGTGTCATTGTGTTACTTAGTCTCCATATAGTCCCATCAATACGAAAGTCTTGTCGACAGATACAATGAAAATCACACACACGGGGTCGATCATGGCCTATACACAGCCCAGCATTCGCCATTACAGCCTATAGAAACCATAGAAACGTCTAGGCAGGCTGGTCGGAGTAATCATACATCAATTATGCTCTACTGATATTGCGATATTGAAAGCATTGGTTTAATTTGAGCAATTGCTACGATTATTTGATTACTTTTTACTTATTCTACGTGTAAACATGAATGATTCCAGCAGTTTTTTTTTTTTGCTGTAAAAATTGGCTTGTTTATAAAACATTCTCTTCTCTCCGTGTATTTGTTATTTTACCCACTTTTCATTAATTGGAGGAGTGAAAAGAGCGATGAAGTGCGACAACAAGACCGTACAAATTAATTCTAAACCTCAAGTCTTTCTATATTTATAAATATTTATTCTATCATTAATTAAAATTTATTTAAAATAATGAGCATTTTTTTTTCAATTCGTCTTACGCAATATACATTTTTTTTTTTTGCTAAAATACTTGTCAGGTTATTGCTTCGTCATGTTTTATTTTTTAAATGACGCAAATGCATCATGCAAAAAAAAAAAAAAAAAAAAAAAAAAAATGTCATTATTAAAAATATATAATCTTGGACTTTTATATTATATTTTCTTCATTAAAATAATTATATAACTTTAAATGTATTTTATTTTACAATACATTTTATGAATTTAAATATTATTTTATTAATTTAATTTAATTTGATACAAAAATTATGAAAATTCTACTACTAAATTTCTCTCTCCCTCCATCTCTCTCTCTCTCACTCTCTTTCTCGTATTAAAAATTACAAAAATTATAACAACATGCAGAGATTTTTTTAAAATTCTTTCCTAAAACTGTAAACATATCTATAATCTATACGTCAAAGAATATAGAATAAAAAAAAAATCAACACATTTCAACGATTCAAAAAAAAGAGTTAATAATACTAACCCAAAACTATATTGCACAGAATAGATGCTTCTCAATACAAAAGAAATAAAGGACCACTACTACTGTGTATACAAAAATCTTCTTATTTTGAACAATATACTATGCAGTAGACGTACAACAATTACAATTAATGTTGTATAAAAGCGGATAATGTACTTCAACATCAATTATCATTTTTCCATGCACTAAAATATGCAAAAAGGGGTACCTAGTACCTATAGTACATTGATGGTTATAATGCAGAACAAATAAAACTTATAATTCTTGTAAATTATATGATTTGTAAAAATTAATTTTTTCTTTAATAATATTTTTAGATTTGATTAAAAAAAAAAAAAAACATTAAAAATTATTTGCAATGGATCACTTGCAATGAAATGTTATTATTAATTGTTGCAAAAAGTGAAAACGATTTTCCATAAGATGCATTAAGAATATTAAATTTATTTTAAATAGTTCGTTCATTGAAAGTGGTCCATTTACCACAGAAATGATAATTGTTATTTTTATAGAATTGAACTATTTTAAGTGTGATAAAAAATATATAGAAATCTGTAATAAAATTAATAAAATAATTGATCGATCATCATCATGCAATATTTTCAGGGCAAATAAATGGGTTAAGAATAATAGAATATTATGTTATGAATAGGTGTAAGAGTGGATGAGAATTGTTAGGCCTTTCCATCTCCCCCCCCCCCTTTTTTTCAATAAAGACAATTATTTAATTTAATCATTCATAATATAAAAAATAGAAATAATTCAAACTTATCTTTTTTATTCCAGTTGAACTAAAATTATAACGACAAAAAAATGTATTTTTTGTTACATTATATTTTTCTATATATATAGAAAAAAAAAATAAACAAAAACAACTTTAAACCCTTCTGTTACCATAAAAAAATGTTCCAATTATGTCAATTTATCACTAACCCACAAAAAAAAAAAAAAAAAAGGTTTATATTTCTACAACGCATTAAAAAAAAATGAACAGGAAATAAAAAGATAGTTAAAAATTAATAAAAGTCAAAGATCCCTCTATAATATGTCAAAATTTTAAAACAATTGGTAATCAAGAAATATAAAAATGATAAATATCATCAATAATAATTTTTGATAATATAATACTATATCAAGAAGAAAACCATAGTACGTATATATATATATAAAAAATAATATTTAAAAGATAATGATTACAAATATAATCAGAAATACATTAGGTATTGGTTACCATATAACATAAGATATATTTTCTATAATATACTTTTCTTAATATTGCTTTAATAATAATAATAATAATGATCCTTTATTTTGCCTTAGGGATAACACATTGTACCAGTATTTTTGTTTTTAATGATTACTATGCGTTATATATATATATATATATATATATATATATGTGTATGTATTTCCATCTCTATATAAAGGAACGGTCAGGAATATTTATTTTTGTTTTAGTGAATGCAAAAATTGAATGAAGGCATCAATATATTTTTATATTTATTTCTTTATTATATTTATATATTTTTTAATTGACTGGACATAAAAGTTTCATCAAAATTGTTCAATATTAAAAGCAAAAAAAAAAAATAATAATAATAATAAAAAATAAAATAAAGGTGAAAATATTGGTTTCAAGAGCCAAAAGCCAAAAACTCTGTGTGTGTAGAAAAGTTTATTTCTTATATTATCGCGATTTTTTTTTCTATCAAAGAAAGGTGAAATCCATATATTTATCTATTTATAATTATTTTTTTTAATATCATTATTATTGTATTTAACGCAACCAGAAACGATAATATAATATATAATTCTGAAAGCTGCAACGCTAACTAACTATAGAGCGTATGCGGATGACGTCATATTTATTGCGCTTGGAGGCCATACTGGAGTAGTGAATAACATTGCTCAGCATAGGAAAAACTTCATTTAAGCCAATTTTCTTTGGGAAATCGGTTCCTTTTTTTGTTATTGCTATATTTCTCACATACATGAGATAATAATTCAACATATTTACAGCATCAATGCTCTCAAAAATATTGCATAGTGGTTTTTTACTGGCATAATGATTTATTGTCCTATGCCACCCATCGATCTTCTCGCGTCAAGATGAAGCTACTACACTTTACAAATTTCCGAAGAATGAACGATCTACACTTTACAAATATGCGGCTACCTTAAGCTTCACCTACCTGTTTTATATAGTAGAAGCTTTAGGTAGCCGTGATTTTGTAAAGTGTAGATCGTTCATTGTTTGGAAATTTGTAAAGTGTAGTAGCTTCATCTTGACGCGAAAGAATCACCATGTTATTGAGTTATCCAACATGGCGTCGACTTTAACATGAATGCATAGACCCTATAGTTAAATCGTTTTAAGTTGTTATTTTTATTATTGCAACAATTAAAAAAATATAGCTAAGGTTTAACAAAAGGTTGCAGCTTACAGCCTTTAATAATAATTATAACAAATTATAAAAAAAAAAAAAATGTCCAGACCCCTTCTTTAAGATATATCATCTTTAACGTATAAAAATATATAAAAATCATGCAAAAGTTTTGCCACACCTTATTTAAGTAATCAATCATTAAGTCTGCTGTCATCAAAAATATATTACTCATTGGCATAAAAAAATAGTAATATTGAAATAACATGAGTATTAATTATTAAACATACATATGCATGCATACAAAAGGGAGGGGAGACACGGAATTTAGTATTTATATATAAAAACTATTTCTATTATTACTTACAAAAATTACATTTTAATTACATTAATTGATTAAAAGAATATTGCTTATGGGTATAAGTTTTTTTTTCGGTGTGTTACATTCTTAACCATATATTTATAATTAATAAAAAAAATTTAATGCCTGGAAAAAAAAAGGGTAGGAGAAACTAAAAATATAGAATTATATATATATCAAATTTATATTCACTGCATTCCTTACGCTTTTCTTACATTTTTCTTGCCTTTTTTTTTTTTTTTTTTTTTTTTTTTTTTTTACGAAATAAAAAAGTTTAAAAATCTCATCTTTACAATTAATTATTTTTAAAGGATGACAATTATTGTTAAAGTAAAATTGCATAAATATTTCAATAAATCATGCAAATTGTGAACATTTTTTTTAATTTTTTTTTAAACTTTAATTCTGTGACTGTACTAATTTGATAACTTTCTAGTTCGCGAAATAGATAGAACAATTGCTTAAATCTTTTTATTGTTTCTTTAAGACTTGCAATAAAAAAAAAAGAACGTTTCCAGTAATACAGATGTCAAAATCTACGTGAAAAAAAAAAAGGAACAAATTGTTTAAGACAGGTGTTAAAGTTACAGAAGAAAAAAAATAAAACTTCATAGAAAAAAATTAATGACTTCTAACTTTTAGTATTTTTACAATTTTTTTTTTTTGTACATTGAATTTTATGTCTTTCTACCTTTAATTAAGATATTTTATATTTCTACTTATTGTATTTTTTTACCGTAAACATGTTCGTTTAAATGCAAAATTGTGTATCGAATTTGAACGTCTACTTTTTTTTTTATTATATTATTAATTTTATATATATATATATATATATATATATATATATATATATATATATATATATATATATATATATATATATATATATATAAATAATTTCTCATAAAAGAAAAACAAATTAAAGAAATTAAAGAGTGGTAATAGTTGCTAATAATATTTTAATAATATATTATACTCTGTATATTATTAAATGGGTGGGCATTAAAAAATAGTTTCTTTTTAATATATTGCAATATTAATGAGAAATATAGAGTCTGGCAATGTTATATTATTATACTTCTGTAAATTTTAAGAATTGTAAATTAGTTTTATTTTTATTTGACTGTAATAAAAATAATATATGTAATTAAATCATTAAGGTATTAATTGAATATTAGATAAATAATTGTATAAGTTCTAGTATTATGCTAACCAAAGTTTCAGTGACTAAATTTCAGAGAAAAAGAAAATCATATATCATGATTCATTTCATTAAAATTTAAGAAACATTGAATGATAATAATTTAACACTACACAAAATATGTGTGTAACAATATAATTGATTATGCAATTTTAAATTATTAACAGTAGCGTAAACTACGTCTTTTCTGTGTATTATAAAATTTTTAGTTATGGCAACTGACATGAAGTAAGATTTAATAATATCTGGAGAAGGAAACAAAACAAAACAAAAAAAAAAAAAAAAAAAAAAAAACTTGAATGAATACTATCTATCAAATTTAAAGGAATAGACCAGAGAAAAACATAAGCATTTATATCACAAAACACTTGATGGGATTTACATAAATAACATTAGTTTGTCTCAAAACTCAACAGTAGCCCCGTAGCAGTCATCAGAAAATTCGATTTATGCAACCCACACAACATTTTTATACTACTTTTTTCATGTTTCTGACGTCATAAACATGAATTTTCACGCAAATTGCATACTTTACAGTTTTTTCACGCTCTCTCGTGGGGCTATATTAACATTCTGTTAAAAATTGTCAACAGTTTTGAAGATCCCATTTCGTATGCTTATTGATTAAAAAGCACATGTTGTTTTATGAGGTCTATGGCTTGAAGTAAGATTTAAAAATATTAATTTCTGGAGGATGGAAAAAATCTAAAAAAAAAAAAAATAATAATAATAAAAATTAAAAAAAAAAAAAAAAAAAAAAAAAAACTTGATTAAATACTATCTATCAAATTTAAATATATACTTTGAATATACCTTTAAATATAACATTTATTAATATCACATTTTCTGTTATATAAATTTTTCATTATTTAATAATAATAATAAAAAGTTTACATATTATGAATCTAATTAACATTCAATAACATATCAGTATATAATATTATTTCATAATATTTCAATTATAGCAAGTAAACACATTAATTGAATATAAAATTATATACAATCATGTTATAGTATAGAAGGGTGAGATATTTTGTTTTTGATAATAATATTGATGTCAAAGGTGTTAGTTCAATTGATTACCTTATAAAATGTCAGTGAGGTGAAGAGGAAGGGGGTGGGGGGAGGGTAGACATATAAGGGAGGAGAGAGATATAGGGTGGGAGTAAATATTATATACAATATGATATACATAACTACACCTAAGGCACTAATAATAAACGGGGAATATTAACAATATTGCCTTTAAGCCATGTATTTCACACTATTATGCTCTATATAGTAATAATAATTATTATTAACAATACCAATTAGTGCATAACTAATTAAACATATATATACTAAAATAACATTGATTGTTTATCATATTCATTTATTATTATTCATTATTATACTATATTATAAGCATGTTTTTTTTTTACATGTTTTATTCATATTAAATTATTATTTTTTATATACACGTATAAAATATTTTATTGCAGTTCAGATAAATGAGAAGGTTGGTGCATTTTTTTAGTTACGAATACTAACTTATTTAAGATCATCACTTTTAAGTTATTATGATGCATTTTAGTAAGTTATTATAAAAATAGCTAATTTAAGTTGTTTTAAGTTTTTTAAGCTATTTTAAGTTAAAATAGCTAGTGTTAATAATTTGATCAAATGCATTATTTTAGCTACTCATAATAACTTAAAAGTGATTATCTTAAATAAGTTAGTATTCGTAACTAAAGTAATGCACTAATTTTTAGAGTGAGCTTTTATAGATCATTTTCTTCAAGGTAAGGGGGATTAATATTTGCAATCAGATTATTCAGAATGCTAGGTAGACCTGTATTTTATAATAATTATTATTTATTTTGCACATAGTGATTAAGAGAACGAGGAGGAAGGCAAATATTTATGAAGTGTGGAGTAAAATTAAAGTAAATTAAGGTAGTTTGAAATTTAAGGCCCATAGTTCAATGTTATACATTTTTTTAATACATATTTTTTTAATTTTATGTTAATCTTTATCAGTAGTAGGTAACATAGTATAAATTGTATTGGCAATAAATGAGGAAAATATTATGTCCCCTTACTTTAAGCTTTAAAGGGATTTTATTTAAAAAATAAAAATAATAATAAAAGTATATATTTTATACTGTAGAATGCATTTTATTTTATTTATATATATATATATATATATATATATATATATATATATATATATATATATATATATATATATATATATATATATATATATATATATATATATATATATATATATATATAGAATATCAATAGTACGAAAACTGCACTTAGACCACCTTATTTATACCATTATTACGGATGTATGCCCCTGATTGTAACAAAATAAATAAAAAACAAATAAAAATTAACATTTTTGTGTTAAAATTTTTAACTTCTCGCCTACTATTCTAATGAAAGCATGTGGTCTGTTAAAAAAAAAAAAAAAAAAAAAAAAAAAGCTACTTTAATTACCATAACAAGTATAACCCATTTTTAACTACAATTTTTTTTACTACAACCAATACTATAGTTTTTTTTTTTTTTTTTCCTTAAGTTTCTTTTGTGTTATAAAAATAATTTTCGGTGGCATAAATGATAAACATAAATTACATAAAAATCTTTAAAACGGTTTCTCTAGGCTGTCATGACGAATGCTGGGCTGTGTACTGTACTTAGACCGTGGCCGGCCCGTGCGTGCTTTTCCATTTAATTGGAAAGTACGTACTTGCCAACAAGACAATGTCCTGACTGGGACTAGTGTTGGTGTAGCTTGATTACACAATATGGCAAGCAAAAAAAAAAAAAAAAAAAAAAAAATCTTTTAACAATTTCTAATAAATCAATCAATTTACGTTCAGTTATTAAATATATAGAGATAATTATTTATCAGTGTAAATAAATGTATACACATGTTTAATTTAAATAACTTGTCAATCACTTATATGTTCAAACTAATATTTTGATGTTATATATATTAATTATTAACAATATGCTTTTAGCCATTTATTTATTTTATATATAATTAATTTTATAATAGACATATGTAATATAGTATAATATTATTATTGTTTTTCTATGTTGATGTTATTATTATTAGCTATAGGGTAATAATGATTGATACATAAAATTAATTACTGTGTTTTGTATATTATAATACATAGATTGAATTTTGTTGCTGGAAGTATATTATGAAAGGGATGAGGGAACGAAGTATTTTGTATTATTATTTAATTGTATCGATGTTAGTATTTTTATCTTGTTTAAAATTGTATACTTTTTTTTCTTCTTTTTTTAAAGCATTATTTACTATTATTTTAACTAAAAATAAGTTAAATAAAAGTAGAACTGCTAGAGATTTAGAATTTTTTGTTTCAAGTTTTAAAAGAAAAAGTATCAATGTTATATTATTTTACTTTTGTCTGTCTCTGTCTCTGTCTCTGTCTCTGTCTCTGTCTCTGTCTCTGTCTCTGTCTCTGTCTCTGTCTCTGTCTCTGTCTCTGTCTCTGTCTCTGTCTCTGTCTCTGTCTCTGTCTCTGTCTCTGTCTCTGTCTCTGTCTCTGTCTCTGTCTCTGTCTCTGTCTCTGTCTCTGTCTCTGTCTCTGTCTCTGTCTCTGTCTCTGTCTCTGTCTCTGTCTCTCTTTCTCCTAATTCTCCAGAACAATGATAAATCTTAAAATTTTAATTAAACTAAAATTAAATAAATTATAAAAATTTATACAGAGAAAGAAGCTTTTTGAGTTTAAATTTGAAACTATTACTACACAAATTTCATGTAAAAAAAAATGTTATTGCTATATTAAATGAATTTAAAATCTTAAAATTTTAAAATAATATTCTTTCTTAAAATTACATACAATATAAAAAAACAATTGCAATAATACATTGTAATACATATACGTATATGTACATCAACAATAACATAAAATAATAATCAAAATAATGACTATAAATGTATCTCTTATTATATTAAATTAAACCATCTATAATATGTATACTGTATTATTTCGCAATTTATTTAATATTAATATTATAAAAAAAGCCCACTGCGTAATTGTATATAAAATTCTCTCTCTCTCTCTCTCTCTCTCTCTCTCTCTCTCTCTCTCTCTCTCTCTCTCTCTCTCTCTCTCTCTCTCTCTCTCTCTCATTTCACAATAAAAAGAACATGTGATCAAAGTTTTGTATATAAATTGTCCTATATGGTGAGAACATTCCTATTTTTAAGTATAAAATTATAATTTGTGATTTTGTCGAGTTGATTTTCTGACAGACAAAATTTTGCCAGGTCATGTTGCCTTTTAGCTACCTCTCTCTCTCTCTCTCTCTCTCTCTCTCTCTCCCCACATATATACACATAAGGTTAATGACCGACCTTCACAATGACTTTGGTACTTAAAGTTAGTAACGTAAATTTTATACGTCTTATGTCAATATCTTGCAGATTGCTATAAAGCTTCTTCTTTTTTTTTTTTTTTTTTTTTTTTTTTTTTTTTTTTTTTTTTTAGCTACCTTTACAGCAATAAAAACTATAGTCAAAATCTTTAATCATTACATTACTAAGTATATTTTGATATGGATTCATTTCTAAAATATGTGTAATTACATTACTTATTTCATCATAATTTAATGTCTCTATTGTATGATCCAAAGTTGTCATGAAAGTTGTCATCTACATAATATTTGCTTTATACAGATAACTCACTTGTATATTCCTTGATAATTACAGATGGAACATTTTACATTTAAATTTTCTAAAATAGAGTAGGTAACCGTATAATTGTGATTATTATAAAATATATCTATGAATTGTTTCACAGTGCAATTTGTTTTAAAACTACATGGAAAGAATAAATTACGTAATTTATTCTGCATTTATGCTAAATTGCTAAATTGGAATTGCTAAATTGGAATAACATTAATAATTTTGCTGTACAACATAATATTTAGGCTATGTAACATAATTATTATGTAATGTTGAATAAATTATGCTGTATTGAACAAATTTTGCTGAAAATAAGGTAACATAATTATTACGTATTTATTTTTGTCCGTGTAAATAAAAACAATAATAAATATTTTCTTCTATACTGAAATTGTCATCAGTTTAAGATCTTTCTGATCTTCAATTAAACGAACATAATAAATACGTAAAAATTATGATATTATATAGGTCATATAGCAATATATTTATTACTACATAACTTATGCTATATTGCATAGTACCAATGTTGCATTTATATAAATGTACGGCATAATATATTTATATTGTTCTTTTGTAGCAACATTATACAACATTTAACGGTAAAATTACGTAATTTCTCCTTTTCTTCGTGCTCTTTTCATTTCTGGTAACATTAAGTATGATTACTTTAAAAATGAAATACACTCAATTTTACGTTGCAACGATCAGTTATAAAAACGGTGTAAAAATTAATAATAATAATAATAAAGAAAAAAAAATCCAATTTTCTCAACTTTTTGTACTGTTATTATTTTTATACCTGGCGTCAAAAATCTCTGATTAGCTTCAATTTTATAGTTGACAAAATCATTATTTTTTTTCCTCATTCTATATTTCTTCTTATCCAATTATTTGGTACTTTACTATATAAGAAAAAGATAAATATTGAAAAGTCATCTTATAAGAATTGGAGACAATATTATTATTTTTTTTCTTTTGGCGAGACGTTAAAATTATTATATTAATTTTTTTTTATTTATACGTCACCAAAAATCATCTCATAATCTCTATAATATGTCTGTATCTTGCGTGATTCAGCATTGAATTTAATTTGTATAAGTTTGCTGGTTAGTTTGGGTGACGTGTTAACTTTATGTCACCTAACTTTATTATTATTGTGATACACGTGCATATAATATATTATATTCTATATCAAAAGGCTCGTCATACATATGAGTGAAACATATTTAAAGCCATAGACCATATAATATAAAACAACATGTGGTTTTTAATGAATAAACACGACATTCAAAAGTGATGACAATTTTTACCAGAATGTTAATGCGTAACTATTTATGTTTCTGACGTCAGAAACATGCACAAAATAGTAAAAAATGTTTGCATAAATTGATTTTCTTCTGATAACTGCTACGGAGCTACAGTTGGATATTGAGACAAACTAATGTAAGTCCCATCAAGTGTTTCTGTATTCTTCTGGTCTATTCCTTTAAGAATAGTTTAAAAATAAAAGTTTAAAAGAAACTTTTAAGATTTTTATTAAATGCGTAGAACATCTTGAACAAAAAACTTGCCTAATATCCTATCATACCTAAAAATCAACGTTAATTTAGCCAGAGTCCTTGATTTCTAATTTATTTTTCACTAACAAAATATCAGTTGCGGGTTTATGACGTCATAGCTTGCTTATTTCCACGCGCTTAGACCAGGTGAGCTGTGACATTTTGTACATGGAAAATAAATTAGAAATCAATTACTGCTGCCAAGTTAACGTTGATATTTAGGTATGTTAGAATATTGAACAAATTATTTTGTTTGAAGGTGTTCTACGCCTTTAATTGGAATGGATCGAATAATAACATTTACGTACACAATATACACTCTAAAAAAAATTACGTTTATTATTTATTGGGCGTCTTATTCTTATTTCATTTAGCTTTGAATACTTTGCCATATGCAGAGTCTATAATTATACTTATCATCTCTATAATGCTGTATCTGTACAGTATACTTTACAAAACTTCAAGAATATCTTTCTTTACATATGAACAGATTCATCAAAAAATTATGAACTTTGTTTAGAAAAAAAATTTTCAATTGACTATCCTGTATTTATTTTCAGCTCTCTATTGTAAAATAAAATGTAATGTATAGTAAATTAAATACATTTTTCGTATAAAATATTAAGCTGTTCACATATAACCCTATATGTCCAAGATATAAAGCATAGGTTTGAATGAATAACATTTTCAAATTTTCTGAAAAAACAACAACAACCTTTTCTCGATAATTTTTTTTAATGTATTTAATTAAAAGTTCAATTTTTTATTAAAAAAATGAGTAAGCTTAAAAATTTAATAAAATCGATTATTTTAAGATTATATACGTATGATAAATATACATATTTTTTTTCTATATCAATCTTTCATTAAAATCACATTAAAAATATATTCTATATATCATTAAGGTGTATAACTAACCTTAAATAAAATAAGAAAGAAACTTGAGAAAAAAAAAGCTTAAGCATCAGAGTTCGATAGAGCGTAAAATCCTCTGACTGGACCGCATAAAAAACATCTCAACTTTTTTTTCCTTTCTCTCTCTCTCTCTCTCAATGCCTGTCTTTAAGATTGACGCAGTCGATTTTTAAATTGACAAAAGAAAAAAAGCACACCTGGTCTTTACCATTCAAATTTTATATATAATATCCCACGATCCAATAATAATATATAACATCATCTATTTAAATTTAAATATCTTTATATATTATGGTATGCATTTTATTTTTTTAATGTCTGATTGAAAAATGCACTTTTTCAATTTAAGAATTGAAAGTCTATCTATATATTATAGTATAACTTCTTTATTAGATTAAAATTTCTTTATATTTGATTTTTGATGCATAATATTTATAAAGGATTATATATGAATATATTGATTAAAACGTTTTTCTTCTTATTTTTTAAAGAGATGAAATTGTATGCAATAATGCATATCAGAAATGCTATGAATGCATTTTATTGAAATTTTATTTTATTATTATTTAAAACCTTTATTCAAATTATGGCATACAGTGTTAGAATAAAGATTATAATTTACTATATTAAAACGGCTATATCGGATCGTTGCACTCATTCACTTAAACTTGCACGTATGTATATGTGAGAAAACAATATATAGGTATATATATATATATATATATATATATATATATATATATATATATATATATATATATATATATATATATATATTGACCAGTATATCAAAATATATTATTATTTAGCATTTGAAAATAATTATAGTAACATTTTCAATACATCAAACTTTTCATGTGTACGCTACAGAAAACCATAGAAAATAATTTAATTGTAAAAACAAATTACATTTCCTGCTAAAAAAAAGTTAAACTTTTGTCCTGTATCCACGCGACAAAAATAACCACATAATAATTATTCTAACTTATTTTTCAGCACAGTTTGTTTAATACAACATAATCTATGCTATATATATGTGTATATATATATATATATATATATATATATATATATATATATATATATATATATATATATATATATATATATATATATATATATATATATATATATATATATATATATATATATATATATATATATATATATATATATATATATATATATATATATATATATATATATATATATATATATATATATATATATATATATATATATATATATATATATATATATATATATATATATATATATATATATATATATATATATATATATATATATACACCTTGAAGTATATACTTCATAATAAATTACTATGTTACACAGCATATACATATTACGGTATGTTTGAATGTATACTTATTTATGCTGTTCTATTTTAGCATCATTTATGCTATAGTGATAAATATGCAGCATAATTTACGTAATTTATGCTTTTCTGTGTTGCTACATAAAATCACGTTATATATTTTAAATAACAATTCTTTCAATATGCCTACAGAAAATGCCAAATTCTAAAATATAAAATTGTCATTTTTTTTTCTTACTATATGATCGTGAGTCATATTTGTTTTCTTTCTTTTTGACAACTCACTTTAATCATAGCTTTTATTTTAAAATAGCATAAAGCATTTTATGAACCGAGGGTACACAGATATACACATATTTACAGGCAAATAGAAGATCATTACGTATAAAAAATCATTCATGGTCTTCTATATATACACATAGAAAAAAATACACGAAACAGGCTAATTTTTTATTTTAAGTCCTTCAGTACCATTTAATATTTTTAGATTTTAAATTAATTTTTCCCTTCAAATATTACAGGAATTTAAAAAATCTTTCAATAATATAAATATCTTATATTATCCCTATAATATATATGTTAGCTTCCAGAAGCGAATTCGCTCCGGAAGCGGAAAATATGATCAGAACGCGTTGGGACCACGTATGAGGCTTCGTAACACGAAATTCGTGTTGGGAGCATGGTAAATTTAATCCCAACGCGTTGAGATCAAGTTGAAAATTTTCAACGTGACGGGATCAAATTTGAAATCTTATGACGCGTTAGGAACATGCAAAATTGTTCCCAATGCGTTGGGACCAAAATTGAAATTTCACAACGCGTTTCGGTAAAATAATATAATTATTTGAATAAAACATCACAAAATAAATAAAAATAATAAATAATAAAATACAAACGATAATTAGAGCAATATAAAATTTCTTTATTTTTATAATAAAATTTAAAAAAAAGCTATCATTTTATTTAATAAAATAATCAAAAGTCGAATATTAACAATTTTTCTTAACTCAAATATTTGCTAACGTATCTTCTCTCGAAGAAAAGGAGAGAGAGAACACGCCTTTTTTAAAACTGATTTTAAATAATGAAAAATAAAAGTATTTATTTCATATACCAACAAAATTAATCTATTATGACCTATGACTACTTTCTTCATACATTGGTTCAAAGTTCAAGTCTACCTTTTTTTATCCAGTGATAACAATATACCGATATATTTTTTTCTCATACACGTTCAGTTGAATGTTCGTCTCTGTGCGGAAAACATGTTTTATGATTTCACCATAGTCGTTGGAAATAGAATATGTTAAGAAAATATTTGACGTGTATTGTTGGTGCGCAAATAATTAAGTGAGTGGATAACGGTTTTACATTGGCTCTTACATATTTAATCGTAAGTATTCACTTAAAAATAAAAAAGTTTCGGTCATATATAATTAATAATCACTAATCAGATAGATCGTTTAGTAAGTTTAATTTTCATGTCTCAATATATACCGTCCGTGTGATTTAACAACCCCTTGCTCAAAACAAATACAGTATATGTACTGTATTCTTGCATTTCAAGTAAAGTAATTATAAATGTATAAGTTTAAGATGAAAAACAAACAATACCTGTATAAATATGCATAATAATAATACATATAAGTAATAATAGCAAAGTCTTAAATCATATCACATAAAATTTTGAATTGAGAAAAGTTCCTTTTCGGCTTTTGATTATTTTACTAAATAAAATTATAGTTTTATTTTTAATTAAAATTTTTTGCTATAAATATTTATATAGCTCTAATTATCGTTTTTTTTTTTATTATTTATTTGGTGATATTTTATACACATAATTATATTATTGTACCGAAACGCGTTGTGAAATTTCAATTTTGGTCCCAACGCATTGAGAACAATTTTGCATGTTCCTAACGCGTCATAAGATTTCAAATTTGATCCCGTCACGTTGAAAATTTTCAACTTGATCTCAACGCGTTGGGATTAAATTTACCATGCTCCCAACACGAATTTCGTGTTACGAAGCCTCATACGTGGTCCCAACGCGTTCTGACCATATTTTCCGCTTCCGGAGCGAATTCGCTTCTGGAAGCTAACATATATAATAAAATAAAACACCTAAAAATGTGTAGTAATATAATCTTTATCCTGTTTCTTTTACAAAAAGAAAGAAAGAAATCAGTAAAAATATTTGAATAAAAAAAAATCTATAAATTTTAAAATATCAAATAACATGTAGTTATAAGTAACACCTGGTATCTTCAATATTTATGATCTTTGATATTCAATAAAATGTATATTAAATTGTTAATACTTTCAAATTTACATGACTTTTCAAAATATGTATATATTATAATAAAGATATATGCTACAAATAATAACAAAATGAAACATTTTTAAATATATATGTTCATTAAAATTTATGACTTAACAAAAAAAAAAGTGTTATTGAAAAGATTAAGAAAAGAAAAAGGATTAAAACGTTGATGTTTAAAAATGATTGAGAGATTTAATGATGATTTTTAAGTTTTAAGATACAGTAGTCAACCTGCATAGAAAAATAATAATGTTGTTTATCATGAAATCTGCGGATACTGACACCTTTTGTATATATCCTGCCAATTTAGTATTTTTAAAATTTTATTCGTGCATTTATATTTATAACTGTAATATATTATATCGTGCATGATAATCGGTTAAAGTAATTTCTTTTTTCTTGAATCATCTATTTAGATTCAAGTGTAAAATATTGAATTATATTTTGTTTATGTATATAATTTTTATACATAGGAGTATTTTAAAAATTATTGTAACATACTTTTACGTGTAAAATAGAAGGTGTTAAAAATTAATATTATTTTATCTACCCTTTTAAAATTTGATATTAAAATAAGAACAGTAAACAATATCGATGTTTCAGTTTTTTTTTTTAATTGAATAAAGACGATTTTTTTTTGTCTATTAATAACTTTTCTTATACCATCAAATACAGTTTTTTTTTTCTTTCATCTATTTATTAATTATATTAAGATCTACGTTTAGATGTAACTATTCTAGAATTGAAAAAAATATATTACCTATGTGTAATTATAATATACCAATGCTATATCTCGTATTGGATATAGCAAATAATTATGAAAGGAGCTTTTTGGTTTAGCGCGCGGGAAGACGCGAGGAAATCTAAGGGTCCCCTAATTTAACATTATGCTTATGGGGAAAAACATGTTTTGTTGTAATTTTTGAGAAAACTACTTCACCGATTTCGGAGAATTTTGACATGTTTTAAGCCATAGAAAATTTTTAAGAATTTTTTAAAGCGATAACCTCCATTGTGAACGATGAAAATCGATGATATTTAATTGAGGATTTCTAAATCCGCCATGCTTTTTTCTTCGATTTTTAATAAAGTCAACTAGGCAGGGGCGTATACAGGGGTGATGGGGGTAACCACCTATCCCAAAATACATTACAGTTGTTACCACCTCCCCGAGTTTAACATTGCAGCATGTGTAGTGCAAATTCATGAAATGTTTATGAAGTACCACTTTTTAATTCCTAAGCTTATCTACTTTGCAATTTCAATGCATATATATATAAAAAAAAAATCGTTCTTACCTGCATAAGTTTTTCATCTACAAGTTGGCGTGGCTGATTTGCCTGAAACAAAATAGATTGGTATATAAAAAAACAACACTGAAGATGAATCAGAAATATATCCATTTATGGTATTCAAAATTTATATAAAAACAGTTTTCTCTTATTTCAATTATTAAGAACATAAATTAAATAAAGAAAAAATGTAATACAAATTTATTTTATAATTGCTACTTTTTGCTTTCGTAATAAAAAAAATATATAAATAAAATTTACATTTAGAAAATATAACATAAATACCAGTGTTATTAATTTTAATATATGAACAACAAAAAATGTAAAAAGTAATAGATCCAGTATTAATAATATAAGAAAAAATCTGGAAAAATAAAAATGTATATGGCAGAAAAATTGTTATTTTTATATATAAATATATGTATATAATATATAATAATGAGTCATTATTAAATTCAATTTTTTTATTTAATTTATTAGCAAGAATTTTTATTAAAAGAAATTGTACAATTTAATGTATAAGAGAATATAAATAAAAATAAATTTTATTTAAGAAAAAATTCATATATATATATAGCCGTAAGAGATAATTTGAATTTTTACAGGTATGTCAAAAAAATAAGGATAACTGTCATTTTTTCTTAGAACTTCAATACATCTAATAAAAAATAATAATATTTATTTTATATTTTAGGTTTTATAGTTCAAGTTTAAATAATTTTTCAAAAAGGATAGCGCTCAAAAAAGAAGAAAAAAAAAAAATAATCACAGATTAAAATAGTACAACATACTTTTTAAAGTTAAAAATTACTCTTAAACGTACCGCGTTTTTTTCTTTTAAAAGATATAAAGATACCGAATAAAATTTTTTCACAAAAGTATACATTGAAAATATAATAATGAGCATTACTAACGATAAAAATAATGTAGACAAAATATTTTTGACAATTTTTTTTTAATATAATATAAAGTATCAAATAATATAAATTATCTATTTAACTTTAATCAAAAACAGTTTTTTTAAAGTTAAATGAAACCAATGTAAAAACAAGTATTACACTGAAAAATAGAAAGATTATGTTTTGATGTATTAATTTTATAAATATTTAGTTTAGTTTGGTATCTTTGCATAATACATTAAATCTATTACATGTCTGACAAAAGACACGTGGACAGAAAGTCTCTCAGATAAAATTATGTTATGCTGCCTACAATAATATTAAATATTGTAGAGCAAAAATGTTGTTGTTTTGAAATAATGCTAAACATCTTAAACTATTGTGCTATAGTATAATTGCTTTACAATGTAGCAAAAATTATGATGGTGAGCATAAATGTGGCTGCTTCATAAATAAATAAATGCATGTAATTCAACTACAAAAACATAAACTTTTGAAAGAGTTATAAACTCCCCGAGTAAATTAAATATAGTTCAATTCCAATTGGAAATAATTTTGAAATGTAAATAACAAAATTTTTCAGTGTAATATATAAAAAAAAAAGAAGTTTAATATCAAATAATATAAAGTAAATACAATAGCTCGTTTAAAAATAAATAAATACATAGCAAACCATCAAGCATTGTATTAAAACATAATAGAAAAATTTTGTATATTGAATTTTTGAATATAAATTGGTTTAAATTAAATTAGAATATATTTTAAGTTTTGGAATGTCCCTGAAATTTTATCACGTAGCCAAGAGTAAAATATATATATATTTTTTTTTTAACAATCATTAAAATATATAAAATAAATTATAATATAAGAAAACTATTTTTGTAATGCTTTTTTTTATATATATTATGTACATATTTATAAGGTTGGAGAGTATTCAATAGTTTTAATAAAATCTGCATTTCTCTCTCTCTCTCTTTCTCTCTCTCTCTCTCTCTCTCTCTCTCTCTCTCTCTCTCTTACTCTTCAATCCTTCCTCCCTCTCCTCTTATAAAAATTTCTTCTTATAATTTCTAAGCATTGAAAAGCAGAAAAACTCACTCAACCATTTTGTCTTATACATTTTTTTTGTTATATAAATCTTAAGCTCTCTTTTTGCCAATCACTCATTTTAATTCCGTGAGAAGAAATTTTCCAACCATTCAATACTATACTTTTGATTTACACCTATTGTTTTATACTATAATTACAAAACACTTCAAAAATCTATTGTTCACTTTACCTAAAGTAAGCAATTAAAAACAAGATTTGATGATTAGTTCTATATTGTTTTCAATATAATTGAAATATACCAAAGCTTTTGTCTATTATTTTCTTTTGAAATGATATAATTTTTTATATCTTATTTTTCTTATATTTCCTTAATGATTGATATTGTCATTTTGCACAATCGGAGAAATATTTTATTTCTTAACATTATAAGAAAAAGAAAGAAAAAAAATCTGAGCTAGTTATATTTTGTGTCAATGCAACATTAAATCATGACTTTAATTTAGTTACTCCCTTTTATTTTTGATTTGCTTCCTTTCCTAATATATTCTCTATCTCTAATGACTTTCGGTGCAAGCGCAATGAAAAAAGAAAAGGCGGAGAGAAACATTTATAAAGAAAAAATTTCAAGTGATTGATTGATTGATTGATTGATTGATTGATTGATTGATTGATTGATTGATTGATTGATTGATTGATTGATTGATTGATTGATTGATTGATTGATTGATTGATTGATTGATTGATTGATTGATTGATTGATTGATTGATTGATTGATTGATTGATTGATTGATTGATTGATTGATTGATTGATTGATTGATTGATTGATTGATTGATTGATTGATTGATTGATTGATTGATTGATTGATTGATTGATTGATTGATTGATTGATTGATTGATTGATTGATTGATTGATTTTTATAAATTAGATTAATAAGTTTTTTATTATTTTGAATTTAATAGCTTAAGAATTACTATTGCAATTTTTTGCAATATAAGCACATCATTACTCTCTTTTGTGTATATAATACCGCAATGTTACCTCAATTCAGGAAAGGTTACTACACTGAAAAAAAATACGTGAGTTCTTACAATAGTACTCATCTATAGATGTTTTTTTTAATCAACCAAAGCTGACATTTACTTAATAACCTAAAAAAACAGTTAGGATTACCCACGTTTGAGTAAAATAAATCTTTATTGTTGTTTGTTTCAACTATAGGTGTGGGTTGATTAAAAAACTAACCATAAAAACAAGCGATTTTTCGGGAGAGAGAGAAAGAGAGAGAGAGAGAGAGAGAGAGAGAGAGAGAGAGAGAGAGAGAGAGAGAGAGAGAGAGAGAGAGAGAGAGAGAAAACGATTTTGATTAAAAATAAGTGAAATAATTATAGTAAAAGTGATTTACCACAAATTTGAATATGATTTTTATAACGTACAGCATTTGTTACATAAAAGTAACCATTTCTCAAAATGTTAACAAATCCAAAATCTCTATTATTCCATGCCAATGAATTTCCAATATTTTTTTTCTAAAAATAAAAATATGTAATAACAATTCTAAATCCTAACATTAAAAATATATATAGTAATTAAAGTTTAGAATTAAATACCTAAACTACATATAATTATTTTTTTTCTTTTGTGCCTAAGGGTTATAGACTTGCACAGTACAATATAATATATCAATGAAAAGTTTTAGATGTCACTTTTAGACATGAATATTTATGATAGATACAAAGACTCATTACAATTCATCACTAAAATATATGAGCATAATATTATACTAACTTTAAAATATATAATATGCTGAATAATCATATTTTTGATCATTACTTTGTTTTTATTTCTGTAATTTCAACTTGTGTGATAATAAATGTATTTACAAAAAAAAATAATATTATTTTGTGCATAGAGTAGCATAATTTTCTGCAAAATGTATTATTTTCATGTTAATGATGATAAGCAATGTGCATGTTATGTGTGATGTCATTTTTAGGATACTTAATCAAGCTTACAGAATAATTATAAGTACGTTTAAACAAAATGGTTAAAGGGCTACTGTACTGAAATCTGATGTATTATTAGATGGGGTCTATGTTATGTATCTTAGCCTGTATGTATACCTACAAAATTAATTAAGTAATCTTCGTTATTTAAAATCATTAAAATATATTCATATATACTTATTTAAAAGGGTGAGGTCCACTTTACGTAATTGACCCACTCTTACGTAAAAATACGTACATATTTCTGCGTAAGTTTTACGTTTGCATAAACACACGTGTAAAAAATAAATTACGTAATTTATACTACATTGAACAATTTCTATATCGTAGAGCACAAATGTTGCTATTTTATAATAACTTAAGTAATTATGCTGAACATCGCAACTATTTTGCTCAGTAGTATTATCACTCCACAATATAGCATTACTTATTGTATTATATTTTATGTTGTTGTTGTTGTTGTTGTTGTTGTTGTTGTTGTTTATATGTATATCACTCATATACAGAAATCCAACCGAGGCCTAGGCCTTATCGGTCCTTCCAACTTAATATTTACATTTATTACACATACAAATTTCATTTAATTTAACCAGTCATGGAGTATCGGTATCGACTGCGATACGATATTCGATACTATACCGATACTTTTATCGTATCGGTATCGTATCGGGGCCTTTTTTAAACTCAGTATCGAATATCGGTATCGGTCACCGATATCAGCAAAATATCGTCGAATTTCGATACTTTTTTTCGATACTTTGAGACTTTTGCTCTCTCATAAAATAAAAGTAAAAATACAAAAAAAAAAAAAAAAAAAAAAAAAAAATGAAGCAAACGAGAACATTCCATTAGTGATTACTGATTATCTATCTTTCGTACTTGGACAATAAAATTCACTCCTTTATTTTTCATTGTGCTATAACAACAGGGTAGGGCGCCGTGCACAGTATTTTTATTTTATACTTTTTATAAAGCCACCAGGTAAAAAGTATTTTTTTTTTATTTTACATACAATAAAAATAATATAAAGAAAACGGTGTTAAAACTTTTTTCTTCTTTTTATGAAAAAAAAAAAAAAAAAAAAAAAAAAGAGCGATCGACTGTCGCCAAGTTTCTGAGAAATCCGTCGTGTGGTCGTACAGTACTATCTATGATCATCTCCTAATGACTAAAGCGCCGGTAGAAATCACAATAAAATATAGTCAATGATTGACATTTTAAATCACTGCAATTGTATATAAATTCAATGCATTACCAATTACAAAAGATGTAGCATACTTCCGTTAATGTCTTTGTACAAATTTTTTACAAGGTTAAATTTTTAAAAAGTTTACAAAATCAAAGGATTTTTACGACCAGAGGGGAATTTTGGACTTTAACCCCTTTGGTTTCGCGGGGATGATTTGAGCCAATAAAATAAATACGAAAGCTAATGATACCTGTTACTTTAGCAAATTAAAAAAATACCATGAAAAAAAATCAAATTTATTAAATATTTGAAAATTACTTCTATACGAAATAAAGAAATTGCTAATTTGTAAATAATTAACAAAAGTGCTTGGAAACAGTAGAGGATAATTTCATTAAACGAATGAAATATATATATTTTTTAAATCTACTATAATTTTTTTAGTCATTTTAGTTTAACAAACGAACATTAGAATAAAATAAATAAATAAGTGAGTAAATAAGTAAATAAATGAATAAATGAATAAATGAATAAATAAATCAATAAATCAATAAATCAATAAATAAATAAATAAATAAATAAATAATAAATGTGGCAAAAATATGCATGAATTTTATGATACCAATTTATGTCTCAAAGGTGCGGGGGAAAAAAAATGAAATTTATAGTGCAATTATTTATTGTATGAGATATAGCAAAAATATCGAAAAAGTATCGGAAAATATCGGTATCGTATCGGTATCGTATCGGAACAAATTTTTTTGAGCAGTATCGTATCGGTATCGGTATCGGGAAAATTTAAAAATATCGGTATCGTATCGGTATCGAAAATTTCGGTATCGACTCCATGACTGAATTTAACACAATAAAAATGTATTATATGTTGCTGTATTGATCTATAGGATAATTGTTACGTATTTATGTTTGTCCTTGCACCAAAATTACCACACTATTGTAAAAATACATTCATTTTACATAGAATTTAAGTAGAATTTAATGTTCATTGTGAAAACTACTTTATGACCCACAGAACTGGTAAATATAAATGATGAATTATAGCCAATCAATGTGAATTTAAATAAAGGTTTCTTTGTAAAAAAATTGAAAATAAAATATCATAACGAGTTTAAAATATTGTATATATAAAATATAGTGGACTAATGTTTAACGTCATGACGTTAATGTTTATCAAAATACAATAGAGAACCCGTTGGCTATAGTAAGTTTTTCTTCAGTTTGTGAACAGAGACTGTGTTTATTATTTATCACGCTTTTTCTTATGTTCATACGGACCAAAAATAAGAACGTAATAATTATGTTAGCTCTTTCCAGCACAATTTCTTCAATATAACATAATTTATGCTCTCCTTCACAATATAACTATGTTGTACAGCATAATTATTTATTTGGTTCTTATTTAACATCATTTAAAGCCATAGACCACATAAAACAACATGACTGTGCTTTTTAATGAATAAACACGAAAGGGGATCTTTAAAGCTGATGACAATTTTTACCACAATGTTAATGTAGCCCCACGAGAGAGCGTGAAAAAACTGTAAAGTATGCAATTTGCGTAAAAAGTCATGTTTATGACATCAGAAACATGCAAAAATTAGTATGAAAATGTTGTGCGGGTTGCATAAATCGAATATTCTAATCGGAGCTACAGGATTTTGAGACAAACTAATGTTATTTAATGTAAATCCCATAAAGTATTTTGTGATATAAATGCTTATGTTTTTCTCTGGTCTATTCCTTTAAGCTATCATGACATAAGTGCAGCATAAATTACGTAATTTATATTTTCCGTGATAGAATATTTAAATGTAATTGGTCAGAAATTTTTTATACTAGTTAAAATATGCAAATTCAATTTATATTTAGCAATTGATTTAATAATTTTTTATTCAAAAATTTTCCCACGAGAATTAACTGTGGCATCAATATTATTCCAATCGATATAATGGCAAATTCTAAATAATATAAATATCTTAAATACTAAAAAAAACTTTCTTATAAACCGTAAAAATCCAAATACAGTAGCTTTTAACATCATGTTAAAAATGTGATATTCGATCAGTAAAGGATTAAATTTTAAATCAAAAAGTTTTTAAAGTCCTAAATCCAATCTTCAAATACAATAAATTAACCTTTAAAGACCAGATAAAAAAAAAATAGTTTTTTTTTTATGTATGACAATGAAATAGGATCTTGATAAGCTTATATGTCATTCGATAGATGAAACGTTCGAAGAAGGAAAAGAGATTGAATTTTTAAAGCTTATAAAGATTTCTGGTATCTATTGAGGCTTAAATAATTAACTTAGCATACCATAAGTTATAAGGATTAACGCAAGCTTTTATAATATATATATATATACATACCACCTTTCAAATACTGCTTTTAAAAGAAGTATAATATATTTTTTTACCTTTTGTTATATTGAGGAATTAATAAAAGAAGAAGTTAAAAATGTTATATAAAGAAATAGAGACACTGTATTTAAAATAAAAAATATATCTTAAAGTGTTAGATCTTCAGATAGGGTTATCATTTTACTGTATACCCCTTACAGTTTTAGTTGTAAAAATACAGATATTGAAATCATACATGTTTAGAGTCAAATTTATAGACTTTTTTTTTTTTTTCATCTCGGCTCTCCTAAAAAATAAATGTATAAATTTAAATAGCTACATAAGCAAATTAATATAATCTATTGACCGATAAAAGTTCGCTTTTCGTTATTCATTTGCCACCGAAACCGGAATAAGTCACAAAGAGCGCGAACGTCGATGACCAATAGCGTAAGGGAGATTTGAGCGCCAGACGGCGTTCAAACAAGTTTTTATCTAGTGGTAACGACTGTCAACACTAGATGGCGCTGTTCGCTGCAGTGTTTTTCAAGGTAACTGTCTCTGTGACTTATTCCGGTTCCGTTAGGGATACCAACCTAACAGTGTTCCTTTATCAGTCAATTATGATAAAATAAAATTTGTGTGCAAAGGTAGAATTTAAAATCATATTTATTATATTCAAAAACCTTATAAAGTAGAAAACCCACTCTGTAAGTTCTATATTTGTGAAGGTATTGAAGATAAAATTACTAGATTATAGTACGAACATTATACTCTAAATTGCAATATAATTCAATATTAATAATAATTGATTTTTATTAAGATTTTTATTATTGATTTTTAAAAAAGGTACTTACCCCCTTACCCGCACTTGCATGGTCCTCTGACTTATTTTTTTTACAATAATCACTTGTCAGTGAAATGTGAAACAAAACAAATCAATCATTAAAAATAAGTAAATATGATTTGGGTATAGCAAAAAATCTCACTTTTCGTAGCTTAATTTCATAATGCTCTGCCATATATGTATGTATAAATTATGTATGTATATTGTTGCTACAATATGTATATTGGTAAATGTTAATTTATCTTTATTTTTTGGCTTATTATACATTTTTCACGAGTTCATTCATCGTCAAGTTTTTGTAAAATTGTGTTGTCAAACTTTTACAACGCCTTAATATATAAATTTACTGTTTTTATAATTTATTACTGTATTAGGTTCTACGATTTAAAAAAAAGTAAATAAATAAATGCATTTTCTATAACACGTGATTTTTTTTGTATTTAATTCAATAAGTTGGATGAACATTTTAATAATATTAAGAATTATTTTCTCGTACAGGGACGAAAAATAAATACGTAATAATTAACCTTACCCATTTCCAGCAACATTTATTTAATACAACATAAATTATGCTACATTTCATAATAACTATGCTATGCAGAATAAATATTACCTTTTAAAGCACAATTATTTATGCTCTTTCAATATTTTAACAATTATGTAATAATGACATAAATGCAGCATAAATCATGCTCATGTACTGTCTAAACATCTATATAGTATCACATTATGCAGTCTACTTTAAGACCAATCGTCAATGCTTATAAATTCGTATTTAAAAGTATTAAATAAAAATTTGTATAAGGTATACTGTAGCTTTAAAATGACATCCGTTTTGCTGTGTCATTTAAATAAAAATAAAAAACTTGGGTTAAGTCATGACAAAAATATGTGATTTTCAATAGTTAACAATTTTTTTCTCCATAGAATTTATTTTTTAATATTTAATTGGATACTTAAATGTTTATTTGATTGTTAAAAAAATATATATTTAGTATTTTTGTAGAATCATAAAAATAGATAATAATGTATTATATAAAAAATAATAATATTGTAGACATCTTTTCACTCAAATTAACGACAGTTGTGACATTAAATTTTTTCTGTAATTATTTTCAAGTTATCTATACATGGTATTGTATTTATTTATTTTACGAAATATAAAATTTATATTATATTTTTTATTTATTTCTAAGTATGGATGTAAAAAGTTTAATTACTCAATAATAATATTATTTTTGTTAAAGAGAAATGAATTTTATAGTAGTTTTTTTAAAAACCTGTTATATTATCCGCATTGAGCCAATGTGAAATTTTTAATATTTTTTGTATGTTTCTCAATATTTTATAAAGTTATTATTTTACTTTGTTGATTTATTTACATTATATTTTATCGCTTCAGTCAGGAAATTCTTAACTACACTTTATTTATAGAAAGTACTTTGCAAATGCAATACAATAATGATAAAAAACAAACTTTTGGAGGTGCTTTTATTGTACTCTAAAAGTGGCATTGATCTGAATAGATTGATGTGCAATTTTCTAATTTTTGCGTTAACATTTTTAGTTTTATTTTTTAAAATAAAGATATCTTTTCATGATCTGTTACTTTTGCGTGCATGCTGATAAAAAATTACAGACCATAAGGTTATATCACGATTCTTAAAAAGAAAAAAAATCACACGTCAATAGATTCAGGATAATGATGCTGTATTTCAGAATGCAATATATATATATATATATATATATATATATATATATATATTATATATAATTATCTTCCTCATTTTGGGATTCGTGTAAATATAGTATAATTTTAAATTAGAAACCTTTAAAGCTAATTCACATATCGATGTTGTTGCGAACAAAATGTCTTTCTCCTATTTTGTCAGCAGAAGCAAATTGTCTATCTCGTTTTTTGTCACGAGAAGCAAATTTGTAACTCGAACGCCATCTACATAAAGTTCGAAAACGAGATAGAGACATTTTGCTTCTGATGACAAAATACGAGGTAGACATTTACCGTGACAAAAAAACAAGATAGACATTTTGTTTGTAACAACATTGATATATGACTCTTAATAATGATAATAATTAATGTTTTTTTTTGTGTGAAATCAGGCATTGCTGTTTCTCAATGTAACCGAACTATTTTACAGTGCAGTCAGAGTACATATTGCAATAGCATTTACGCACATAACATTTGAAAATAGTTTTTAATAAGTTTTACGAAAAACTTAACTCATCATAAATTATTTACTTATTAACTGTGATTAAAATGTGATTGTAAATTTGACAATCGTTTTACACATATTTTTTTCATTAAGTTGTTTTAATTTATATATAACTATACCAAAATACTTTTATAGTTAAAATATATTATATAAAATGTACGCTTTTATTATATGACATAATATATTATAAATGTTAATATATTTGTATGTCACAAAGTGAATTAAGCTTAAGCGGTATGTTCAGAAGTTGGTTCAATATCATTCAATTTTTCAAGCAAATCAATGTATAACTACATGTAAATGAGAATTTTTGAAAATAATAAAATAAAAGGAAATAATAAAAATAAAACATTGAAAATAAAGATCTAAATTTTAATATTTAAAACAAAAAATATCTCGTGGTTAAAAAAAAAAAAAAAAAGAAAAGAAAAAGGAAAAGATTTAAAATAATAAAATATTGCTTTTTATATTGTAGGAGATTAATTCCTTTTTTTGTTTTTATGAATAGAAAATTTCGCAGTACGCGATTTGAAGACGGGGATTATGGCTGATCAATGTGGCGGGATGGTAGAATTAATTCGCTTGTATTGTTTGACGGCGCGAGAGAGACAGAGGGAATGAGGGGAGGGGGAGATTATAAAGCACTAGATAACGTCCTAAGGCGATCAGAGAGGGGAAAAAAAAGAAATGCTTTTTAAAAAATAAAGATCGAAGCAAGAGGGAAAAAATTAGTTTTGTGTTTTTTAAGAAGGAAGTGCGTTTTTTTTTTTTTTGTATAAAATATACTTTTAATTTTTTTTATACGTCTTCGATTACTTCATCCTTTTTCCGCCCTTTATAATATTGATATGGACTAGATATTGGTTCAAAACAATACAAGTTTAGTCTCTCTCTCTCTCTCTCTCTCTCTCTCTCTCTCTCTCTCTCTCTCTCTCTCTCTCTCTCTCTCTCTCTCTCTCTCTCTCTCTCTGTTATTCTATATCATACATTGCTTTCTTTTACCTAAAACACTGCCCAGCCAAATACAGATACCAAAATTTAAAAATGAAAAATTATACCAGCAAATAATAATAATAATTCTGCATCTTTTTTTTATTTTTTATCATTTTTCACTTTCTCTTAAAAAATTGCTAACATACATAATTTGTTACGTACATACAGAATGTACCTTGAATAACTTAATAAAAATCATTCAAAGAAAAAATAATAATAATTCTAACAAAAATTTCTTTATGTATACTTTTTTTACCCTGTATTAAAAATTTGCATAAATTTAAAATAAAATGTCCATACATTTACAAAAAAAAAAAATAAAGAGAGAGAGAGAAAATAATATAAAATTTAATAATAAATTTTTGAGATATGAAAATGCATAATGTCGATGGACACAAAAGTTAAAGTTATAGTCTATGGAGACTATATTTATGAATATTCATATTTTCTCTTATTCTCTCTCTCTCTTTCTCTTTCTCCCTTTTCCTTTTTAAAAAACATCAACCCTTTCTATACTTATATATTATATAAAAGAAAAAAAAGTCATATTACTTTTATTTCTAGTTACATCTGATTGGTGTAAAATTTTCTCACTGCCGTATACATATATATAAAATAATATAAATGGAAACAGACAAGAAATTGTAGGGAGAGAGAGAGAGAAAGAAAACGTTTGCTATAATAATGACATTATATTGCCGGACTTTAGAAAGATAATTTATTCCATTCTAAAGTTAAAGTCAACATATAAATGAAAATTTATATATATATATATATATATATATATATAAAGTTACTATATTGACAAGAATGATGTTCGTTAATTCTATTTTCTCTGTTCTATAGAGAGCATTTACTTTAGTATCAGGTATATTTCTTTTTTAAATATGATTGGGTTACAGTCTTGTATTTTCAAATAATTTCTTCTGAATGTTTCTTTGGATCTGATTGATTTACACTGTTCATGCAGTTTTATTGTAAAGGGTCTCAATTTAAATAAAAATTATTTTTTTATTAAAAGTGGTTTTAAGGAAGTTACAAGTAGAGCAAATTACAGTCGGCACAGGAAAAAGATCCATATTTTTCCATTATTTGGTATTTAGTCCTATTTTGTTTCTGGAAACCTCTAGATTAAGGTCCTAAATTTTCAAATTTTGGTGCATTATATCTTTTAAACTAGCACCACTTTTTTTTTTTTTACTTCTTTTTTTTAATTGGTAAATACCAATGATTTCCTGAATCAGACTAATTTTAAATATACAAGTGGTAGAGTTATAGATTTCATATTAAAGTATTATTTGTTATTTTAAAAGTATTCAATATCACTTTTCAGGTGATTTATTTGATATTATATGAGTTTTGTAGTGAAGTAAGTAGAAAGGCAAATACCAAGAGAGTGAACCTTTCTAATGATTGTGATGTGCTGCTATGGCTACTGAATATACTATACTACGTAGTGTTCCTCACCGATGGACGTTTGTGGCTGTTACACGTAAAGAAGATGTAAATAATTTATTATTATTTGCTTTAAGGGTATTATAATTTAGAATATTATCTTAATAAATTATTAATAAGAAATAGAAAAGTTTAAAATAGTATAAGGGGTTCATATAATACAACAATCGTACAAGACAATTTTTCGTAACATTTATATTACAATAATAATAGTTTTTGTTTTATTTTTAAATTTCTCGTATGTTTTTAAATTATTATTGATGTAGTAGTCTTGTTAATTAATTTAAATTCCACAACTTATACTTTAATGCTTCCTTTTTTTAATGGTAATTGATTGAAATAAACTAAAAAACATTATCCCTGTTTGTTAATTTTATGATTTGATTTAAAAATAATTGAAAACTTTAATTATATACTTTTCATAACAATTTGGCGTTAATTCATCTTAAATCTCCTATGCCACTTTATTCAAAAATTCAATTTACATAAAAAAATATTCGTTTTTGATCTTCATAATATAAATAGCAATGAAAAAAAAATCACATCTTAATAATAAACTTTTATACCTTGTTACTTAAAGGCGTAGGACACCTTGAACAAAAAATGTCTAATATCCTAACATACCTGAAAATCAACGTTGATTTGGCCGGAGTAAGTGATTTCAAATTTATTTTCCATTCACAAAATCACAGCTGCGGGTTTGTGACGTTACAGCTCACTAAACCAAGTACGTGGAAATAGGCGAGCTGTGACGTCACAAACCCGCATCTGCCATTTTAGGAATGGAAAATAAATTAGAAATAAAAGACTCCGGCCAAATCAACGTTTTAAATTTAGATATGTTAGGATATTAGAAATATTTTTTGTTCAAGATGTTCTACACCTTTAAAATGTATAACATTATAAAGATTATTTATTATATACACACTTAAAGTTTATCTTTCAGTGTAAAAGAGATATATAATATGGCATTGGCAAGTCTATATAGAAACATTATTTTCCCTAAAGGCTTGTCATCTCGGGCTAACTCCTCACATATAATAATATATAGAATGTTTTATTTATATACAGAAACCATGGACAAGCCAAATAATTAATATCGGGACGTTATATACGCTCACTATGGTACTTTATATTCACTTGTTACAAATACATACATATATAAAACAAAAACTTAGCTTGTACTCTTATATGTTTCAAATGTTTTATTTTTTTTTCCTAAAAAATAAAAAATTATGGTAATGAGCTGGTTTCTAAAAGGGGAAGAATTTATGTTTTATAAATTAAGTGTTATTTTGGACTTATTTTGGAAGTTATGAACAAGTTTTAAGATTAAGTTTTGCTATTTTAATTTTAATACTAAAAACTATACTTGATATGATCAAAGTTTCATTATTTGTGAATGGAAACGAGTGTTATTTTTAAAAATGTTTGTATGTTTTGTGTTATTTTAAGACAAGACTTTATTAAAATATATGAATTCTTCTTCTTCTTTTTATTTACTTACTATAGTTTAAATAGTAGTATTGTTGTACTATTTTATTTTTATTCTTTTTTTTATGAAAGAACAAAAAATATCATTGTATGTTAGTTTAATACTATACTTACATGCAAACTATATTATTCGCAGTATAACTGAGCCACTGGGTTTACATTGAAAAGGGGGCGGGGGGGGGGGGGGGGAGCTTACCGGATCAAACCTGTAAACCGGAAGTCACCCAGACTCTCATTAATGCTTCCAGTAGATAGTATAACTATGGAAATAATTTTTTTTTAAATCTAAAAATAATAATAAAAACCATAAAATATATTGTAAATACAATTATCATTATTATCAATAAAATACCAAATTGTATCATTTATTTTTTTTTAAATATATTATTTTTTTTATCCTATCTTCTCGCATAAAGTAATGTGGACACTTTATGAAATGATACCGCTATATAAAAAGAAACTAGGCGTGTTTAAAAAAAAAAGTGCAATAAGATTTTAGCATCTAAGATAGATAAACATAATTTAAGATAAAGCTTATACCATGCGATCATCCTTTATAATTATTTAGATCCATACCGCTACTATGTATGTACAATATAAGTTATGTGCATATAGGGAGTATGTTTGTTTACTTATCAAGGCGGCACCTACTATATTATACAGTCTAACTAGCCTTATAATGAAGCTTAGTATGTACCTTTCATATTGGAAACGATAAAAATAATAATAATAAAAATAAAAATTAGATTGTTATTTTTTTCTATTAGAAATTAAGCTTGAACTTAGATCTTATTATTGTAATATATTGCATTTGCAAAAATAAATAATAATAATAAAAATAATAATAAAAAAATAAAAAAATGTGAGCCTTATTTTTTCTTACATAAACGTCAGAAATCCAGTTGCGATTAAAAAACATCATTATTTGAGATAATATATATAATATACCTTAAAATTAATTTGGTTTATGATTTACTATCAAATTAATGTTCAATTACATCCATATAGGCTGGAAATTTAAAAATGTATGCATATCAATTATCAAATCCCACACCATAAAAGAACTTGTTACATTTTAACCAATATATTATACTGTTTGTATACAGAATTTGAACAACAAATTTGAATTTATTGAACGTGTATCCCTATTTAGCCTCTTCAGTCCGCGACTTTTTTTAAAAATTATTTCACTGTTGTATATTTTAACCACTTTTTTGTGCGGCTCTCAGAATCACAAAAATATATCTCTTTTATCAAAAAGGTTTTCTTACTTTTGCGGACCCCTTCCCCACCCTAGAATGCTCAAAATAGCTTTAAATATTGCATAAATTTAGGGCGTTTTCTGGTCCAATTTTTGTATTTTTATCTCAACTTTTTCGATTTTTTTTTTCTATTTTTTAATGAATTATCTAATATCCACTGTACTGTATACTAGGACTGAAGAGGACATCAAAATTATATACTTTATTTTAACTTTACATTAAGATAATTCTTGATATAATATTAATATTTAAAAAAAAAAAAAGTTTTCATGTTAAAAAAATAATTTGAGTATATGTACATATTTCCTATAAATAAACATAATCTTAATTTGCAAATTAAGATTAAGTTTACCGTATAATGATAAGGTCCATATTATATATACCTCTTTACTATTATATATATATATAAGATAGAAGTATAAGGGTGAGGGTGTTTGTTTAATTATGTAGGCGGTACCTACTTAAGAGATGTTTATGTCAACACAATTCATGAGTGTGAGAAACAATTAATTTCTTAGTAAACATCTATACTATAAACTTGAAACAGTAATCTTAATAAACTAAAAGTATAAAATATACATGGATTAAATCTTCTTAGCCCATCTTAACTTTATATAAAGAAAGTATTTTTTTAATTGAATTTTAGAAGGAATAAATAATAAGTATATCATATAAAATTAATAATAATAAGTGGTTTTTATTGAGAGGCCACAAAAGGTATACACCCACTTAAACGGTCCTCTGATTTTAAACATAATTCTCATGTCAGAGTTTAATAACATATAATGAATATAAACATTCAATACACATTAACAAATACAATAGTATTGATCACTTTTTAATCACAGACATTTATAAAATACAATAATGGTTATAAAACTCTCTATAACTTAAATAAGAGTTTGGTATTACTTTATCATATTCAGAAACTATCAAAAATACAATTTATCATAGAAGATATTTAAATAAAAATAGCAGTACAATCTAATTCAGCAGTTTGGTATTTTCATAAGTAGTATTTTTAAAAGCAGGGACTATACATGCTCACTCCTGAGCTTTTGCGCTATTGTCCTAGACCAAAATAGATCCCATTAATGAAGTAGTTTAAATTTCTGCCGCAATAATCAACCTACAATTTTTTTTTTAGTAATTTTGCGCCATCATCATGGTCAATTTAATATTTGACAACTATGTAGCGCTACACAATATTTACATTCTATGTTGAGAGGAAAATGTGAACTTCATAATTATACGAGAATATTTTGTCATAATCTTCAAAAACCTGATTGTTTATTTGTGACTTAATGCTATCAATATATAATATTGATTGTGAGCCAGCCTTTTAAATAAAATGATTGTCACCTTCTAAATATTCCAAAACTCTTTTTTTATAGTTTTATTTTTCGAATTTCACAACTTAAGCATTTATTAATTGGTCGTTTATTAACCGCCCACAATCGATATATTAGCACCAATCATATAAAACTGTCATATCTTACATTTCTAGTCAAATAAATTAATTTTTTAAGTATTTAAAAAATCTTTTACTATTTTAATACCACATGAAGACTACAAATATATTTTAATAGTTGAACATGACAGTTACTTCTCTGTATGCTTAAAAATAAGTAAAATCAAATAATTTAATGAAAAAAATCATTATTATTGTAGACCTACTATAGGTTTAACAATATGGCCTTTTCAATTATTAAACTCAAAATTGGACCCCTGAAACTGATGCTAATTTTCACCAATATGTAAATGCATGCGAGAGAGTGCTAAATAAATGTATCCACATGCAATCAGAGCGATTTTTTTTCTCAATTACGAGACGGTATTTAATAGAAAATGCTGTGCTGGTTGCATAAGTCGAATTTTGCTCCTTTTACGGGAAGAAATGTAGTTTTGCAATTTTCATGTTATAATTTGTATATAAAAATAAGTATAAAGTATTACTTATAACTTTTTCATACAAACTATACAGAAAATTTATAACAAATAAAGTTCTAGTCCATCATTATAAATTTTACCCCTATTTATATTATAATAAGAAAATATTCCTTACTATACTTAGTGTGTATGCTGATGATGTTTACCTCCTACAACCTCCCTCCCTCCTCCCCCTCCCCCCAACAACCCTACGTTGAAAATGTCCTTTCTGTAAGAGTTAGTAATGTCATCATAGGATAGCACAAACATCCATCCAACACAACAAAACTTAAGTAAGTGTAAACGACATTGTATTCTCTCTCTCTCTCTCTCTCTCTCTCTCTCTGCTGTTTGTGATAGCTTTTGCTTACATTCATGCACGACTAAATTTTATACTAAACTAAAACTTAAAGATATATAATATATATATATAAACAATTATATAATATAAACACACAGTTGCAGTTAGTTACAACTCTATGAGAATAGCGGACATATGTTTATAACAAACATTTCAGATCACTAAACTTGAATATTTAATTTTTGTTTTACCTTTTTTTTTTTTTGTTCTTGTAAGAAATGTCTTAAGAAAAGTGTTTTTTATAAAAAAAATATATAATATAATTTCTGTCGTTTGCAAAGATAAGGGTTTGTCATAATAATGTCTTAATTTTGGAGTTTTGGAGACATGGTTTTGTTTTAGATTTAAATAATGTGAGTGTCTTGTTTTTGTTGACAGTTTTCCTTTTTTTTTTTTTTTTTTTTTTTAGATAAGTAGTTTTAAGAACGAACGAACGAACGAACGAACGAACGAACGAACGAACGAACGAACGAACGAACGAACGAACGAACGAACGAACGAACGAACGAACGAACGAACGAACGAACGAACGAACGAACGAACGAACGAACGAACGAACGAACGAACGAACGAACGAACGAACGAACGAACGAACGAACGAACGAACGAACGAACGAACGAACGAACGAACGAACGAACGAACGAACGAACGAACGAACGAACGAACGAACGAACGAACGAACGAACGAACGAACGAACGAACGAACGAACGAACGAACGAACGAACGAACGAACGAACGAACGAACGAACGAACGAACGAACGAACGAACGAACGAACGAACGAACGAACGAACGAACGAACGAACGAACGAACGAACGAACGAACGAACGAACGAACGAACGAACGAACGAACGAACGAACGAACGAACGAACGAACGAACGAACGAACGAACGAACGAACGAACGAACGAACGAACGAACGAACGAACGAACGAACGAACGAACGAACGAACGAACGAACGAACGAACGAACGAACGAACGAACGAACGAACGAACGAACGAACGAACGAACGAACGAACGAACGAACGAACGATAACAGTAGCAGTCGGGACAAAAAAGTATCAAATTATAATGTGTTAAGATACAAAATTAATGTCAATTCTATTTAAAAGTGTCTTCTTTTAATAGGCGTACGTGTAGCTAATAAGAAGTAATAATCCAATAATTATTAAAATCACTATAAACAACCATCTCTTCATATAAGGGTTGTCTTGGTGCATACGTAACCCTTCCGCATCAATGAATGTTGTGTTAAAAACAAACTAATAAAAAATAAATAATTATAATGTCAACACGCCACATTTGTCTTCAAATCATAGTGTTTTAAGTGCCACACAAGTCTTAAATAGACACCAATCAATAAATATAAATTAAAAGTTATTCTCTAAGGAACTTATAAATTATTTTATGCTTACCTTTCAAATAAAATTTTAATTAGACGTTTTTTACCTTTCAATATTTTTGTTCAAGATTGTTCTTATACATATTTAATAAAATACTGCTGATGAATTATCTGTAAACTTTTCAAGCAAAAGTTTTATTTGCACAAAATCTTACTTTTCTGTCGTTAATATTCTCTATACTTGGTTTTATAGAAGACTGCAATAGAATGAAAATCAGGTGATGTATAATTTGGATGGTTTAAATTAAAATCTATTCAATTTTTAATTATATAATAATATTTATTTTGAAAAAAATTTGCTTTAGCATGAATTGTTAATAATATGTATTTTCTGAATGAGTCTAATTTTTGGAACATTGGCAGTGTTTCTCGTTATTCAGTATATATGTTATTATCTCAAATTCGATTACTGTTAGAGTTTGATGGGCTCATGGCTCTCTCTGGCACTGTTCTATACCTTTCTAAATCATTCATCTTATATGGGAGAATGCGTAAATACATGTAAAAAATAATATATAGGAAACCATGGCATTCATTATTTCCATTTGCTTTAATTTAATCGGTAAAGGATGGGGAGTTTTAATGAGAAATGATATAAGATGCTGATTTGCTTAAAATGAAAGAAAAAAGTGAAAAGCATGACCAAAAAGTGGAAAGCAAGCTAAAATTCTTCTCAATAATATACAGTATTAATTATTTCGTTATTTCTTTTCAATAAAAAAAAAAAATCAAAGAAAGGCATATATTTGAACGGAAGTGTATTCTATAAAAAATTTATATATATTTTAAGTTTATTAAAATTTCTAACTGTTAGGTGTTTTTAATGAAGCTTGCTGACATGTAAGAAAATTCAATGTAAAAGAATGAAGAGAGAGAGAGAGAGAGAGAAATGAGATCCAATCAGAGAAAGACAAGCAAAGATATAATAATTAGCTCCCAATGTTTGATTTCTTTATACTCTCTCTCTCTCTTTCTCTTTCTCTAAAAAACTTAATCCGCTCGCTTTAATTTGACTTCACTTATACTTACTTTACTCAAATGTTAGAGAATGTTTGCACTTCATTTTAAATACACAAAAGGAGAGAAAATTTTCTCAACTCTGCATTTTAGATTGTAAAATTATTTCATTTTTTTTATATTATATAAAAATATTATATAAAATCAAGAGAATATTATAAAATTATAGAAAATTTTCTTGCTTAAGAAGTTTTTTTTACATAATAAAAAACATAAGAATTACTTGAGCTTCCTATGGATTTAACATTTTTTTTTCAATTTCTTCCGAGATTTTAATATTAATTATTTCCATAATTAATATATATATTTATATATATTGGCAAAAATTATTCCGTTTTGAAATGTATTGAGAGATGCGAGATGTAGAGAGAGAGAGAGAGAGAGAGAGAGCGAGAGAGAAAGCATGTGAAAATAAAAATACATATGAGAGGAACCTCAAGATAAGTTCATTATTTTATCTCGATCCGAATTAGTGTTAAATAATAAAACAAAATATAAACGCAGACTGATTCACCTGTAAAATAATATAATGATGAAATGCTATTTCACATCTTTTAGATAAAAACAAGAAATTATTATAAAGAATTAAGTATATTATACATGAGTACAGAGAAATGATATAATACTTGAAGTAATGTGTGAAAAATATCACTCTCCACAGATACAGTATATATTTCTGCATTCTGTATTTCTGTATTTCTGCGGACGTAAAAAAGAAATAACTTATCTTTATACGCTGCATTTAAGTAAAAAAAAAATATATATATATATATTGTAAGCATAATTATCAAGTTATACATTATGTAACATACTGGTTTCACAATGGAACACAAATTTTGTTTTTATAAAACATTTTGCAAAAAAAAAAAAAAAAAAAAAAAAAAAAAATCATAAAGCATTTAGTAAATTAGGCGAGTTGCGTGTATGATCATGTGATTTTTCCAGTGTACGTACTACAACGATCTTCTTAATTAAACATTTATGAATTTCTTTATTTTTTAATAACATATACACAAATTTTATAAAATGTCTGCAATTGACAAAAAAAAAAAAAAAAAAAATCACATTGCTCCAAACTTTATGTGAATCTTTTGAATATCAAATAGAATTTTCAACCCTTCTTTATATAATATATACATACAGAGCTTATATTTTTATAGTAATTATGTTTTATTTGAAAATCGGCTTTTCGTTTATATATATTTATCTAACAAACAAAAAACTCTCGAGTATTAATTAAGTTTGTTTTTGCCGTTGTGATTTTACAATCAAAGAATCTTTCTTCTTATATATCCTTAAATTTAATTTGAATTTTCACAGCTTTTGAAATACGAGAAAGGAGTTTATATAGTAGAGAATTTTGTTCGTGTTTTTTGAAAAGAGATGCTCATTTTGTTGGTTGGAAAATTTTCTTTTGATTGATATAAGACCCCATGTCTATTCACACTGAAAAAAAATACTCTATTTTTTTTTCTTCGATGTTTTAATAGAGGACTCATATAAAAATAAAACGCGTAATAAGTGTACTATTACTAAATTTAAGCAACAATTCATAACAACATTATTTTTTCTAAAAATAATATTATTGCTATAAAAATGAATTATTTTATGCCATTCCAAAATAGCAATATTTATGGTATGGAGTATTATAATAATTATTCATTGCAGAATAAAATTTTATTCGTATTTGTTTGGTTTAAATTTGTTATACGTGAAATAGGAGAGTTATTAAAATTAATACCAGGATAAAGTTTTAGTGTTTAATTGAGGTAAATTTATGTTTATCAATCTTAGAAGTAAAAAGTTGTAGATTTTGGATAATTTGAAAACTATAATTGACTTGTACTTAAAATCAATATAATAAGGATTGAAATCTGTTATGAAAACTCTTATGTAAACGCTATTTTTGTAATCATGTGTCAATGAAATAAAGAATCCAATTTTATTTTATTTTACTACTTATTTTCTTGATGTAGATGGAATAATATATAAAAATTTAAAATGTTTATAGATTTTGAATTAATATAAATTAACAATAGCAATTGATAACCAGAACGTAATATGACTTAATATTGGTGTTTTTATTCATATAATTTTTTTTTCCATAAAAAAAAGTAAACTAGTTTTTTTTTTAATATCGAAAAAAGTCAAGAGTACAGTGTTATTAATAATGCAAATAATTCTGCATTTTTTTTTTTTTTGGTTTGCTTGCATTTTTTGAGATTATAATGAGAACTTTATAATTATTTGATTTATAAAATTAAATACACATTTATGTAAAACCTACATACAAAGTAATTGAGAAAGTAAAGTTGTTACCTATAATTTTAAAAATTATTTTTTCATTACTTGAATATTTTGAAATATTTAGTGGTAGTTTTAAAATATGTTTTCTTACGCAAACTGTTAGAAATGTATAGGTTTTTCCCAGTGTATCAAATGATAAAAAAAAATAATAAATATTAAACGTATATAATAAAATTCCTTAAATTTCTATAATTATATTTTCTTTTGATGTTTTTGAAGAATTAATAATATAAAATGTTTTAAAATTAATTCCTTTTTAAATGAATAATATTATAATATATGTTTTAATTCTATTTCTTTATATGAATATATATTGGAGTATTTTTGTAAGGGAGTAAAAAAAAAAAATTTAAATAGAAAGAGAGTAAAATAATTTTTCAAAGGAAAATGAAAAACAAGAAATAAATGTGGAGAAATATCTTCTGTAATTAATTTTTCAAATTTTAATTATAAAATTACTTAATATGAAAATTAAAATAGTTTTCTTTCTGTTTTATGATGTAAATATAAAAAATTGAATACTTTTCAACATAACATATATGTGTATATATATATATATATATATATATATATATATATATATATATATTATATATATATATATATATATATATATATATATATATATATATATATATATATATATATATATATATAATATTATATTCAATATAACACGAGGGCTATATCCTTTTTCAATATTATTATTATTTAAAACATAACGCAAATTGACATTATCATTGGTTTCAAATAATAATAGTAAAGCAAGCTGTAATTGTAAATGTATATAAAATCCATGGAGAAAAAAAAAAACGTAATAACTATGCTAGCTCAATGCAGCAAACATTTATGCATAATAACATAATTTATGCTATAGTGATTATACTACATAGCATAAGTTAAAATGTTTAGCATAATTACTAAGGTTATTACAAAATAGCATTAATTATGCTCTCGAGCATAGTAATTATTCAATGCAACATGAATTAAGTAATTTATATTTCCCGTTCAGTACCATGTGGATGCGATTCATAAAAATACTTGTCAGATTATAAAATATAAGTGTGTATTTTGAAGTTACACAAACGTTGATGAAATTTATCTTAAGAATAATCATCCTGTGTATTTATTTTTGTGTGTGACAATTTTAAAATTAGAATTGAACAAAGAAAAAAGAAAGTATAGCAAATTTTAGCACAATTAAAATAATAAATTAAAAATGCAATTACACGTAGAAATAATTTAAAAATCTTAGAAAGTAATATCACCTTTTAGAGACTTTTATTGTTGCAAGCTTATAAATTTTGAATACTAAATAACAAAAGGCAATTTAAAAATATAAATTTTTGATTTACTCATATATAAAAAATATTATATACATTATTTTTATTGTGTTCTATCGTAAATTTTTTGACATAATACTTAATCAAATTTTATTGTAGTCCTCAAAATAAAAATTTAGGTGTGTTCCGAAGATCATATTACTTTGATTATCAAATATTATTTATATTTAAAGTTTAAATAATTTTTCACTGGTTACTTAAACCAAAGTAAAACAGAGATTTAGTCTTACTGTCGTTTTAAAATATTTAACTTTGATAAATTTATGTACGTTACTTTATCTAATTTATGTGAAAACGTAACGTTTACATTAATACAATGAGCTGATTTTTTTTCCTTGAACGAAAATCCTGAATTTATATTTCGATTAAGAAATTAGGTATTCAGTCACAATTTGTTTCAATTGCTCAATTTATGTTAGTGTGTTTCAATTTCAATTAGTGTTTTTATTAATAATATATCAGCATTCGCACTGAAAAAACAACAACTAATAATTATGCGAATAAAAGCAGCATTATGCATAACAACCTAATTTATGCTATATTGTATAGTGATTATACTATATAGCATAAAAGTTAACATGTTTAGCACAATTATACTTATATGTTATTATATTATAAAATAGCAACGTTTGTGCTCTGCAATATAGCAATTATCCAATGCAGCATAAATTACGTAATTTATTATTTAAATGCGTATAAATTACATATAAATATATATAATTAAATTCATTATATTATATACCCTTATATACTGTATGTAATTGTTTTGATCAAAATCTTAATTCACACTTTCAAAACTAATTGTTTTTCTTACTTTAAACACACTGTAAGTTACAATTTTTATATCATTATATAATTATACTAGTTTAATATATAAATTGTTGTCTTTATGTACACACACGCATATCGATGTTATTGCGAACAAAGTGTCTATCTCGTACTTTTTCATCGGCAGCAAAATATCTATCTCGTATTTTGTCATGAGAAGCTAAATGTGTAACTCGAGCGCCGCATCTACATAGCGTTCGGTAACGAGATAGGCATTTTGCTTCTCATGACAACAAACGAGATAGACATTTTGCTTCTCATGATAAAAAACGAGATAGACATTTTGTTCGTAACAACATCGATATAATAAAATAATAATAAACGGACAAGACATAAGTCTAACTACATAGCCCACTCTTACACATATCCCTACTTTGGAAACTTGTCTTTAATATCGAGTATTTAAGTTTGGTAACAACAATTTTATTATACCTATACCACAATTACCATAATTTTAAAAAAGTCCCAGCTTTTTTCTTTCTATATAAACAACGTAACTCTGTATATACTCTGAATTTCCTAAGTTGATTTACTATTGAAACAGTAGCCAAGTTTTTTTTCTCTCTCTCTCTCTCTTCTTCTTCTTCTTCTTCTTTTTTTTAAAGCTTATCAGACATCAATTTTGTATGAAAAGGAATAAAAATTTAATACGCCTACTTATATAGAAAAATACATTGAAAAATATAATTTATATTCAGTATATCTATTTGTAAATGTCTTGAGATGTCTTTTGTAATAACAATATGTAAAATATTGTTTAACGTTTTGTGTGGTATTAAAAAAAAATAAGCAAATAAATAATATGACGAAGACTTTTTCTGTGTGGCTTGTTTTATATAGCTTTTTTTTTTTAACGAGGACTGTCGCAAGTACGAATTTTTATTATTAGAAAATGACTATTATTATTAAATAGTACTCTGAATGAATAATTTTTGTAATTTATGCTGCATTTATGTCTTTATAGCATAAATGTTGCTCAGTTTGAACAATATAAATAATCATGCTGTGCAACATAATATTTATGCTATTTGTCACGGTATAGCATAAATTATGTTGTATTGACATTTTTTTTTGCTGAAAATAAGCTAGCATAATTATTACGCATTTATTTTTGCCCGTGTATATAAAATAAGTTATATATAATAGCATAATATGCTCTGTTACAAAATATTAAAGTATTATGTTACATAGCATAAATATTTATGCAATTATAGCAAAATTTATGCTATAGTTGCATAAGTCCATCATTAATTACGTTATATCTTCTCTCCGTACACACGGACATAAATATTAACACACGTAATAATTATGCTATAGCTCAATGAAGCAACATTTGTGTATAAAAAAATAATTTTTGCTATAATGTACAATGATTATGCTATATAATAGTTAAGATGTTCAGCATAGAATGACTTATGTTATTAATACAAAATAGCAATATTTGTGCTCTACAATATCACTCAAAAAAAGTGTGCATTACTTCAGTTACAAATCCTAACTTATTTGAGATAAACACTTTTGAGTTATTATGAGCAGCTAAAATAATGCATGTTAGAAAATTATTGACAATAGCTATTTTAAGTTGTTTTGAGTTTTTTTTGGGCTATTTTAAGTTAAAATAGCTATTGTTAATAATTAGCTAAACTGCATTATTTTAGCTGATCATTACAACACAAAAGTGTTTATCTCAAATAAGTTATAAGGATTCGTTACTGAAGTAATGCACCATTTTTTAGAGTGGTAACAATTTATTCAATGCAGTGTTATTCATTATGTGATTTATTTTTACGTGTTTTTATGGTGATATGATAGTCACGACGATTGTTTGAGTTATATTGTTATTCCTTTACTTTAAACTGATCAAATTTAATCATACTGTTATTGGTTGTTATAATTTAAGTTTATCAAGTGATCGCAAAAAAAAAAAAAAAAAAAAAAAAAAAAACTCAAATGGTTATATGGTGTAAACTAGCTTAGTTGTTTTACATTTGTATTTTCTTGGTGCTGCAATATCACGTCATGAAAAGAAACTTCATATTTTTTAATTGAATAAAAAGACAGGGCATATAACAGAATGTGCTATTAGATTTCATTTTACTGCCATGACTGACTTCATTGAACGTAATGCTATAAATAAATACACATGCATTTTCCATAAGAAAATACCATAAGTTTTTTAATATTACTGTGAATGTTCACAGTATTATTCACTGCATTACGTTATGGAAGTACAACATATTGTTAAGGAAATTTCAACTACAGTATACAGTATATAGTGCCCATATATAACGTAGTGTTTTTGTAAGGCATGGTATTAATAAAAAACTTTTAATTAGTATATTAGCAAAACTAACTTGCAAAAAAAAAAAAAAAAAAAAAAAAAGTGGCCATAAGTTTTTACTGAGGCCACAAAAGGTACAAAACCCACTGAAGTGGTCCTCTGATGTACTCTGAGGTTCATAATTTGACATTTTAATGATATTTGTATTACATCTATAGTTTTTAAAACAGTAACTAAACGAGAGTACATCACAATTAGGCAAAATAAAATTTTTAACTCATTACACCTATTATTTCTAATCATTTATGAAAAACATATAATATAATTGTAGATATAGATAATATATTGTCAAAAAAAAATGCACTAAATTTTTAATGTTATTTATATGAGGAAAAAGATACACTATATTAAAATATGATAAAATAGTCTATCACAATCATACGTTTTTTATTATTATTATTATTATTTTTTTTTTTTTTTAAACTTTGTTTTTCTAACATATTATTGACCATCAAAAGTTTCCGATATATAAATTTTTTGACGTACGTACGTAAAAACAAAATATTGAATTTTCATACATCCCATATTAAAATAAAAGTATATACAAAGTTATTAATTATTTATGAAATATAATCTTTGCAAATGAAAAGGGTGAAAATAATATCAACAGTATAACGGTAGAGTAATTTTACAAAGAGTTACTTGCTTCTGAATTCGATACCTTTTAAAGGGTTAGAATTTCAAAATCTTCAAACTGTTACACCCCTCCCCCTTTAATTTCCCTCCCTCCATTTCTCCCTTGTCTCCCACCTTGTAATATTTAGTTCTCTCTGTTGTTTTATTATTTTTGACTTTCAAAGTATTCGATCAAAAATTCTAAACCCTTTTTATAAAATAATATAAAACATTTTCTTAAAAAAAAAAAAAAAAAAAAAAGGAGTAAAATTTTGTAATAGTATTAAATTTCAAGCGTATCGAGATTTTTTTTCCTCTTTGTTTTAAATTTTTTTTAATTAAAACATTATTTTTTTAGTCAGGTTGATTTTTGTTTGAGAAAAAAAAGTTAACTTTGATGGTAAAATTAAATATAGAAACCTGAAACTCCGTGAGACTTAATATTTTTCTGAGCTAACATATTTTGATTGCATAGCATTTTGGATCAGGGAAAGAAAAGAAACGAAGAAAGAAAAAGAAGAAAAAATATTGATGCAAATAAATAAATTATGTAATGTATAGGGTATATGCATTCATGTTAAAGTCAACGCAATATTGGATAACTCAATACATGGGCCGGTATAGGAAAAAAAAACTTATTTTCCCAGTTTAAAAATACTATAAGAAATATTTTTGAGAGCATTGATGCTGTTAATAGGTTGAATTAGTATCTCAAGTATGTGAGAAAAATAACAATACAAAAAAATTAACCAATTTCTCAAAGAAAATAGCTGAAAAAAATTTGTCCTATTCTGAGAAATGTTATTCATTACTACAGTATGGCGTCCAAGCGCATTAAATATGACGTCATGCGGATACACTCTATAATGTGTATAACGAATTAAGGCAGTAGTTTCTTATTAGAGGCTAAAGAGGCTTACTTTTTTTTTTTTTTTTTTATTATTATTTAAAAATTTGAAAACAAACACCTTGAACAAAAAACATGTATAATATCTTAACATACCTAAATATCAACGTTGATTTGGTCGGAGTCATTGATTTCTAATTTATTTTACATTCACAAAATGGCAGCTGCGGGTTTATGACGTCACAGCTCACCTGTTTTCTCGCGCTTGGACTAGTGAGATGTGACGTCACAAACCCGCAGCTGTGATTTTGTGAATGTAAAATAAATTAGAAATCAATGACTCCGGCCAAATCAACGTTGATATTTAGGTGTGTTAGGATACTAGACATGTTTTTTTTTTTTAAATATGTTCTATGCCTATAAGTTGGTATTAAAATAATATTATAGTACGATATTACAATGCTTTTTTAATTTCAGTAATATTTATTAATAACATTATTTATGCTTTCCTTAATAATAAATATTATGCAGTAATGCTGTAGAGTATAATTAAGCGGTTCTCTACAATAGCAACATTTATAAAAATACTAAAATTCATCATGAATAATGAAATTTCTTCTTACAGTATGGAATATAAAATTTTTCTATATATATCGGCTTCTGAAAATGATATGTATTTATATGGAGCATTATGTTAATTAAAGTTTCCATATGAAAGCATTGTATATTACCATAAAGCAATGATAAAAAAAATATATCACAGATTCAAACATAAACAGCTCCAAACGATATGACTGTATATAATTGTCTACTCACGATCTCTTTTTAATAGAAATATGAAATAATTTTCACTTCTCAAGTATATAAAAGTAATATCTATTTTTTTTTTAAAAGTCCGGTATCATATAGTTAGTTATATTACCTAACCTTTACATACAATAAATAATATTTTATATTACTATTAAAACTTTATTTTTAAAGAAATTTAAATTTATTTTCTATGATTTTTGTTTTGTTGGAACCTCCTGCTGTTTTTTAATCCTTGTTGATTTTTCACAGACCAATACGTTTATTTTTATATATTTTTTTCTTCACTTCTGCTTATATAGTTAAATATAAATACAATTTAATGTACATAAAGGTTATATTCTTATATAAAATGTATTATATTTTGAAGTGATTGTGATATTAATTTGATTATATATTATATAAAAGATGTGACTGTTTGGCCGTGATCTCGACTGGTTTGACGCTTTGATAAAGATCTTATTTGAAACACTGCTTTTTGCTTTACTGTTGTGGAATATGTGAGGGTAATATTTGTGCTCCCGTGCAACCGTGTTTTAGCTATGATTACATGACGATTGTATACCTTTATATATACAATGAATTTAATATAATATTATTATACTTTTGTAATAATTTTGAAATTTGATATTTGTTATTTCAATCCAGGGTTGAATTAGCTATAAGATTAGGTTGGCCAAATGCTAACCCGCTTCATGTTTTTTGTTGGCCCTTTGAAGCAGTTACGTACCTTTTTGGCACTTTTTAGATCGGTTACAGTTCCAAAAGGAGGCTTAACTGTCCCAAAAGTAGAAAAAAGTGGCCTAAATTGCAGAAAGGCATCCAATAGCAATAGCAAGAATAGAAGATTAAATAATGTGTGGTGTACTTGATGAAATAAAATTTCTTATGAAAGATAGAGACAAATATTTTCAAAAATTTAAAAACTCATTACATATGCCTGAATATAGAATTAGATATAAAAAATTAAGAAACAAAATAAATTTTTTAATAAATAAAGAAAAAAATAATTATTATCATTCTAAATTTGTTGAAATTGCTGGTGATATAAGAAAATCTTGGTGTTTTATTAATCAAATATTAGGGAAAGAAAATCTTAATATTGATAATATTATTATTAAATATATGTCTGATGTAAGTTCTATCAAAGATATTGCTAATAATTTTGTAAATCATTTTGTAAATTCAATTGAAGATGTAAAGATTAATTGTAATTTAATATTAAGTGAAAATTCGCTTAAATTTAATAGTAATTTACAATCAATGTATCTACCAAAATTAAATGAGAAACGAGCAGTTTATATTATTAATTTATTAAGTAAGAAAAAAGGACCAGGTCATGATAATATAGGTGTTCAGGATATTTTATTTGGTGGCGAATCATTAATTCAATATTTAATAAGATTAACAAATATGTGTATTGAAAGCTCAGTATATCCTGATAATCTAAAATTATCATTGATAAGGCCAATTTATAAAGGTGGGGATCATAAACTATATAATAATTTTAGACCAGTTGCTGTATCTGCTTTTGTTGATAAATTTATACAAAAACATATTGAATTATTATTGTCTGATTATTTAGAAGAATTCAATATTATAAATAAAAATCAATATGCCTATCAAAAAAAAAAGGGTACAGCAAAATGTCTATATGATGTTTCCAATTTTATAAATGAAGAATTAGAAAAAGGGCATCATGTTCTTTGTTTATTTGTTGATTATTCCAAAGCATTTGACACTATAGACCATGACTTATTGTTAAAAGATTTAGAAGAAATTGGAATACGAGGACCAACATTAATGTTAATTGCGAATATTATAAAAAATAGACAAGTTGCTGTCAAAATTAAAAATATTGTAAGTGAAATTAAAATAATAAAATGCGGTATAATACAAGGAGGGGTCTTAAGTGCTAAATTCTTTATAATTTATGTTAACAAAATTTTTAATTTACTAAAATATTGTAAAGCAAAAATGTTTGCCGATGATTTACTTATGATAGCGGCTCATAGTAACTTTGAAGTTGCAAATAAAATGTTACAAAATGATTTTGATTCAGTTTTGGAATGGTCGCATGATAGGAAAATATTAATTAATAGGAAAAAAACAAAAGTTATGCACATTTTTAATAAGTATACATATACTATGCAAAATATTCAATTAAGAGCTCATACTAATAAGTGTTTACATAATTTTACTTTAAATTGTAATTGTGAGTTTGTAGAACAAGTAAATAATTATAATTACTTAGGAGCTATTATTGATCAAACATTTGATTGGGATTTGCATATTATGCAACTGTTAAATAAATTGAGATCTGCAATTTTTAAATTAAAAACAGTAAGATCATATGTGAATGAACAGACGATGAGACAATTATATTTTTCTTTTGTACATCCACATATATTATACGGTTTATTATCTTATGGTTGTACTAAATCA